>CAJNDT010006144.1:0-380762 GCA_905221615.1 Symbiodinium sp. CCMP2592
TCCTTGGAATTGATGTCTCAACAGAGATTTACCGATTATTTTACTGCCAAGGAACATGGTGGTAGTCTTGTTTGCTGGTAGCACAACCATGTGCTGGAGTTTCTATTTAGACTGTTTTCCGTCTAAAAGAAAATTTGTGTCTGCAGGCTGCGTTTTCATCAAGATCGGACATGTTCATGAGAACTATATGTTCTGTATCATCCGCAGCCGCTTTCCGCCTCGAGCCTCACAGCAATCAGCCTTTTGAGCTAACCAAGCATTCCTGATCCTGTTTGGTCATCGTGCCGTAATGAGCACACGATCAAACTTCCGTAGCCGGGATGGACACGCCCTACCCAGGGCAGTACAGGCGTACCATGAGCGACATCCACACATGGATAGCTCGTACCCCGAGTCTCGTCGGGAAGCATCACGTCGACACACCGAACACGGTGGACACCGATTTCACAAACGTGAGAAAAATCACGAGCCTCGATACATTTACATGGGTCACCAACAGGTGTTCAATCCGCATCCAAGAGATCTTGCTGAACTGATCTCACGATGTGGCCATGCGAGTCGAGCAAGGCTCACTCAAATCTCCAGACATGGAGTCAGGCTCTACGAAGGAGTCCTTCAAGGACCATGGGACAACAGTCCCCTTTAATACTGGGGATACACAGTGGTAATCACGCCCTCGTGATCCACGCAGTTTTGTACTATGCTTGCACAGTTCCCCACCTTCAGACTGTCCTCCCACGGAGGTAAAACAATGTTGAGTCCTTGATGCAATCCTTGAGAATATGACTATTCCCCCTCATGCCAGAAACTGCAGAGGTAACAGTTCTCTCACCAAGATTGTGCTTTCCACATTCTTTCCAATACCAACAAGGTCGGAAGGTGGTTGGCACACTCAACAAGACACCTTCAGAATCAGCGCCAAGATCTCTTTGCTGGCCAACACAATTATCTTCTGGACATGTCCAAATTGGCCGATGCAGAGCTCGCACAATATTCACCACAAGAGATCGCGCTTGGTGTTCTCCTTAACACCAAGTCCAGGTTCGTGGTCACTATGGTTTATGACCAAGATGGCAGGGCTGAAACAACAGTTGCCGCCGTTACCATCCCACAGGATTCAAATGTGATGACCATGACCAAACTTTACCTCTCGGCAGTGGGAGGACACGGTTCACGACGAACTCTACCAAGAGCTGAAGAACCAGATCCCGAAGAAGAGAGGCCAAGGTCACACATGACCATCTCAGACTTCATGGCAACGGGGAGCAATCCTGTGCAGTCCCATGCAAAGCGTCTCTCCACTAACGCGCCAAGGCCCGTAGGCATGGAAGATTTTGTTCGACAGAACAACCCTTGTTACATCATGCATGCCACGGACTTACAGGCATTATCCTCAATCCTGAGGCATGGTCTGGTACCATCAAACCTCCTATCGCAGGTAGTTACCTCACCAGGTCTTCAAGCTCTCGTGAATGAAAACAGTCGTTCCAACAGGGACACTGTTCAGTTTTCAACGCTAAACCTGGCGAATCCTAATCCGACTCTGTTGCGTGCCAACAAGGCACTGCTCCTAGTATTCGACGCAAATAACGTAGTGAACGAAGTCACAAACATGTGGCAGTCCCAAGCAGGGATGTTTGCTACACCAGAGGTAGTGCACGCCCGTACTCTTAGCGCCGTATTTGCACCCTCTGAAACACTCTGGGTATCATCGCAATACGAGGAGCTCAAGAGCATCGGACCATGGTGGGCAGACCACTGCTCCGAACAGATGCCGTCAGCGACTTACGAGTCGAAGAAATGGTGCGCAACTTACGGCCAAGAGATCGAATCGACACTTCGGAAGGTGTCAAAGCGAAATCTGCCTCCAGAGCCTCCCAAGGCCAGATCTTCTCACAAGAAGTCTTTCTCTTTGCCAAATACAGAGGCTGACACAGCTCCAAACCTGGAGCAAACCGCTTCTGCAGGTGAGGTACCTCCGAAAACGGAGACTACTACAAAGGACATCCATCCGAGATCCAAGCTCGCCCGGCAGGCCGAGGCAGACAAGGATCCGGACAGTCTTATGGGACAGCTCTGGAACTCAGACGGCACCAGAAGCGCCACTGAAGTTCTTAAGATAACGACAGGTCACAAACCTCCAGAACCTGTCCAGGATACTTCTGCCAACGTAGTTCCTCCCAAGGAAGAAGCTTCTGGAACAGAGACGGAACCTGAGGAACCAGATCCTAACCAGGATTGTGACGAAGAATCAGACGTTGAGTCGGCATCAAGCGAAAAGAGCGAGAAGAGCGAAAAGAGCTCAAAATCTTCGTCTTCCTCGGAACTTCGAGTTGATGTTAATCCGTCTCACAAGACGAACTCAGCACCTGCAGCGTCAGAGGAGAAGAAAGAATCTCCCACGGAAGAGATCACAGAGAAACTTGAAAAGGTCAAACTTGACCAACCAAGGCCTGAAACAGAATATGTTCAGAGCTCAGACGAAGAGCCAAGAAAACCAAAATCTCCTAAAAAGGAGAAGGAAAAATTCCTAGTTCTCTTCGATCCTGAAACAGAAACCTATTATCGAGTCAACAGAATCAAGCTCAACCTCGAATACGAGGAGCCTGCTGATGAGGAAGACCTCGTAAGAGAACATGAGCGCATCAGCGCTCGAATTCGAGAAAATACCAAGCACCGAATCTCGAAGTCACCGTCTAACCCGGCTATGCAACAGGAAATGCAAGAGAGAATCTGGGTTAGTCGATGGAATCGGAAAATCCGAAGTCCACTCATGATCAAAGATTCTGAGGCTCCTGACGAAGAGGAGTGGGACAGACCCAGAGAGTCGGCATCTTCCTCCTCTGCACCTCCTAACAAGGAGAGATTTGTAGGAGTACGCAGGACAGCCATGAGCCTTAACCAAAGGATACGGATGTTGCCTCGACCAGACAATCCTCTCTGCGATCTCTGCAAACAGCCTACAGGCTATTTTTGCTATTCCTGTGGAACGATTGTATGTGCAGACTGTCGACTTACCCCACAGGGTAAACAACGGATGTGCGAGTGCGTCTTGCCAATCGATTGCCTTGAGACCTCCAAAGTGAGAGCAGGAATGACCTCAGAAGAGCGTCAGTTTTTATACGAGGCCATCCTCACACATGAGGACGTAGATTTGGCAGTCCAGAAAATCAACATGTATTGCGAACACGCAAGAAGCATGTTCGAAAAGGACCATCCAGGCGTAGATCCATACAGCCTTGATGATATCAGGAACAATCCTCCGAATACGTATGACAGCTCCACAGAGGCTCCAACCCTGGAGGAATATAAGAGCATTAACAAGAGTCACATCAATATCAAGGACTCTAGAACAAGCCACCCGGCTTCTTTTCTCTCTCTTACTGGCTACGAAGACAAACTGGTGCTCGACGCACATTACGAGATAGTTCGCAATAGGATGGCCGGTGTTAATGAGAAGAGAGAATACATTGAAGGCTCAAACCCAGACAGCGTATCGCTGAACCTAGTGGTATTCAACTGGGGAAATATGGATCGAGCGCCGGTGCCCGCAGGGAATCCCAAAAAGAAGCTCAAACCTGAGAAGGGATTCGATTATCACCCTCTTATTGACATGTGCTTCAACAATTCAGCTCATATTACCCTCGTACTCGAGGCAGGAGCACTTGCGTCAGAGTATTCGATCGCAACCATGCGACAACATGAATACAGGGGGATGCTAATCCATTCTCCTCCCAAGGAGCCTGAGGCACCCTCGATGTATATTGGAGTCAAGGGTGACCCAACAACAGACATCGCTCTCGTCCACCACTTTTACCGTCATCGAACAATGAAGCCTAAGAATGGTGGTCCCAAGAAGCGACTGTGGGCATGCCACGGTGCGGTATGCCGCCTCACATTTGGGTACCACAGTACCATACCAGAGGCAAAAGAATGGGTCCACCCATATTCTGGCCAAAGGATGACGAGAGACGAGTTCATGCAGATTATCGGATATGATCCACTCAAGGGCAAAAATCCTGACAAGGATGGACCCACTGATGGCTCTTACCTCTCACCAGAGGCGTGCCTGACACTGTCGAACCTCGACCCCTCGCCGATTCTCTGTGAATGGAACGGCCATGTCGAGGGTGATGAGCCACCAGAGGAAGACTTTGAGTCATACGCAGAGATCTTCTCACAAGAAGCATCGAATGATCTTGACGAGATGTGGTGTACAAAAGGGCCTTACAAGGTCATCACCATCGCGATCGTCCATTTCAACTCGTTCATGACTCATAAGGAAGAACAGAGACGCGAACTGGTGAACGCGTTCCTCAACGAGGTTCTCCCTTTTAAACCGGATGTAATAGCGGGAGATCTCAATAATATTGCGTCGAGGCTCACCTTAAAAGGTGGAGACGTTCACCCGCGAAACAGTTTGTTTTCTCTATACCTGGAGAAGAAACTTGCAGCATTCAACAGAATAGCAGGAAGGCACTCACAAGTGCGACATCTTTGCTTGAACAACTCCGACCAGCACAGACTGGCACGTGCAGATCGTCTACCGGCGGACCCGGCGAAGAAAGTTGCTGACCTTGACTGTATCAACAGTTATATCCTTGACTGGAGTAAAACGCCGCACACGGCGTCACCTAGTCCAAGAGAGGTCACACCTGCCGCTGAAAGAACATACTGGGAACGAATCTCAGATATGTGGCAGGACACGAACAACAACAGGGATATTGATATCCGTCTGTTTGTATCAGTCAAGCAGTACTATTCAACTTTTTCTAACCTTGACCTATGGTTGAGTCCCACTGACAAAGATTGGCACAGCCCTTTGGGCTTCACGATACAACCAATCCTTACAAAAGGGAAACACAACCGGTCAGATGCCCAGGTCCAAAAGATCGCTGACAAGCGAAAGGCTTACAAGCAGCGTAATGCTGAATACTGGGGTTACAACGATTCATTCGTTTACTCATCCGGCAACAGCTGGTACGACAAATCGCAACCATCAGGTAGCCATCACAGATATGGAAGATTCTGGGAGTGGCCACAGCCTGAACGTCCCAGCGAGCCTGAAGGTCCTCCTCCAAGAAGGAACCAGGAATCATCGTCCTCTTCACAACAAGATCTACCAAGATCAAGGTCCAGGCCTCAAAGAACCAATATTGTTGACAAGCTCAACATGTCTTTGGAAGAGCTGGATGGACTAGAAGAAGAACCGTCACCAACAAAAAGTGACATCGAAGAACACGAAAGAGAAACATCAAACTTGATGTCCGCTCAGAGAGATGAAGAGGAACAAGAGGACGAATCCTCAAGCCGGAGGAGAAGAAGGAAGGCATCGCGTCCACCGTCTGCTCCGAGCGGCAAGGCACTCAGAACAGCTGCTACAGCAGCGGGGTTGTCGGGCTGGTTCGGACACCGCAATCGAGGTGGAGCAAACGCAGAGTCTACCAAGACTGATGAAACTTCACTTCCAGACTCACTAACCAGTGAGCAAGACTTTTCCGTCTTCAGCATCGCGTGGAATGTGTTCCTGCTGTTAATGGGCTTACACTGGATGTGGAAGCAGATTACCAGGCCTCCTATCAGATGTATGGAGCGCCAACAACCAAAATCAAAAGCAGCAGCGAACCAAAGAGTTCCATTCCTCGAACCCGAGGATGAACCGCAGACGCGTGAACCTTTAGGACCCAACAGGGTCAATTCCGGAGAAACAACTGATCTGCGACCTATCTGGCATACTTCCCGAAGCGAAGTCTACCATCTCTCAGACAGCTGTTACCAGCTTAAGCAAGCAAGAGATGTTTGCAAGAAGGTGCTGTGCAAAAACTGCCTCCATGCAGTACAAGTTGCGGAGATTCGCAGGAATGATCCTTTCCAAAGAGGTGATACACGACCACGTGGCACCGAAAGAGACATTGAGCGCTTCCAGACCTACGATGATGCAAGTAACACTCCTCACATGACACAATTATTCCAGGATGCCTTGCATGCACAAATGGCCGAGGAAGCCATGCAGATTACCTATACATCGATCCCCAAGGGATCCTCGGCAAAAGCCAGAGGTACATCTGCACTCTCAAGTGCCGCATCGTCATCAGCGCCCAAGGCAATGCCACCAGGGCCTAACAAGGCAAACATATCACCTCCACCTAAGAGTCCTCCGCCAAAGGCGAAAGGAACAGTACCTTCTGCTCCTCCGAGACCAAAAGGTCCTACCAGAAGAGGAGGTCAAAATCGGCGTATTCAACGAAAGGCAGCCAGAGAAGCCCACAACAGTGGACTCTGCACCTATGCAGACGCTGCACTTGACGAAGCTAATCAAGGCCAGGCAATTAACGTTACGTGCCGAAACATAGTGGCAAGACACGTCAGCTCTATCGATGCAACGGTAGAAGCAGCCGGCCAGTTTACACAACGCGTGCTACAGCACGTAGAAACATATGATGAAGAGGAACCGTGGAGCACGGAGTTCCTACCAGTCGTGGAAGTCCTATTCAGGAACTTAAGCGGCGACGAAACAACTGTCATACATGACAATCAAACGGTAACTATGCCTCTTGCGAAATACACAGACCTCCTCAGAATCGCACAAGCATTGCGAGGCTCTATCCAGAGAGACAAGGAGGAAAGAAAGGAACATCTTGACACCATCCAAGATACTCTATCCAGAGTGGAAATCCTTCTAACAGCACTGAAGGACTCAAGGACAGTCTTTAACCAATTGGTCCATTCCTCACTAGAGATAGAGCGAAGAAATAACAATCTCAAAAATGTCCTCGAGACACTCTTTGACGACCAAAGCTCTGAGGAAGACCAATCAGAATCTGACAATGAAGAAGTCCTAACTCCTTCTGCACCACAGTACTGGAATAGCCTTTATGCCCACGCCTTATCTCCTTCAGGAGATGAAAGTGAAAGATCATGGGCGTCCTCAGACGGACAGCTTGAAAGAAGAAGGGCTGAACGGGCAAAGGCTAAGCAGCCGCAACCGGCAAAAGCCAAGGCAACTCCAGCCAGCTCACAAGCTGCTCCAAAGGCCGAGCCAAAGGCGACAACATCCAACCATGGATATGATACTGCAGACGCCGCCTTCACCAGGGCTGAGAACAGATTACTCGGAATCTTTTCAAGTTCCGAAGAAGACCACTCAGACCCGGATGAGCCACATCCGAATGTCTACGCTCGAGCCTATGATCCAACCCTGGATCCGAATCTGAGATAAGAAAATTCTCAGAGTTTCACAACAGTGAATCACCAGGCTCTAACAAGAGCACAATGAAGGGCTGCATAATTCGGTAGTAGAACATTACCAGACCTGATCTTGTACAGATGATCTCTCTGACCAATATGCATGAGTGTGTGCAAAATGAGTGGAGTGTCCTCAGCAGTGTACTTCAGTGCTATACCTAGCATAAATAATATGCTGTTTTTATAATGAGTCCAAACTCCGCAACTGTGACAGTGGGCATAACAGTATATGTGTGAATGTGCGGCCATGCTTCCGGTAAAAGAAAATTAGTGTCTGTTTGAAACCATAAACCTCTAAAGGGGTAGCTCTAACAGGTACCTACAGCAATGGCTGCATGCTCATACATATACATTCCGCTGCCCATTGGCTCACAGTGGTTTTACCATATTGAGACAAGACAAGCTCTCCTTGCGTAGCAAGACAAAACAACTACTGTCCGTGTGCAGGGCGCTGCCCTTTGATCCTTAGGGAATAACTGGTCATACACCTCCTTACAAGGAGTATCCCTTGGGGGTGTATCGGCACACCCCCCCCCTCCACCCCCTTGCCCCCGTTGCACTTGGTATCAACAACCGTGTAAAGCCTGCCGCTACACAGCCGAGGCGGGCGGCGTAGCGTTAATATTATAACCTACTTATAACCCTACTTACTAAGTCGCCTGCCCTTCCAAGTAAGGGGTGGCAAACCTCCTGACTCCTGAAGGTACAAGCAAAGACCCTGCGGGTTCAGGTTTTGGGGTTCAGGGGTTAGGGTTAGCGTTCAGGATTTAGGATTTAGGGCTCACGGTTTAGAGTTTAGGGTTCAGGGTTCAGGGATTAGGGGGATAAAGGGTTCAGGGTTTAGGGGGATTTAGGGTTCAGGGTTTAGGGTTATACCCCAAACTCGCACTGCTTAGCTCCATCATTCCAGATTCCACCTGTCAGTTCCTCCGTTGCAGCTCAGCTACGACGGCTGCCATACGAGTCATGTCGAGTTCCTGCTGCAAGAGCCGGCATGCAGTGTTGCAAGATCGAAAACCCCGAGCCCTGGCTTTCGGAGTCTGCCGGTTTGTTCTTTGTCGGAATAGTCCTACAGGCACAACTCGGGAACCGGGGCTCTTAAACTTCAGGGTCACTGGTCGAGAACTGCATTCTTGCGACATCATCTAAAAACTGTTAACCAACTAGTGCTAAAGCAAGATGGCACTATAATTGCCATTGTTATTATTAGTAGTAATTAGTAATAGTAGCAGTAGTAGTAATAGTAGTGGTAGTAGTAGTAGTAGGAGTACTAGTAGAAGGAGGAGGAGGAGGAGGAGCAGGAGGAGGAGGAGGAGGAGGAGGAGGAGGAGCAGCACCAGCACCAGAACCACGACCGGGACCAGTGCTACATGTACTACCAAAACTACCACAACCGCAACGCTAAACCCCCAAACCCGAAATTCCAAACCCTGCCTGAACCCTACACCCGAACCTTACACCCCAAATCCGAAACTCCAAACCCTGACCCCTAAACCCAAACTTTAAACCCCAAATCCGAACTCCCAAACCCACAACCCAAAAAAAACATGAAACCCCGAAGCTCAAATCCGAACCCCCCACCCCCTAAACCCCCAAAAAAACACTCGAAACCGTAACTCCTGTAGCCCTGAACAGCCCTCGAACCCCTAAACCCTAAACAGTGAAGAACCCTCGAAACCCTAACCCCTAAACCGCAAAACAACACCTCTAAACCCTAAACCCCTAACCCTAGACCACAAGAAGAAACCCACTTTACCTGCATTTGCAGCGCCGCAGCCGGCCAGAACTGGAGGCCTTACCGGCTTTCGGGGGGGGGGGGGGTTAGGGTTTAGGGTTTAGGGTTTAGGGTTTGGGGTTTAGGGTTTAGGGTTTAGGGTTTAGGGGGTTCCTAAATGAGTCCATATATACATACCATTATGGAACTGCAGGTCTCAAAAGCCCATCCCTAATATGGTTTCGGGGGACCTAATTCCATAATGGTAGTGTATATGGACCCTCTGGGTGAGTTTATGGGGCTCAGAAGCTTTTGCCTAAAGGTTTCTGAGGGTTCAGGATCGAGGCGTCAGATCTTAGAGTTTGAGGTTTAGAGGCGGAGTGGGCCATGGTGGGACATGCAGCTCGTGGTTCCCAAAGGGGTTCTAGGTACCGTTATGGGGGATACTTCCCCAAAGCATGATAATAATTGCTTCTACTATAGAACCCTACATTCTCATTCTACTATTTAGGCACTTTGGACCCTTTGGGTTGCCAGACTTAGGAAACACAAAACCCGGGACCCGAGGTTTACAGGGCCCCAAAAAAGCACATAAGCAACATTCTGGATAGGGGTATCCCATATAAACCACCTTATAATGAAGCCCCATAAGGTAGGGATATCTCCATAGAATGCTTCTGCTTACGCCCTTCTAGAAGGGGTCCCTAAGTTTAGGGTGGGCGCATGGAGCCAAGGTTCCATGGTCAAGGTGCTAGGACTTTTAGCTGCCGGTACTTTAGACCTGTAGCGGTAGCATCCTTATTGTATGGACCCGTGATGTAGGCGCCTTAATGATCGGAACGGGGTTTGGGGGCATATTGCAACAAAACTAGAATAAGGAAGCCCCCAAAATCCTCTTCTAATTATTGAGGCCCCTGCATTACATAACGTCCCTCTGATTTCCACCAGCCCTCAAGATATGTAATTAGAGGTTGGCTATCTTACTGGCTTTGTTTTAAGGTTTCTGAGGCTTAATGTGGGGTTCTAGAGGGTTCTTGTGTTTACGCTTTGTATGCTGCAGATGTAGCCTTATAACTGCATAGACACCGGCGCTCGACAGGATATTCTTGTGGAGCCCACCCTACACCCTTAACCTTAAACCCTAAGCCCTAATTAAACCCGAAAACCCAAACACCATCCAACAGTAAATCCACAGGTGCATTGTCTAGACCCAAGAGTAACCTAGGAATAGAAAAGGGCGCCCTTTTTGGTTTTAAAGGGGCTGATAAACTTATACGAGAACCTGAACCCTAAAAAAGGGAACAAGGGCCTACTCTAGGTCCTAGTTGTGCGACTCCTTGTCGAAGCTACGACTCCCACCTCTCCATGCGTGCGAACTGCCACCCCTTACAAGACTATAGTTGTCTTAACTAGCTAGTATAGTGCTAGTACTTAAAAAACTCCCTCATAACCTCTCTCTGCTTGAAAGTATACTGTGTGATAAACCAGAAACCCGATAAACTCCGATGCCCTCAACCCGGAACCTCCAACCCGCAAACCACTCTGGACCTGGATTCTCTAAGCTCTGGATGCTTGCAAGACGGAGCACGGTTGTAGGGCCAAACTACCTTGGACAGGTGCTTCGTCTAGGCGAGTACTGAGAAACCCCACGTCCTAATCAAGCGGCATAAGCATAGTAAACCCTGTTAAATACCTGTCGTGTGTTTCCCACTCAGGGGGTACTGGGGTTTTGAGTACGGTGTACAGCGGACTTGTTGGTGGGAACCACTTTGAACTGTCAAGACGGTTCAGCGTTCAGTATAGGGTGTTTAACAATTAGAATAGGGTTTGAGACCCATTATACTATAATGGTAACAAGGACCCCCCCGAAATAGTATTGGAAACGGGGTGGAGGACTGCGACTCAATCCGTCGGCCCTTGAGGAGCATAGGATTGGAAGACTTAGCGGACGTGGCTCAGGATTCAGGGTTTAGGGTTTGGGGTTCAGGGTTTGAGGGCTTAGGGTTTGGGGTTTAGGGTAGGGTCCAGGGTTTATGGCTCTTGCTTTTTTCGTTGCATGGATGCCCCAAAAAGATCCGGAGGCTGCACGACAACTTGCATGAGTAACCATTTTATCTTATAGTGTATAGTATATTGTGTCGTATATTACAGTATGTTAGGGTATATTGTAGCTCATGATAGTCTATAACAATAGTGTAGTATAGTATAATCAATTATAACTAGTTGTAGTAGACATATTGCTATCCGGAATTGTGGGGCATTGTCGTTAGGGAAGCAGGGAGTGCGATAGATTCTCGTAGACATTTACAGGCGATCTGACGTCATGGTCCTGGTCGTAGGTACACACAGAGCATAGCTCCAAATACACTGCCGCAGTGCCGATGCCACGTGAACTCCGAAGCCCGGGCCCCAGAGCATCCGTAAAGCCACCAAAATTTCGTCTGCCTTTCCCAGGAAACCACATCAGAATCACAGTCCAGCAGAAGAACCTCAGCGACAATAACCTTTAGACTCGATTATCCCTTGACTGAAAATCCCTTATTCGGAGTGCCTTTTCTCGCTTACGGGATAGTCTCGATTCAATTATTCCCAGACCTTCCAAAACCCCCTACTTAAGGAATATACCTTAAATTATACTAGGATCCCTAATAAGATTTAAGGTATATTCCTTAATTAAGGGGTTTTGGAAGGTCTGGGTTGTTTGGTCTTCTCAGGGAATGAAGTAGAAAGAACCTATGTTGCCCTTGCAGGCTCCCGCAAGCCTATCCTAGCAACTCAGAATGCCCGCAAGAGCGAGCAGAAAACTTCAGAAACCGTGTAGAAGCACCCTAAACCCTCAACCCCTGAACGCCTGCATGAACCCTACTTGGAGGATCATGGGACTTAGTAAGTAAGGTTATAAAAACTTTAATAGGGGTTGTAAGTAATTGTAAGTCTAGTAACCTACTTATAACCGTAGTTACTAAGTGCCATGATCCTTTTAGTAAACCCCAAGGTGAAAGACAAGGCGCGGGAGTGCGATGGTCCATCATCAGCCGCTGGCGCAGCTCGCAAAAGCCTTGTGGTGTCGCCATGGTAACGGACTCCTTGCCGGCAGGGTTAGGGTTTAGGGGTTGGGATTTAGCGGTTTAGGGGTTTAGGGGTTTAGGTTTAGGGTTTAGGGGTTTAGGGGCTTAGGGTTTAGGGTTTAGGGTTTAGGGGTTTAGGGGTTAGGGTTTAGGGGTTTAGGGGTTTAGGGGTTTAGGGTTTATATAGGGGTTTAGGGGTTTAGGGTTTAGGGTTTTGGGTTTAGGGGTTTGGGTTTTGGGTTTAGGGGTTTGGGTTTAGGGCTTTGGTTGCGGACTCCTCGCCGGCAGGGCACGCACTATCATGTTCCCAAGGAGTCCTAAGTACTCATATGGCGTAATGCTTAGCCGAACCATAATACTAATTCCTACCATAGAAACCCTTACTACTTTCGACTTGACAACCACTTAGGACACTTTGGGGCTTGTTACGCCTATGAAGATCTACCGTTATTCACAGTTCTAGTGCTATTGCTGTATTTATGCCACCAGCACCTGGGGCATTCATTACTGTTCGCTTTGAGAATGGGATTGTTGGTTTAAGATTTTGGCGTTGAGGGCTCAGCTTCCGGGAGTTGCCGTGGAGTTGGACGGGTTGCTGCGAAAGATGTTGCTGCGAAAGATGTCCCCTAAACACTAAACCCTAAACCAACAAAACCTCAAAACCAAAACCCTAATCCCCTAAACTCTAAACCCCGAAATCCTCAACACCAGAACTCCAGGTGAGTTGAGATGTTGTTCGGTGAGGCCAGGCCACCGAACTGCAACGGCAACAGCAACACCACCACCAACAACTTCAACACCAACAAGAACCAGAACAAGTATCATAGCAATTACAATATATTCATTGTTCTGCGTTTAATATTAGCTCCATGGTTATGACTTGTTGATTTGCTATTGTCATTATTGTTGTTACTCTTATTGTCTTTCTCCAACCTCAAAGCATAGCAGCCGTTGAGACCGAAAAGCCCGCCAAAGTCCGCCCTGGGAACAACTCTGAGATCCCAATACCCCTTAATTGAGGAAGATTTTTACCTCAAATCATGGGGGCCTGTATATTATTTTGGTTTAAGGTATATTCCTTAACTAAGGGGTATTGGGATCTCTGGGAAAAGTCGCTGGCGCACCTTCTTCGGGTACGTCCCTCCCGCTGGGGCTTCTGATTAACTGCCGTGGCTGCAGGCCGCGCAATGTCAGCTCCGGCCCTAAACCCTGAACCCGACCTACCTCTAGTCTCCATTGTAGTTCCTTTTTTTGGTTCACCAGTTTTATGGTTAGGATTATAGAGATTTTGGTCAACCAAAAAAAGAAACTACAATGGAGACTATAGGTAGACACCCCAACTACCCTCTAATAGACCCTAAGTACCAACTATTAAGGACCATAAGGGCTCTATTAAAGGCTACTTGGGGGGTCCTGGTAAACCACTGAAGAGTGCAGACCTAGACCGCATCCCTACCTAAACCCTCAAAACTAGGCAAAATCAACGGCCGAAGCCGACAAAAGGCTTTTATCCTACATACTGTTGGGGCGCGGTGGTATCCCTAAACCCAAAGAACTAAACCGTTGACAGGCGTGGAAGGAAGCACCTGAAGAAACCGCACGACGTTCTCGAATTCATCGGAAACATTCTTTTACTTGTTGCGGATGCTGTTGCCCGCAAGCATCTACTCATACTCCTTCCCTCACCCCCCAATACAACCTGCACAGCATTTCAAATGCCAGGAATGAAAACCATGGATCATCAAGCGCCCTAAAACACATGCTCTGACGTTTAACAGTTGAAGCCCTGTCAAGATCCCTGCAAACCCGTTTGAAGCACTTCTGGATCCCAAATCCACAGCCCTTGAACCCACAACAAACCATCCCCTAAAATCCCTGGCCTTAAATGGGAGCTTCCGAAAATAGGGGACCCTAAGATAGCACCCTAGATAGTAGGATCCTTATTATAAGGTCCCCAGAACATGGTACCCCAAATGTTCGGAAACTCCCAAATATAGAACTGTTGAAGGATCCTGGCAGGAGCGCTCTAAGGTGCCTTTTCCGCAAGCAGTTCATGGAAGCCTAGAACCCTCAAAGCACTCTTTTGAAGCCCCCCGACAGTATCCATTAACAAGACTTAGGTACTGCACCCATACAGTAAGAGTCTATAAGAGGGCTACTATTCACGTCCCAATATATCTATATTATGAATACTATTCAACTATTACTGAGTGGGGGCAGTACCCAAAACAGAACCCTCACAGGAACCCTCAACAAAAACCCTACACCCTAAACCCTAACCCCAAGGCACGCTGACCGAAACCTTGAAGGAGCCGTCAAAAACCCTACCTATAGTCTCCATTGTAGTTCCTTTTTTTTGGTTAACCAATTTTATGGTTAGGATCCTATAATAGAGATTTTGCTTAACCAATAAAAGGAACTACAATGGAGACTATAGGTAAACCCCGGCCCAAACCGAAGCCTTAAACCTTAAAACCCTTGCAGAAACCCTCTAAAACCCTCAAGCATAATTAGAATAGGGTTTGGGGGCCCATTATAATCATAATAGGGAACCCAGATTAGTATAGGTAATCATTTAGGCCCCTATAGTAAGCCTTTAAAGGAAACCTTTTTTGCCCCAAACCCTAAACCCTACACTTTAAAGGAAACCTTATAGATCCCGTTATAAGGAAACCTTACAGATCCCGTTAAAGGAAACCTTCTAGATCCCTTTGAAGGAAACCTTCTAGATCCCTTTAAAGGAAACCTTCTAGATCCCTTTAAAGGAAACCGAAGCACTCTGAGGAAAGCCATGCCCTGCGCACGGCAGCTCGGCGCGACCACCTTCTTCGGCTCAGGGTCAGCTCCTTCCTCGCAAAGTTGGGCTTCCAAAACCCCAGGTCCCTTTAAAGGGATCCTTAAGGGTTCCTTCGGGATAGGGTTTAGGGTGTACAAAGATGAAGAAGGGATCTATAGGGTGTAGGGTTTAGGGTTCCTTTAAAGGGCTCCTTTAAAGGGATTCTTAGGGGTTCCTTCGGGATAGGGTTTAGGGTTTTGGGGTTTAGGGTTTAAGGCTTCCTGGACAAATTGGGCTGGGCTCCTTACTTGGAGGCTCGGGGGACTTCGACTTAGAAGTACCCTAAAAGGGACCCCAATTGGGGTTATGAGGGTTTAGGGTTTAGGGTGTAGAGGGATGAAGAAGGGATCTATAGGGTTTAGGGTTTGGGGTTCCTTGAAAGGGCTCCTTCCTGGCAAAGTTGGGCTTCCAAAACCCCAGGTCCCTTTAGAGGGATCCTAAAGGGTTCCGTTAAAGGGATCCTTTTAAGGGTTCCTTTAGAGGGACCCTTAAGGGTTCCTTTAAAGGGATCCTCGAGGGTTCCTTAACGATACTTGGAAGGGCAGGGGACTTAGTAAGTAGGTTATAAGTAGAGTTATAAGTACCCTAAATGGAGTTACCCAAATTATAACCCTACTTATAACCTGCTTACTAAGTCCCCTGACTATCCAAGTAGGGTTTAAGGTTTAGGGTTTACAAAGATGAAGAAGGATCTAGAGGGTTTAGGGCTCCTTAAGGGTTGCTCAAGGATAGGGTTTAGGGTTTAGGGTTTAAGGGATCCTTAAGGTTCCCTTTAGAGGGATCCTTAAGGGTTCCGTTAAAGGGATCCTTGGGGTTCCTTTAAAGGGATCCTTAAGGGACCCTGCAAAGGGATCCTTCTTAAGGGTTCCTTTAAAGGGATCCTTGAGGGTTCCTTTAGAGGGACCCTTAAGGGTTCCTTTAGAGGGACCCTTTAGGGTTCCTTTAAGGGATGTATAAGGGATCTGTAGGGTTTAGGGTTCCCAGAACCTCCAAAATCGCTTTAATGAAGGAATATACCTTAAATCATGTTAGCGATCCTGCTCTAATTTAAGGCATATACCTTAAAACTTAATTAGGGGGATTTTGGAAGGTCTGGCACAAACCCTAGGCCTCTAAGGAAACATATATTCAGGCTTCTGGGTAATATATGTATGTATGTATGTATGTATGTATGTATGTATGTATGTATGTATGTATATATATATATATATCATGTATGTATATGTATGTATGTGTATATATATATATATATACACAAGGCCTTTGGGCTACTTATTCTGATTCCCTGGGAGAGTTTGGCTGTCTTTATCGGCTCTAGGGGTTGGTTTGGGTTTAGGGTTTAGGGTTGAGGAATGCATCCCTAAACCTTAATCCTTAAACCCTTAAAGGAAAACCTTCTGTAAGGGTCCCTGAAGGTTTGGGTGTAGGGTTCAAGGTTTAGGCGTTTGTGCAGGACTTGACGGGGTTTGCTGAAGGGGTGTCAGACGGTGCTTTAGCGTCTTGAAGCGGTTCTATTGGGAGCTTTTTGGCATGAGGGCTTAGGGTATCAGGTACCTTTGGATTGAAAATCCAGGCTTTCGGGTTTCTGGTTTAGGCTCGGGGCTTACCCCTAAACCCTAAATCCTAAATCCTTAGGCCTTAGACTTTAGGGTTTGGGCGGTGCAAAGGATGTCGACTCCTGCTGGTTCAGTTTGCCCCAACAAACGATTGAAAACTAGCCCTTCGGAGGGAACTGTTTGGAAAGGAGCCCTTAAAAGGAGGGACACTTAATAAGGACCCCTAGGTATATAACCTTAATATACCCATTATATGGCCAGTTATATGGTAGGGATCCCCATTAGCGGTCCCTCCTTTTGCCCTTTGGCCTCAAGAAGGAAGCCTGAAGGACTCCAAACCTAATTGAACCTCCAAACGCGGATGCCCGAAATCAAACACATCCTGGACCCCCCAACCACATTCCCCCTAACCCCCTAACCACCTACCCAACCCCTCAACCCTAACCCCTAACCAGAAAGAAGGAAGCCGCATGACAGGAATATGCTTCAGATCTTTGCGATATCGGAGGTGTCGTTCCTCAAAAATCTGCAAAAACCAGAGTCCTGTGCTCTAGTGCTGTGTAATGCGTTTTGGGGGCAGGTTGGATCTTGGTTTTACAGAGTTTCTGCCATGCTTGAAAGACGTGTACGGATTTCACCGTGGCATGTGGGAGTTTCAGAAAATAGGGGATCTTAGTATATATATATATATATATATATATATATAGTACCCTGAAAAGTGGAGTCCTGATTATAAGGTACCCCGAACTTTCGGAAACTCGCTAAGCAACCACTGCAAAGGGGCCCTGGCTCCTCACTGTACTCCCAGGAACCGTGATATAACTGGGGGATTTTGGAGGATTTTGGAGTCTCAGAAACCACAATAGAAACCTTAACTCATGGGATCCTTAATTAACAATCGCACACCCAACTACTGGACCTAAACCCTAAACCCCAAGCCCTTCAATCTGAACTTCACGTCCTCAACACTGAGCCCGAAACCTCCCATTCGGGAGCGTCCAAAAATAAGGGGCCGTAGTATATTAGTACTTTAAGTAACAGGATCCTTTTTACAAGGACCCCAAAAGAAGGTAACACTGATTTTCGGAAACTCCCATTTGCTAGCCCCTGGATGAGAAAAGTTTAGGGTTATTAGGGCTTCACCTCGCCGTCATTCTCGGTCGAGGGGGTGATGGCGTGCTCGTACACGAGCTTGTCTTCCTGCTGTCTGGCATTTCAGGTTGGGGCCGTTGGGGTTATTGGGGTTTAGGGTTGGAGTTCTGGTTCGGGATTTAGCGTTTCGGGTTTGGGGCTTGAGGATCGGTTTGGGATTTAAGGTCGGGGGTTTGCGGACTCTCGGTTCTTGCACATACCCAGGCTCTGGTCATCAAAGGCTAGCTTGTATTCATCGAATTCGTCAATCACTGGGCCAAGAAGGCCGAAACGCTCAAACATGTGGGCCGGAATAAGCAGAATGGGCTTTAGAGGTCCCGTATATAGTATAACTATAATAAGGAACTTTAAGGAATAGTGACTACTGATTAGTGTTGGTAATTATTCAGGCTTCTATACTAACCCCTATTTCTGACCCCTTTTACACAAGGCACAAGCCTGCATCAGAACAGACGTCTGGGACAGCTCGCAGCGCTGCAGCATGGCATACAGTGTCTGGGGCAGAACCTGCGCGTAACTGGAGCAGAAGTTGCCCGCCGGTACGGCAGCAAGCCGGCTCCAGATAGGCATTACGTGGGCGCCCCAACAAAAGATCGAGTCCTTGTGTCGCACCTGCTGTTCCCCACAGGGCAAACTCTTGCGATCGTCTGGAAGCCGCGTGGCCAGGTTCAAGCCCTGCATGTCCCACGCAAGCTTGCCTGCCCAGTAGGGTCCGTGATCCGGCAGGGTTGCCAGGGTAACCTCTACGAGTGCAACAGTTCGGCCGCGTACAGATGCGGCTGTCGCCGGTGTCGCGCATCGCGTGAGTCCACGGGCCAGCCGAGACCCTGACCCCGATGAGGGTATCTAGTTTGGGTTTAGGGGTTTAGCGTTTAGGGTGCAAAGTTTAGGGTTTCGTGCCTTTCACCACTTCTTGGACTGTTCCATTGACACCGGAAGCCTTATGTTCAAGAGATTCAGAAGCAGTGTGGAAGGAAAACCCTGCACCCTAAAATAAACCCCAAAACCCAAAACCCTAAACTCGAAAGCCCTGAACCACCAACTCTACACCCCCTTGCAGCATCCTTACCAAGCTCACAAAGAAAATAAAATGCACCTGAATAAGCCCATAAACCCTACACCTTAAGCCCCAAACCCTAAACCCTAGAACCAGAACCCTAAAACACTAAAACCGAACGCGAAGGCTACAGACCATCAAAAGGACCAAGGTTTAGGGTTTGGGCTTCGGGTTTAGGCTTTGGGGTTTATCGTTTAGGGTTAAGGGTTTTAGGGGTTGATTAAGGTTCATGTTAGGGTTCTAATGGGCTGCAGGTTTGGAGGTTGAAGCACCTCGGAATAGCGAGAATGAAACTAGAATAGAATAGGAAAGATATGTAGGCAAATAGAAAGAAAGGTACGTAGATGGATGTGTATATACATATATGCAGGTATATGGATAAGTATATGTATATGTATATACATATATATATATATATATATGTCTGTGTGTATGCCTGTATAGTAGTCTATGTATATGCATGGCACGCCTTGCCCTTGAATTCGTTGTCGCCGCCGGTCGGTCCTCAGTCAAAAAGCTCAATTAGGGTTTCAGGCTTCAGGCTTTCGGATTGGAGTTTTAGGCTTTCGGGTTTCAGGGGTTTGGGTTTCAGTGGTTAGGGTTTAAGGTTAAGGGGTTTAGGGGTTTGAGGGTTTAGGGGTTTGGGGGTTTAGGGTTTAGGGTTTTAGGGGTTCGGGTTTAGGGGAGTTCATGTGGAGTTCAGGCTTTAGGCTTTCGGGTGTTGCGTTCTTGTGTGTTTTGTGTGGATAGTTCCCTAAGCTATAGGGTCCCTTTCGGGTCCTGTTAACAAGCGTGCCGTATAACTTCCCCCTAAACCCTAAACCCCTAAACCCTAAACCCCTAAACTAAACCCTAAACCCCTAAACCCTAAACCCTGGGAGCCCTAGTTTAGAGAACTACCCCTGCGTTCAAGGGAGCTGTGGGATGCGGACCTGGAGTGGAGAGTTCGGCACTTCCGGTCGTCGAACGGTTGATGATATAAATCCTGCATTACCTCAAGGACCCTAAACTATGGGTATTATTGTATATTCCTTATTATGGGTCATGCAGGATTTATATCATCAACCGAAGGACGCTGGCTTCCTTGAGTCTTGTTTCAGGGTTTCTCTGTGGGCTGCATACTGTAGAGCTCAGCTACTTTTTGTAATAATGCACGAGCAACGGACAAGAGCAACAGATTACAGCATGTGCCCGAAGTCCTAAACCTCAAACCCCAACACTGTAAGCCCTAAACCCTCAACCCTCCACCCAAGACCACATAAACACTAATTCCCAAACCCCAAATCCTAGAACTGAGACCACATGAACCCTCTTCCCTGAATCCCAAACCCAAAATCATAGAAAATCTAAATTCTGAAGAGGGTTCTTTGGGGTTTGAGGGTTGCGGGTCGCCTTAGGTCGCGACGCTTTGTCTGCGTGGAGCCCCAGAGAAAGGGAGCGACGCCTGGAAAGGTTTGGGGGTTTAGGCATTAGGGCTCATAGGATTAAGTGCTCCAGTCAGGGGATATTTCTGGTGTCTACGGCGGAGGTGTTCTCAGTAAATAAGAGGATGCCTCCGCGATATGATTGCTTCGGGAGCAGCTGGGGAGAGCTTGGGGAGTGGGTTGGGAGTTATGTAGTTGGGAGCAGCTGGGGAGTGGGTTGGGAGCACTAAAGAAGATAACTGCTGAAATCGGCACTTGGGCCCCTCCCGAAGCCGACCCGGATTCTTAAGGAAACCCGAACCGCCCTTCCGAAGACGACCCCGCTACTTGCCCAAAAAGAATTCAGACCTGCATCCGGAAGAAGGCCCAGTTTGCAGAGCGAATTTGGCTTGAGGTGTGTCTTGGAGGGCGTTTGGCTTAGACTGGAAGGGGGAGTGGTGAAGGGGAGAGGCTGTTGGGGGAGTTGGGTTGGGAGAGGGTGGGAGAGGGTCGGGAAAGGGTTAAGGAGGTTGGGAGTGGATTGGGAGGAGGTTGGGAGTGGGTGGGAGGAGGTTGGGAGTGGGTTGGGAGGAGGTTGGGAGTGGGTTGGG
The DNA here is from genome assembly GCA_905221615.1 of Symbiodinium sp. CCMP2592. Classification (NCBI taxonomy): domain Eukaryota; class Dinophyceae; order Suessiales; family Symbiodiniaceae; genus Symbiodinium; species Symbiodinium sp. CCMP2592. The sequence continues at coordinate 20,643 of CAJNDT010006144.1, forward strand.
AGGAGGTTGGGAGTGGGTTGGGAGGAGGTTGGGAGTGGGTTGGGGAGTGGGTTGGGAGGAGGTTGGGAGTGGGTTGGGAGGAGGTTAGGAGGGCTGGGAGGAGGTTGGGAGTGGGTTGGGAGGAGGTTTGGGAGTGGTTTGGGAGGTTGGGAGTGGGTTGGGAGGAGGTTGGGAGGGGGTTGGGAGGAGGTTGTGGGTTGGGAGTGGAGGAGAGGGTTGGGAGAGGGTTGGAGTGGGAGTGTTGGGAGAGGGGGAGAGGGTTGGGAAGGGTTGGGAGAGGGTTGGCACCCAACACCATGCTTACGAAGACGACCCAGAGGAAACTGTGACCAACCACCACACGTACGAAGACGACCTAGCAAATATGCATACCCCCACACCCTTTCTTATATAGTGAGAACACCTACTTTGAAGACACCAGAAAAATGCCTGGATCCAGGGCTTCGGGACTAAAGCTAAACCCTAAACCCTACACCCTAAACCCTAGGGTCCAGCTGCTGGGTCACCGCCCAACACCAGCCAGGTAAGTAGCCCACCAGAAAGTCACATCCAGGCATGGACCAAGGTGTTCAACGTGTCGATCTCACCCTGAAGCTCCAGCAGTCGCTGGCGGTGATTCTCATGTTCACCGGAGAACACTCTCAGTCGACTGGCGACATCACTGATCTGCTCGCGGAGAGCGGCCCAACGATCCCTGCCCTCATCTTTAAAGGCCTGGAACTCCATGCGAAGCCCTAAACCCTAAACCCTAAACCCTAAACCCTAAACCCGTCTCAAGTGATGTCGGCGTCCGTGGCGCACGCGGTGAGCGCGAGCGGGAGCGCCTGGCAGACCTTCGGGCCCCTGTGGGTTTAGGGTTTAGGGTTTAGGGTTTAGGGTTTCATTCACGGAAGCTAGCAGACCATGCAACCTGAAAACCCTAAACACGGGCTTTGGGTTTTGCGAAGCTAGCGTCTGGGATGAATCCAAAACCCCTGAACCCTCAAGATTTGAAGCCCAAACTGATTCCCAAAACCTCAAAGGGACTTCAAAACCTGAGGTCCTCACAGACGTAAATCGCAAGAAAAGGGCTCGTCCGCCACAGAAAGAAAGGTTACAGGGAAGTCCAGAAAGTTGGAATATGGTTTCATGGTAGGATACCCTATAATTTACCATAGAAGGGTTCGGATAATCATATTCCAACTTTCTGGCTTTTACCTTAAGGGTTTGGGTGTTTGGGGCTTAAATTTAGCGTTTTAGGGTTTAGGGTGAAACGGCTCCGTCTTTAGCAAGCTATAGAAAAAGGTGCTGCGGCTGTGGAGGTGCAGCATGCGCTCTACGGCTGAGCCCTACACCATGAAGCTTAAACCTCAATCCTGAAGAACCTACCTTTAGAAGGACTTTTATAAGCAAACCCACACAAGGAACTCTTAAACAGTAGGTTCTTCAGGGTTAGGACGGAAGCAGCTTCGTAATCCTCAAAAGACGCTCTTGTGGGTATGGTGCATGGACATACCGCTGCAGAATTAGACTCTAAACCCTAAACCCTAATCTACACCCAAAGCCGCAAACCCCTAAAAAAACCCTAAAACTGGCAGCCCTAAACCCCGCATAGCTAGTATGCTCTTAGCCGGACATCCAAAATCCCTGAATAGGTTTGGAGTTTTGGTGTTGTATCAGGGGGTTGGGGGTTTTAGGCTTTGGGGTTTAGGGTTTGACACTGCGCTTTTTGCATGGGTCGACACTGTCTCTGCCTGCCGGCCCTGAACTATCTTTCCAGAGACTCCAATATCCCGAAATTAAGGAATATCCGTTAAATCATATTAGGGATCCTAGTATAATTTCCGGGTCTCTGGGTTTGCACTGTACAGATGCGCCCGGATGGGGCAATTTTGCCCGCGCATTGTCGATAGCACGGAAGGACGTGCAGATTTGGGCTAAAAAAAGCCACGATCAATGGAAAGGCCTTGATGAGCGAGATTATGGAGTAGATTCTGGTTATAGCATACGTCTTTTTTGCTATGAGCTGTAATTTAGGAGCTATATGGGAGTTTCCGAAAACAAGGGGTACCTTATTTGGGTCCTTATAATAAGGACCCTACTATTGAGGGTACCATATTAGGGTCTCCTATTTTCGAAAACCCCCATATGGGAATAACATTGCAAATTGTTCAGACCTCGCCATGACATGCAAAGACAAAAAATCCAGAGAGGCCGGAGCCTCGTGTGTCACCGGAAGCAGATGACTTGAGAGGTCTGTAAAAAGGTTTAGGGTTTAGGGTTTAGGGGTTTAGGGGTTTAGGGTTTAGGGTTTAGGGTCTCTCAATCGCACAATGTCTTCGAATGATCGAGATGAAGCTCATGGCTTAGGGTGCGGATGATAAATCAGAACGCATGGCCTCAGAACTCGACACTGAGATGATCAAAAAGCCCCCCTTCACAACTCCTAAGCCAGCTCCTGAACACTATATACACTGTAAACCCGAACCCTCTTCCCTAACCCCTCGACCATACGCGAGTGCGTAACCCTAGCCCATACACTCTAAACCTCCTAAACCATCTAGGATGTAAACTGCGAAAGCCACTGTAAACTCTATCAAACCCTCTGTAAAACTGTCCAACACCTGGTAACAACTTATAAGACTAGAATTCTACTCTCTTTTAGAGATCCTGGTAAAGTATCTACTTGAAATCTAAAGACATTTCAACAGCCCCCCTCCCAGGAGAGCATTGCAAACAAAAAGCCTCAAAGGCTTTAAAAGGAACTACTCCAGACCTCTCAAAGGTATTTAACGCCCCAAACCCTACGCACCCTAAACCCTAAAATCCTAAAGACCTCAACCTTAAGCCCTAAAACCCTACAGAACTAAAGCCCAAATTAAACCCTACAGCCCTAAAACTACTTCAACTACGACTACAATTCTCGGCGCCAAAGGTCACTGGAATGTAGCGAGCCATCGGCTCCCCCGTCTCCAGCTCCTCCTGCGCGCGTGGATTGTTGCTGTTGCTGTTGTTGGTGTTATTGGTGTTGTTGGTGGTGTTACTCTTGAACTATTCTTATATAGTCTAATATATTATTATGATTACTACTATTACTGGTAGTAGTATTTGTAGTAGTAGTAGTAGTAGTAGTAGTAGTAGTAGTAGTAGTAGTAGTAGTAGTAGTAGTAGTAGTAGTAGTAGTAGTAGCAGCAATAGCAGTACTCGTATTCTTATTGTTGTCGCTGCTGCTGTTGCTATGGCTGCCGATGCTTGCGTTATTCTGCTCGTTTTGTTGTTATGGCCGGTACCCTTCCCTAATCTCCAAACCCTAAAACCCTAAACCCTAAACCCTGAACCGTGGCTCGCCTAATAATATGTAGGCTGTCACTCCGAAGTATCCCGAAGTCTTCAGCACGAAACACGACACCCCACAAGAATCCTCATAGAACCCCATAACCTATGAAACCCCATACCCCAAAGCCGGAACACGTAAACCTTAAACTCTATAGGCTATGTAGGGTTTATAACCATAAGTTGTAAAACACCTAATTAAACCCTAAACTCTGTAGGGCCTATAAGTATAAACCTTAAAGCACCTAAACCCTAAACCCTAAACCCTGAACCCTAAACCCTGAACCCTATAAACCCTAAACACCTAAACCCAAAACAATAAAGCACCTGAACCCTAAAACACCTAAACCCTCATGGCCTCCTCCGACGATGCCGCCCGCGGCGGCTGTGCCGCGGCGCGCTGTGCGTCGTAGCGTCGGCACCATGCCTGCCGGGACTTTGGGCAAACCCAACATGCCCAAACCCTGAACCCCAAGCCCTCAACCCTAAACCCTAAAACCCTAACCCCAATTTCAGGGTTTGGGGTTTAGGATGGGCTCTATGGCTGTCTAGGGACTACACAGGACAAGTGTGACGAACCCCGTGGACCATAAGATGCTTAAAGACAAGGCCTCAAACCCTACACAACCTGAGCCTAGAATTCCCTAAACCCCCCGAAAGCCCACGGGCCAAGACGCCTACACCGCCAGTAAGACTGAAAAAAGCTGAAAATACCAGAATGTATCCTAAATTCTACATCCTGAAATCGGACACTCACACAAACGTTGAAGCAAAGAGGAGAGGTAAACCGAAACCTCGAAATAGGTCCTTGCACAACAGCCTCGTAATGCTGGTCGCACTGCTCTCGGCTCGGCCTCTTCGTGGAAATGGATCATTTTGTCTTCGAGGGTTTGCGACTTAGGCTTTGGGAGTTGAGAAGATTTGGATTCGGAACTGTTCTTGCTTGGGACGTTGGACTTATGGTGTTTGCGGCTTCGCATTTGTAAGGTCGACCGCCTTCGTTTGCTACAATTTGTCTGTGCATCCCGCCCACGTTCATGCTATTCAACCCGTTTCCCCTGACAGGGTTTAGGGGATGTGTTGGCCAGGAAATTCAGCCCTACCTATAGTCTCCAGTGTAGTTTCTTCTTTTGGTTATATAACCAAAATCTCTATTATAGAATCCTAACCATACAGTTTGTTAACCAAAAAACGGAACTACATTGGAAACTGTAGGTATACCCCGACCTCTAACGCCTGAAGCCTTAACCCTGAGCCCTAAACCCCTGAAGCCCCAAAAACCCCATGAACCCCCAAACCCTGCATCTAACCAGCTGAAACTTTAAACTGCGAGCCCTTAAAGCAACCCTTAATTACACAAGTCCGCGTAAAAACAAGAGATAAATCCTTACTTAATCCTAAACCTAAACAATCAAATCGGCCAGGCCGTCGAATTCTCACTGCAGCCTCTGCCGCTCTCGTGAAGCAGCCAAGAGACGACTCTGCTCCGCCTAGATTCCATGATGGATTTAGGGCTTTAGGGTTTCCGGCTTCTTGGGTGTGGGGTTTAGGGTTTTAGGGTTTAGGGTTTAGGGTTTAGGGTTTTAGGGTTTTTAGGGTTTGGGGTTTAGGGTTTAGGGTTTAGGGTTTAGGGTTTAGGGTTTTAGGGGTCCGGGTGCAGGGGCGTTTCGGAAACCTACGGCTCATCAATACCTGCCTAGTACAAGGCCCTGATCCCTGATTCTATATCAAAGATTCCATATTGTAGGCACTTACTATCCCCTGGTAACTTAGGCCTGAAATTTGCAGTAGGATCCGCAATACGAAACAACCAACAAGCTATGCCTTGCGTCGTGAAGCTGCTTAGCTCGGAGGGTCTGCGGCCGAGCCGCTTTAGATGTCGAATTAAGCCTACATTTCTGAATTCCAACCGGCAAAGCCGGCAAAGCATTAAATCCAAAGTCCTGTACTTCTTAAACAAATATTCGTGGCAAAACCAACGTTGCAACTATCATGCTGACGCGTCCATGCTCGGCCAGTTTGCAAAACGACTGTAGGCATCATTGTCATCAGGACCAGCATCCTCATCAGCCCAATCTTCATCAGCATCGCCAATGTCGCTCATCACAATCCCGAAGGGTCCATGTACTCATATTGTATATACGTTGGCCTTAAAGTACTCCCTATATAGGTACATTGGCCCCAAAGTATATGCTATATGGGTACATGGACCCTAAGGGAATATCACCATCTGCAGCGATAGTGGGTCGCTTTCAATCCAACCTTTCACCCGCATGTGGAGGAGGGCGCAGGGCGCAGGCTAGTTACATACTCTGATACGAAGAGACTGCACAATCCGATGCCAAGGAAGTTTTAGCTTCGGGCCCTGATCGGTTTATGAGACTTTATGGGGAGTATGCCGCACACATCAAGGATCCTAAACCCTACAGGGTTTATAAACCCTAAACCCTGCTGAGAACTATTCAGGAATCTCTGGATATCTGGACTCAGGGTGAAGGGTGCAAGTGCGGAAGGTGCAAGGCGAAGGTATTAGTGGCTAAACGCGGCTCACGATTTCAGCTCTCTTAACGTCAGTACTTATATTCGTCCGCACATTATATGAACAGATTCCGGTTATGACGACCATGACCTGGAACACGTCTGAAAACCGGACGCTGCCAATGGCCCCAGCTACACGAGCCTAATTTCGGATGGCGGAGGGTGCAAAGCTACGTACCACCTCCTAAACCCCAAGAACGCCCGACCCCAAAGAACTCCCGAACCGATTTCGGGGTTTACCCATAGGCCCCAAAGTAGTTCTTTTTTGGGATTACCTTATACATATCTGTATATGAACCCACAAAAGGAACTACTTTGGGGCCTCTGGGTAGGGTTCAGGGTTATAGGTTCTAAGTCCAAAGCACCGAATAGCGATCTAACGCTCAGGTACGTGAAGCAGGGCCACAATAGTCGTCATGGGGCTGTGCAGGTATACTTTCATAGACCGATGTACACCAAAACGAAGCCAAAGGAATAGCAGCACTGATAATTGTAGCTTTACCCAAAGGCCCCAAAGTAGTTCCTTTTTGGGGCTCGTATATAGAATCCCATAAGGTAATCCCAAAAAGGAACTATATACTATGGGGCCTCCGGGTATGCTAGTCCTAAGCTCCGGAAACCAACAGCAGCCCTGACAGGCAGACTTCCCAGAGATCCCAACACCCCTTAATTGAGGAATATGCCTTACCCTAACGCCCCAAAGTAGTTCCTTTTGGGGGCTCATATTAAGAATCCTATATGGTAATCCCAAAAGGGAACTACTTTGGGGCCTATGGGTAAACCATAACATTAATTAAGGAACCTTTAATTGAAGGCATATCCCCTAATTAAGGGATTTTGGGATCTCTGAGTTTGTATGTTCGCAGACACACACTGGAGACATGCGACCGTTCCCTAAACCATCTTCATCCACGGCTACGGAGACTGAAGCTGTAGGTACAGAAACCCATAACCCCGAACCCTAGAACGTAAACTCCGAAGCCTACACCTTAAACTCTGCAAAACCTCCATTCAGCCCTATCCCGACGTCGCCATAAACCCTTCGAAAGCCCAAACATCAACATCACCGACTCAACTCCGCGCCCACCATAGCCTGCATCATTTCCGCCTGCTGCAACGCAGCCTCCTGGCACCAAATGAACCAGAGATTGTGCGAAAGACATGTTCAGGGCCTTTTTAAGGATTCCAACACCGATCCCTCAATCCCAGAAGCATGCCATGCATTTGGGTGGTTGTCAAAATAAAACTCCCTTTTTGGGGTACCCTAAATATCAGGTGCCGTACTATCTTAGGGACCCAAAAAGGGACCCTATTCTTGACAACCACCCATTTACCCCCTACAGGCCCCTATCCCCAAAAAGGCACGATGCTCCAGGGGTTCGCGCAAGTCTCCAACACAGGCACCCGCACCGACGGAAAACTGTTACTAACCTCTGGGGTTCGTACGAAAACCCTAAACCCTAAACCCATGTAAACCCTAAAAGTTTGTACTATCAGTAACTGAAAACAGTTGATACGGTTGATGATATAAATCCTGCATTACCCATCATAAGGAAGATACCATAGTTCCCATAGTTTAGGGTCCTTAAGGTCATGCAGGATTTCTATCATCAACCGTAGGGCTGCGGAATCGAAAGTCCTGAAGGCTTCTGAAAGGACCTCATGAATCAAAGGGGAAAAGGAGGGACCCTTAATGGGGACTATAATGGGCTATACAATGGGTATATAATATAATAGTTACATTAAGGGTATATACCTAGGGGTCCTTATTAAGGGTCCCTCCTTTTACCCTTGGAATGAACTTATGCGGCTTACGGTTTGGGTTTTACGGCTTGTAGGGTTTTGGATTTAGGTTTGGGGTGAGGGCTTCGAGTTTAGGTTTCACAGGGTTTCGGATTTAGGGGTAAAGGTTTTTGGACAAGGGGGTTTCGGGCTGAGTGTGGGGAATAGGTATTGATTCTTGAAGGGCTTAGGGTTTAGGGTCTACGGTTTTAGGACCCAGCGTTGAGAGTAAATACGGCGCAGCCTAAGAATGAGAAAGACCCTGTACGATTCCAGCCAACGGCTTCCTCGCATACGGGTTCAGGGTCGAGGCTGTAGTACTGTAGGGTTTACGATTAAGGCTTAAGGTTTTCAGGGTTTAAGGTTTTCATACTGTAGGGATCAATTTTAAGGTTGCGAATTATGAGATTAGGCTAAGGTTTATAGGGTTTAGGTGTTTCGGATCTGGATTTCATGTTTAAGTGTAAGGGTTGGGGCTTAAAGCTTTCAGGGACCTGATGTTGGAAAGAGGAAACTCCCATGTCGGACAGGAGATGAAAGAATGCCGGAGCCTCGCACGACTTAGGTGCAAGCTCTCCAGCGTGAGCCTTTAGCACGAAGTAAGCAGGGATCCAATATTTCTGCTGGTGTCGAGGCGCCCATGAAATCTAGCTGTTTGTGCGTCTGGCCACGTATTTATACCTTTCCATGTGTATCCAGACTAGAAATGGCTCGAAAGGATTAAGAACGGATTGGATTTGCAGAAACCCGTAGAAATACGCAGTTGCATGTGCATGGAAATGCATGCATACGAATAATTACGATACCCCGCAATTATTGACCGGCAGTGCTTTAGCATCTGGCCACATGTTTGTTTAGAGCCTGTCTGTTTACAGCACAACCGCTGAGCTTCGAGTTCGGCGCCTTCTGTCGGAGCCAGCGCTCGTAGGCCTCTTGACTCCTTCGATGGGCTCGTTGCTGTTTCAGCATTTAGGGTGGGAGGCGATAGAACTTGGGCTTAAACGCCTCGCATTAAAGTTTACATGTTACGGGGGCTGAGAGGATACGGATTTAGGTGTTATCTTTGGGGATTCATGGTTCCGGCTCAACAGCCCTTCAAACCAAGGGCTGCAAGCCCGAATCTTGAAACCACAGGCTCAACTAGGTGGGCCCCCCACATTCTGACGTCCAGAAGGGAAAACTAAATTTGTCCCAGTGGCTTGTAAGCCCGATCCAAGCCTTAAAGAACCTTTCCTTATAGCCTTGTAGACCCTAAACCCTATACTCCAAAACGCCAAACATCACTAAACCCTACAGCCTTTGCCCTTGAACCTAAACCAGCAACCCTCAACCCTAAAACCTGAATCCCAAACCCTCAACCGCCCTACTTCAATCCTTCTCTGTGGAGCTGGACCATGGTTTCTAACATTGCAGAAACGCCTGCAAACCCCAACAACTCGTGGGTTGCTTTGAGGGCTCCTTGAAAGGGATTTATAATTAGGGATGTTTAGGGCTTTCGGGGTTTAGTGCTTGGGGGATTTAGGAAATTGCGCCAAAAAGCAACGAAAACCAAACCTTAGTTACTTAGTTTCCCTATGGAGACAAACTCGCCGCCTGGCCCTGCGGCGGCGCCGCTGATCCAACTCCAGCCGCTGCCTTGAGTATAAGCTTAAGGTCTTATCGGGGTCGCCCAGGAAAAGCCGGTAATTACTAATTAATTAAGGAGAAACTCCATAAGAAGGTGTTCCGGCCTGGAACCCTAAACTCTAATCCCCGAACTTTCAACAGACCCTGCAATCCTAAACCCCAATTTCTAAGCCGCTTATAGACACGAAATTGCCGAGCCGGTCAATCCCCCGCTCTGCTGGACCGCAAGGAACCCTAAATGCCAAACCCTCAAGTGCCGAAACCCAAAACCCTAAACCCGAGCCCCTGAAACCTTAAGCCCTAAACCATACCCCAAAGCCCGCCAACAAACACCCTAGAACCCTTTTGAAGGATCCTTAAAGAACCCGAATCAAAGCCCCAAAACCCTGCAGGAGCCGTTTGGAGCAGGGTACTGATCTTCCGCCATGATCCGCCCCAGCCAGCGACTGAGTCGCCTCTCAATGGCCTGGCTGCTGCGGCGGGGATAATCAGGGCTTTCAGGCTCAAACGATTATTGTTGAAGGATTTGGGGCACTTATAGGGCTTATAAGGGTTTAGGACTGCGAGAGTTCACGCTTTCCGCGCTTTGAGGGTTAAGGTATTGAAGTTCGGGGTCGCATGAAGCACAGCAATGACAGTCATCGTCAGCATGACGGCTTTCTCGTCTTCCTTCTAGCATGAAAGTCGAGATGTGCTTCAGTTCGTTTATGACTTGCTACAGATTGACTATGCCATGATTGGCGCTCGACGATCCTGAGCCCAAGACATCTCGGGCGACAGCTGCAATTTTGCCGCAAAGCTGAACTTGTGGCCAGCCAGTTCTTCAACAATATAGGCAGCTTCACCCGTGCCTTCCACACCTAATGCATGCCATCGAACGGGAAACAAACCCAAGAAGCTAACAGTCCAAAAGTCTAAATCATCTCCCCAACCTAAAAACAGAGAAGGAGGGAATCGAAGTCAAGTTGCAGGACTCTCACTTGGGCAGCTGCGCTCATTGTGTGTCTCTCTCTCTCTCTCTTTTTATCTCCTCCTCTCTGTCTCTGTCTCTCTCTCTGTCTCCCTCTCCTCTCAATAGAACAATCACGCCCGGTGGACACACGCTACTGCGTCTGCATATGCAATGCCGTGACTCCACTCCTATCTCGAGGATTTGGGATCCAAGAGAACTTACAGTACGATGTGCGGCGGCATGGAGAAGTTTTCAGTTTAGGGCCTTTAGCGTTTGGGGCTCAAGGGTTTAAGGTTGATCAAGTTTAGTTCGGGTAGAGCGTCTGTGCCTGCGAGGGCCGCGTTCCGCTGTGGCCGACTCGGACGATCGTGATGGGGTCATCCTGGGCCGGGCGAAAAAAAGCGGCCGCAGGACGTACTGATCTGCACCATTTCTAAGGGTCCTAACACTTCGGGGAACCTCAAAGTGTGGGATTCCTGAAGCCCCAACGAGACCCAAGAGCTCTCCCCAGGAGATTCCGGAACCCTCCTAAAGAGAATGATAGAAATCCTGCATTACCTTTAAGCACCCTGAACTATGGGAATTATGGTATATTCCTTATTGTGGGTAATGCCGGGTTTATATCATCAAACTAAACCCTAAACCCTAAAAATCTATAGATCCCTTAAAGGAACCCCTTAAAGGTACCCTTATAGATCCTCTTTAAGGGAAGCCTGGGGCAACCGTACCTGGACCTTTAGGGTAAGCCGCCAACTTAAACCTCGAACCCCCGAGCCGCCTTCCCAACCTACTTTGATACAAAAATTTAGGGTTTAGGGTTTAGGGTTTAGGAAAACCCTACTTTGCTCCAAGGGGGCTCTACTCTAAAATTATGGCGTCCAGAACCTACTATTTCTAAGGTTTCGGAGCCGCAGGAAATCCCCTAAACATCCTGAATCCCGATCATTCTACCTATGCGGCAGGTAACCCCAACACCTGCTCTGATTATGCAGGCCTCTCCCAAACCCTTACGTATAGTTAGTATAGTAACTCACATAATCGAAGCCTTTAGAAGGAACCCTTTAGACAAAGAAGCCGACGAACAAGTATTACGGCCCCTCTACTACACCCTTATAGTAACCCTTACCTTGTAGCACCCGTAGCCCCCTTCTCGGTATGTTGTCCTCTATCTTGCATGCTAAACCCTAAACCCTAAACCCTGTTAAATTTCGCCTCAAAGCCCTCAACTTCACGTCCACCGTTGTGCCACTTCCAACCTGGGGCGTTCAGGCCTTGAGGTAATGTAGGGGCCTTTTAATAGTTAGAAAAGGGTTTTGGGTATAATATACCATCCATAATCATAATAAGAACCCCACCATAGTATCGGTAATTATTGAGGCCCCTACATTATGGACGACGTTTGGTGTTCGTGCTTTTCTGTACTGACTCCTGGGTTGTTTTTTCATGGCTTCAGGTTCAGAGCCTTAAGTGTGGCAAGGGCCCTTGGATTTACCCGTTTAGGGTTCGCGATGAGGCTCGTGATATTGCTGGCGACGAACGGGATCTAGGGGTGATCTTATTGATGGCGATGATGATGGTGATGATGACGAAGGTGCTACAGAAGATCTATGTTTTTTTGGTGGTGATGTGGGAGGCGGTTATGCTGTGCAGGAGGTGACCACGATGACAAACATCACACTGACTTTATCGATGGCAACTCCCTGCAAGGCTGCTGACTGTTGCTACCACGGCTTATACACGTGACTGTCACATTGTCACTCTGTGAGTCTGGGATTGCCAAGATGACGACCTGAATCAAAACTAAGGGTGATGCCGATGTTGATGACAGTGGCCATGAAGATTGGCGGGGGGGGGGGGGGGGGGGGGGGGGGGGGGGGGGGGGGGGGGGGTGACGATGGTGACGATGATGGTGATGATAATGATAAGGTCAATGATAAGGGGAATGGCAAATGCGCGCGGTCCGTGTGTATTCTCGACTCGTCGGAGCAAAAGGTACCAAACAAGATGCCAAATAAGGTACTGTGGCAACAACATGGAACCGTCCAACATAAACCCCAAAACCCTAAACCCTAAAACTGTCTGTTGGTAGCTAAGTGTCAAGTCCACATGCGTGGCCGTTGGCTGCGTGGACGTTTGCGTGGTCTGCGTGGACCGGTTCATGGTCTCGCTCCACAGAGTTACATGCTCATACGTGCTGTGGTGCGTTTAGGGCGGTGGCCAAAACGCACTGAGCTCTTTGAGGTATACATGGAATGGAGGGCGGGCGGGGGGGTCCCGGAACGGGCTTGTTAGGCTTGTTGAGGGTTTCCCAACGCTGTCGGACAGTGCGTTCTTCCAGGCCCCCAAGCATGCACACAGGTCTCCACACTGCATAAAGGCCCGGCACATTCTTCCAGGCCTCAAAAAACGCACACAGGTCTCCACCCTGCATTTTGACCCCATGCAGTGTGTTCTTCCAGGCCCCCAAAACGCACACAGATCTCCGCACTGCATAAACGCCCCAGGCCCAGTGCTTTCTTGAAGGCCTGCCAAGATGCACACCGGAGGTCTCCAGACACTGCACCAAGGCCCCAAAGGCCCCCAAAACACACACAAGTCTCCGCATTCACAAAGGCCCCAATGCGTTCTTCCAGGCTTCCAGGCCCGCAAAACGCACACAGGTCCCCAGACTGCATAAAGGCCCCAGTGCGTTCTTGAAGGCCCCTCAACATGCACACAGGTCGGCACAAAGGCGCCAGTGCGTTCTTCCAGGCCCCCAAAGTGCACACGGCCTCCATAAAACTGCAGTACAGTACTCTTCGTCATATGTCTGTCTGGCTCTGTGCTTTTTTTGTTGCCTCGAACATGCATGACACGCTACACAATCTCTTGCCCAACCCCCCTTGATCGATCCATGTGGCAAGACGCTGGTCGACAACTCAGGTTGTGGGTCTCCCTGCAAAAACGCATGCGTGGACAATGGGGTGCGTGGACGGTTGCGTGGCCTGCGTGGACGGATGGTGCGCGTGGACAGACACATGCGTGGACAGGACACTCAGGTTGGTAGCCTACAAAGCGCACGCATAAGGCTTTCAGGTTACAAGGGTAAGGATTGAAGGTTTAGGGTTATAAGGCTTTTGGGGCTTGGGGCTTGGCTTGGCTTAGGGCACCAGTTCTACCCTACCCTAAGCCCGAAAGCCCAAAAAACCCTAAATCCTAATCCCTAAACCCCCAAACCCTAAACCAACCGACGATCCTCAAGGCGCCGGCACAACAGACTTCGAGAGAGCGACTCGGCCCGTTTTTGTGCTTGGGCCTGGCGTTAGATTAGATGCTTGACGCTTCGGGTGGTCAAGGAAGATTTGGCAGTTCACATGGCGTTCCAAGTAAGAGTGTGACGGAAGCTTGAGTCCGTGGGAATTCTTTTAAGATCCTAAACCCCTGTAGATCTCTTGTAGAACTCTTAAAGGATCCCTTTAAAGGAACCCTGTAAGGACCCCTTTAAAGAACCCTTAAAGGAACCTTAAATTGGTGTTGGGTTCTAGGCATCTTCTCGGGCTACCAGCTACGAGTTTGGGCGCTTAGGGCTCGGAGGATCTCAGGCTCAATAGGGATTAGGGATGATAGGGTTTAGGGTTTAGGGATTAGGGATCAGGGTTTAGGGATTATAGGGATTAGGGATTATAGGCTTTAGGGATTAGGGATCATGAGTTCAGGGTTTAGGGATTACGGAGTATAGGGTTTAGGGAATATAGGGATTAGGGATTATAGGCTTTAGGGGCTAAGGTTTAGGGAATGTAGGGTTTAAGGTTAGCATTTAGGGATTAGGGTTTAGGGTTTAGGGGATCAGGGTTTAGGGATTAGGGTTTAGGGTTTAGGGATTAGGGTTTAGGGATTCATTATTTAAGTTTAGGGATTAGGGGTTAGGGATTATAATAAGGTTTAGGGATTGGGATTAGGGTTTAGGGATTGGGGTTTAGGGTTTAGGGATTAGGGTTTAGGGATTAGAGTTTAGGGATCAGGGTTTAGGGATTATAGTAAGGTTTAGGGATTAGGGTTTAAGGATTAGGGTTTAGGGATTTAGGTTTAGGGAGTAGGGCTTAGGGTTTAAGGATTAAAGTTTAAGGCTTTTTCAAGGTTTAGGGGTGCGGGCAAGAGTTCGTTAGTGGCGACGGTTGCGGATAGCTAAACTGAGGCACGCAAAATAATCGGTTTAGGGGATTGAAGTTGAGAAACGGAGCCATGTCCCTGCAAATCTGTGGCAACCCCGGAACCAGAATTCTGCATTGAACCCGAAACCCCCGATCGCACCTGTCCATAACCAAGAGGGTCCATATACACTACTATTTTTTGGAATAAGGTCCCCAAAACCATAATGGGGATGGTCTTTTGGGCCTAATTCCATGATGGTAGTATGCATGAACCCTTTGGGTAATCGTATCGAAACCGGGTAGAGCAGCACCAAACATCTCAGCGTAGCCTCGTCGGCCATGTGCTGCGGACCGCTTTCTCTGCGTCCGCCATCCTGGTCTAGGGTATAGGGGTTATGGGTTTTGGGTTTAGTTTTTCGGCTTTACAGATTGAGGTTCGGGGTGAGGGCTTCGGATCGTTGTACTGCCTAAGACTCCAGGGCCTCCCGCTGGGTTCAGGGTCAAGGCTCTTTCGACTCTATGGGTTCGAGGTAAGAATTCACGCTTTTTCGGTGATCGGCATTTCTGATTACCAAGGGCCACTTCTGCGGTTCTTCTTTCAAGAATCCGAATAACGTGATGTCTGGAGACATCCCATACTGTCTGTTGGCCCTTTTGAGGTTCTTCTTTGGAGAATCCGAATATTCTGTCTGGCTATCCCACACTATTTGGATCCCTGATGCTGAAGCCCGATGTGACGATGTGGGACAAGATCAGCACCCGCGGTGAAAGTGTGCTTGCTTCTCGTTTGAGGGCTTCGCGGTCACGCAGGGCTCGCTTTTCGGTCGTGGTGCGTGTCGCGGATGCCCCCCCCCTCCCCAGGCAACCGCCTCTCTGCACCTCCTACCCTCTGATCAGCATGAGGGACACCGCCAATGTAGATCGTATGCATGTACATGGATGCAACATCCGAGACTCCTACACCCCTAAACCCTGAAGAGGGTCAAGATCTGCTGGGCGTGGGGTTTCAGGTCTCGGGTTGTAGGGACACAGCTACTAGCCCCTGGAGCCACTCCGAAAGGCCACCTGAACATTAACATTGCTAGCAAAGCCTACACCTGGATGCCCCTGTCTCTGACTCCAAAAGACTCCAGACTCTTGAAAATAATGGGTTTAGGGTTTGGGATTTAGGATCTAGGGTTCTTTTTTAAGATGCAGTGGCTCTTAGGGTTTAGGATGTACGGATCTAGGGTTTAGAATGTAGGATTTAGGTTAAAACACACCTAGGATGGGGGGACGGCAACTAGAGGACTCTGACTCTTAGGGCCGTGGAAACCTATAAGCCGTCCATGTGGCAACCTTGGAACACCCTAATATATAATATAGTTAATAATTAGACTAGGGCTTTGGGGTATCTTCTACTATACGCATAATAAGGAACCTATATTACGGCCCTTAGGCAAACAGCCTCGAGGGATGTTGGATTCTGTGCTATACATGGGAGAGTCACCTGGAATACCGTGTGCATTAGTTTCAGAGAAGAAAACCCTAATGCAGTCCTTACATACGATACCTCAAAGTCCACCAGTATGATCCTTAATGTAAGGGCCCCTGAATACCAGGACATGGTATACATCTGAGCCCTAAATACTTGGCTCCTTCGTAAACAGCTCCACAGATGCAAAGAGAGTCCATGCCCGCAAATCGGAACACACCGGTTTAAGGTATACACTGCTGCATAGTAACCTACCCTAAACCCTAAACCCGAAAGTGTCCGAAACTCAAGCACCTAAGTATCTAAGTATTGGATCCTTCGGACCATCTGGGTGTTCCTTACTTGAGGTGTGTGCGGCTCTCTGGGTATCTGCAATGCTGAGTGGAGGACTTGCTTGGGGCAGGCCGCACCTTCGGACGGTTGATGGTATAAATTCTGCATGACCCATAATAAGGAATATACCATAATTCCCATAGTTTAGGGTCCTTAAGGCAATGCAGGGTTTATATCATCAACCGGATGGCTGCGGAAGCCAGACTTTACGGTTAAGGGTTAAGGGTTTAGAGTTTAGACTTAAGTTGTGCCTCTGGGCTACAGGGGCATTTCTTAAAGTTTACGGTCCGGGCTTTAATTTAAGGTTTAGGTTCAAATTCTTTCTCTGTGTTAAAAGGTTTAGGTCTTGAAGTTTACGGCAGGGGCTCTAATGTGTATAGGGCTTAGGGGATTGAGTTCGAAGCTAGGGTTCTCGGGCTTCCAGGGGTTCGCGGTTCTAAACTTCTCGGTTTGGGGGGCTTCTAGGTCAAGGTTTACGATGGCTTACGATCGCTGCCGGAATTGAATTGGCTTCGGGTTTGCTTGGAGGATCATGGGACTTAGTAAGTAAGGTTATAAGTACTTTCGTAGGGGTTATAAAAAATTGGAAGTCTAGTTACCTTACGTATAGCCTTAGTTACTAAGTGCCACGGTCGATGTTATAAATCCTGCATGACCCATAATAAGGAATATACCATAATCACCATCGTTTAGGGTCCTTAAGGTAATGCAGGATTTCTATCATCAACCCTAAACCCTAAACCCTCATAGATCCCTTAAAGGAACCCTTTAAAGGTACCCTTATAGATCCCCTTAAAAGGAACCTAGGATTTCTATCATCAACCGCATGATCCTTTAAGTAGGGCTTGAGCTCGGATTAAAACTCGCTCTCGGACGGCTGGGGCTTCGAGACAGAGATCGGGTCGATGGATGTCTTTGCATGGCATACCCCAACTTGGAGGACCGGGGGACTTAGTAAGTGGGTAGTAAGTAGACTTATAAGTACCCTAAAAGGGACCCTAATTGGGGTTATGATACTTATAAGTCCCTAAAATACCCAGTTACTAAGTCCCCCGACCCTCCAAGAAGGGTCCAGAGGACCCAATAAGGTTCTATAAGGGGCTACTATAATGGCTACTATAAGGGTTCTATAGTATAGGGGCCTAATAATTAGGTTTTCGGCTTTAGGATAGTAGTTATGTAGGTTAGGATTTCGGAGAGTGTATGATTATTGGGTACTTGGACCCTTAGGGATAGCCAAACAACATGGCTTTGGCCGCTCGCAAGTAGGTTATGTCACAAAGCACACTCAATACCGAATCATCAGATTGGATGACGATGACAGGTGCTCTGAAATTTAAGCCCTACCTATATAGCCTCCATTGTAGTTCCTTTTTTGTTTAACCAAAACCCCTACTATAGGATCCTAACCATAAACCTGGTTAACCAAAAAAGGAACTAGAACTTTAGACTATAGAAAGAACTCCAAAAATCCTAAACCCGGAACTCTCATCCCTAAACCCTAAACCCCTAAACCCCCAAACCCTAAACCCTAAACCCTAAATCCCTAAACCCTAAACCCGGAACTCTCATCGGAGCAAAGTGGCAGTGACGGCCAGGGAGGAGGCGCCTGCGGCTGGACGGCTCCTTCGAAAGATAGCACGGCGTTCATTACATTTTAGGACTGTTTAGGGTTTAGGGTTTAGAGTTTAGGGGTTTAAGGTACGACTTATTGGGTGAAGGTTTGGGGTTCAGGGTCTCCTTCGAAAGATCCGCAGCTTACGTTGCCATGTCCCTAAGGGTCCGAAGGACCCAAATAGGGTTCTATAAAGGGATCTATAGGGTTCCTTAAAAGGGATCTATAGGGTACCTTAAAAGGGATCTATGGGGTTTAGGGTTTAGGGTCTACTTTCTTCAACCCTGAACCCTAAGGGTCCAAAGGACCCAATAATGGGATACTCGGTTTTAGGATTATAGTTATGTACGTGAGGGTCTTGGTGAGTATATGATTATCAGGTACTTGGATCCTTGGGGTAAGGGTCCATGTACCCAAATAGGGTTCCTTTAAAGGTTCCTTTAACGGCTCCTGTAAGATTTCTATAAGGGCTTAGGGTCTACTTCGAAAGATCGCGGCTTTCATTGCATTTGGGGTCGCACTTGGAGGGTCGGGGGAATTATAGCTACTTGTGTAAAGTTTTGAGTTACCCTAGCCCCAATTACGATCCACTTGACGCCCTTATAACGCTACTTATTGCTCACTTACTAAGTCACCCGACGCTCCAAGTGGACCCTGAAATGCAGTACCTGTGTTTTGTTATCTTAGTTTCTCGCATTATAAGGATCCTAGCCATAAAACATGTCATCCAAAAAAGACTATAGGTTTGAGGGTCTAGATAGGCCTAAACTCCTAAACCCTATAATCATAGTACCCGTAAGTTCCCCTAAGCCCTTAAAGGAATCCGTAAAAGAATCTTGGATTAAGGAGAGTCGGGGGACTTAGTAAGTATCGATCTTTAGATTTACAAGTACCATAACCCGCATTAAGATCCCACTTAGGGGACTTATAACTCGACTTATGGCCTACATACCACGTCCCCGCCCGCTGAGCACGGGGAAAATCGGTCAAGGATCTCTGAAACCCTGACAAGGATAACTTCGTAGCGCGGCGGGATGCAACCGAGTAGACAAAACCTCTCGAAACGTACTGAAGGAAAACGGCCATACAGTTGATGTCTGTATGGTATGGTGCCATGCTATCACTGCAACGGAAACTGCTTCAAAAACAGTATCTTGCCCAAGCTACAGAGCAACTGTTCGACCCCCATATTCCCTTTGTCAAGGCTCCCTGCGGCGTGAGCCCACTTTGTGGCTTGGGCCCAGGGAAACTCCTGTTGGAGCAGTCAAGATGGGGGTTTAGGGGTTCCTTCTTAAAGGCATATGTAGTAGAATGGGCCCCAAAACCCTGTTCTAAAAATTCAGGCTCCTATTTTGGCCGCAAACAATTGTGCCTCCAAAGGGTCGCGCATCAGGGCTTAGGCATGCGGTTGATGACATAAATCCCGCATGACCCATAAGAAGGAAGATACCATAATTCTCATATATTCCTTCTTATGGGTACTGCAGGATGTTTGATTTTATATCATCAACCGTAGCGCAGAGGACGGGAGGAAAGAAAATCAAATCTACATGCCAAGGCTCCAGAAGAGATCGATCCTCCGCGTCCGGACAAAATGTCGACAATCGATGGAACCCACGGAAACACGTTCATCCAGGACTCCAGAACCCTAAACCCTAAACCCGAAAGCCTGATTCAGATTCAGATTTCTGCAAAAGTTTGGCGCTCATGTAGGCTTGTACGGATAAAGGTCAACACAAGTCTGACCCGAACATTGGAAGCCGAAACCACTGCTCGGGTGGGTTATGCATCAGCGATCTTTAATTTATGACGAGTCCAGTGTTGGGGGCTCAGTGTCAGTTGTGTTGAAGATGGCGAAACGTCGGGGAATGTAGGGGTCGGAAACGTCGGGGAGTACAGGGGTCGGAACAATCAGCCATAGCATCTCCTCCTGTTGCAATCCTGTTGATACATCTAAAGCTCAATAAATCCCAAAGCCCTATTCTAATCATTAAGGTCTCTGGCCGCATATTACCCGCGTGTAATGGAGGAGATGCATCTGTAATTATAGTGAACCCCAGAAAGTTGGAACATGGATTGAGGCTGATTCATGCTGGGATTCCCTTAACTTTACTTTAAGGGAATGAGGCTAATGACGTTCCAACTTTATGGCTTCTACCATGGCTCAAGTCAATGTAGGGCTTGAAACCCCGGGGGTCGGGGAGTTCCTTGTTTCAGGGGTGCAAGGTTCAGGAGGGTTTAATACAGGGGCCTTAATAATAACTAGAATAGGGTTTTGGGGTATAGTATACTATTCAGAAGGGTTTAATATAGCGAACTTAATAATTAAGGGTCTTGGGGTATATTATACTGTAACTACAACGAGAACCCCCCCAAAAATAGTATAGGTAATTACTTAGGCCCCTACATTAGGGTTTAGGGCTTAGGGTTCTAGTCAACCTACCGTTCAAGCAGCATGAGGCTGCACATCTCTGTTTGGCTGAGGCTTCGATCCCCTTAGCACTGAACCGCATGTAACAAGGCTTGCAGTTGGGATCCGATTTCTGCTGCTAATCCTGAAAGGAAACTGACCTCAATCCCAAACCCTAAGCCATGAGCCATATCTCCTAAACCCTATACTCTAAACTCGAAACCCTACACCCGATGCCCCATATATAGACCCCAAACCCTGGAACCCTAAACCCCGAACTCCCGAACCCTGAAACCATCATATTCCGGCGGGCCTCGTCGCAGCCCCGTCAACGGCTCACTGCGCGGCTCCATTGCTTCAGCGTCCCTATTCAAACCCTAGTCCGACTCATGTGTTGAGGCTGCTTGACCAAATGCCAGACTGTAAAAAAGCTTCGGGGCTTGTGTGAGCCTTAAGTAGGGTATCTAAAGGCTCATGTGACTTGCTAAGGCAAGGTGTCTGCCCTACTTAGGGCACTTACTAAGTCCCGTGAGCCCTTAGGTATCCCAAGATCCTAAGCTCTAAACTTGCTCAAGCCCCAGGCCCTAAACCCCTGCCTGCTGTTATCATTCCAACCTTTGCATTAAGCCCGCTGATCCTGGTTTTCCGGCATTTCTGACCGATTCCAATTCGGTTTGTGGATGTTTGAGTTGGGGTAGGGGCGATTCTCCGCGGGGGGTCAGGACTGTCATAAGTGGCTCACTACCCTAGTCATGTTCACACCGGTTGGTTCTTGCAGGCTGTGCATGTGTTTTCCAACGGCATGATGCTTCCATCCGAACCCAAAGAAACGGCAGCAGCACAAAGCCTCCGAAGCCAGAAGAACACACCAGACGTCCAAGATGCAAACTGGGGTTTAAACGCTTAGCTACCCAAACCCTGAATCCCGTAAACCCAGCTGAGCTTCAAGAACTCAGAACGGGGCACCAAAACATACACCCCTAAATGTGATTCTCTGATCTTCTGAAACCCAAACAGTGAATCTAACCCCTAAACATCATAATCGCTAAGCCCTAAACCTACACCCAACAGGACCTAACAGCACCCCAATTAAGACCTGAACAGCTCTTGCAGGCCTGAAGTTTTTGTGAGGGTGATGGTCAGCACGGCCGGGCGGGTCGGAAGCGCCACCTGCATGTCGGAGTCTGTGGAAATGGGCCACAAGACACAAAAGTGGTTGTAGGTGTATGTGCATGCATGCATGCATGCATGCATGGGTACATGTGTATGTCAATGTTTATATGTACGTATGTGTACCTAAACATATATATATATATAGATGTATATATATATATATATATATATATATATATATATAGATATGCGTGTGTGTGTGTGTGTGTGTATGTATGCGCATGTGTGTATATATGTGTATACATAAACAATTTACGTCCGACACACAAGCGCCCACAGACACACTCACAGAGAGAGCGAGAGAGAGAGAGAGCGAGAGAGACAGAATCATATGTGTGTGTGTATACATAAGCATGTCTGTGTGTGTGTGTGTTTATATATATATATATATATTCATACACACGTACATTACATACATATCAGTACAAAACTGTGCATATGTATGTGTGTATATGTAAGTACAAGTATGCATGTATGTATATATATATATATATATATATATGTATGTATGTGCGTACATATATGCATGCATGTACATACATATATATATATATATATACATATAGATGTGTGTACACGTACATGTGCATGTGCAGGTACAAGTGCATGAAATGTTTGCTCATACATTTACATCGACTCAACCTTTATGTATACATATGTACACACAACTATATATATATATATATATGCGAGCAACATACATCCGGATAAGCATTGATGTTAATGTTGTTGGTGTTTTCTTCCGGAGGGCAGGATGCCAGAACCGTCAAACCCTGAACCTTGAAGCCGTGGAAGAGTAAGAAAATCAGGGGATGCTCAATTGAGTTTCTCATGACGTGTGTGAGGCTGCCTCGCCTCATGCGCTCTGCAATGGGGCTTTGAGATTTCTGGGCCTCCATATGGGGTTCGAGGAAAGTGCCCATCAGGGTTCTACACGGTTTTGGTCTTCTACTTCTGGGAAGTTGGTCTGCATTTTGAGCTTTAGTTGTTTCGGGGTTTGGGGTTCTACTATTTGCTTAAGAACCCCCAAAAAATAAAAAATATATTCCTTATAGGGATAATATAGGGACTATCATTTTTTATTTTTTGGGGGGTTCTTAAGCAAATAGTAGGGTTCAGAGTTTAGATACCCCGAAACTCCAAGCCCGAAGCCCTAATTCCTTGCGACGTCAGCTGCGAGGCAGTAACACACAGCAAAAACGAAAACTTGAAAACTCTATCTCGTTGTCTGTCAATCAAAGATCTATCTCTCCATCCATCGAACTATCTATCTAACTATCCATCTATCTGTCTATCTACCTCCCTGTTTATCTGTGTGGATATGCTTGTATGCAGGTATGATATAATGTATGTATGTATGTATGTATGTATATATATACATATACATACATACATATGAACATGCATGTGTGTGTGCGCGCTCATGCAATAGCCAACGGCCACGGATGTCGCTATAGGAACCCGATGCAAAGTGGTGAGCAGCAGATGATTACCCGAAAACCGAGAAGGCAAAAACAACATGCTACAAAGTCTATTTCACTGAAAGGAATGAATTCCCAACAGTCTTTCCTCAAAAGAGCCTAAAGCCCGTAAGTAATATCCGTAGGATAGTGATCTCTGAATCTTTTTCGGTTTGCGCCAGTTTCAGAGGGCCAGCGCTCTGTCTTCGACGGAGGCTGCGGTCAGATGTTCTCAGATCCAGGAAGGGGACCCCTTCGATTGGAATGGTGGGCTCATTTGTTTCAAGGGCTCATTTTCCGACTGCAACGAGCAAGAATGGCATGGGGGTCCCGCTTTAGGCTTTAGGGTTTAATTACAGTAGAAGCCCAAAAGTTGGAAACCCAACAGCCTCGATCCTTAAGAGTACTGCATAGGGAATCCCAGCACTATTTGGCCTGAATCCAGTTTTCAACTTCATGGGATTTACTGTAGGCGATTTCGAACCAGAGGCGAGGGTTGTCCATGGAGCCCAAAGCCATGCTCAACCCGAAAGGGTCTCTGGGTTCCCAGCTACTTGGGAGTTTCCCAAAATTAGGGGTACCTATTTTGGGGGTCCTTATAATACGGATCCGTTTATTTAGGGTACTATATTAGGATCCCCTATGTTGGGAAACTCCCGTTTCTTCTCCCGCCCCGCACCCTGAACCCTAAACCCTGATCTCTTCTCACGCTCTTCTCCCACACGAAACCCCCAAAACCGAAACCCTTAACTCGTATACACCCTACACCCCAAGCCCTAAACAAGCCCTGAATCCGAAATCTTTTCTCCCACCCTACGCCCTAAGCCTCTTCTCCCACCCTAAACCCTGCACCTTAAACCCCAAACCCCATTCCTGCGATCCTAAATCCTTAACCCCACGCCCTACTTGGAGGGTAGGGGGAGTTAGGAAGTAGGTAGTAAGTAGACTTATAAGTACCCTAAAAGGGACCCTTAATTAGGGTTATGGTACTTATAAGTCCTTAAAATAACCAGTTACTAAGTCCCCCGACCCTCCAAGTACGCCCTATCTCTTCTCCCACTACCTAAACCCTAAAAACTCTAAACCCTACACCCTACGCCCTAAACCCTAATCCCGAAACCCTAATCCCGAAACCCTAATCCCTAAACCCTAAACCCTAAACCGAGCCTGAGATCCTATGCCCTACGCCCTATCTCTTCTCCCACTACCTTAAACCCTAAACCCTAAACCCTACACCCTATATACGCCCTATATCTTCTCCCACTACCTTAAACCCTAAACCCTAAACCCTACACCCTATAAACGCCCAATCTCTTCTCCCACTACCTTAAACCCTAAACCCTAAACCCCACACCCTATATACGCCCTATCTCTTCTCTCCCGCACTACCTTACCCCTATCCTAATTCTATCCTACATTATAACCTTACTTACTGGGTCCCATGAGCCTTCAAGTAGGCCCTACGCCCTATCTCTTCTCCCACCATTCTGCTCGTGCACGATCGGTCCATTGTTCCACGATGAGGCCATGGCCCGGCAGGGTGGCGCACAGGTAGCGTCCCTGCTTCCTGGGCTGGAGGGCTACTGCTGATGGACAAAATCCTGCATGACCCTAAACACTGTAAACTATGGGAACTATGGTATATTCTTTATAGTGGGTAATGCAGGATTTTGTCCATCAACAGTATTTAGGGGTTTAGGCCTTAGGGTTTAGGGCTTTAGGGTTTGAGGTTTGAGGGCTTAGGGTTTTAGGGCTTTAGGCTTTAAGTCGTAGGGTCTGGGGCTTTAGGGTTTTAGGGTGTTCGGGTTTTAGGGCTAGTATAGGGGTTCAGGGCTTTAGGTGGTTTTTAGGGTTTAGGGCTTTAGGCAAGTTTGAGGGCTTAGGGTTTTAGGTATTAGGGTTGAGGATTTTCCGGGTTTTAGGGTTGGGAATTTTGAAGTGAGGTTCTCGATTTGCTTAAGTTCGAGATTTAGGGTTCGCACTGGGATGTTGATTTTGATAGGGTTGAGGGGAGAAGTCACTTGAGAGGCTGTGCAGTTACCCAAACAAGCTAATAACACTTCGGAGGGTTGGGAGCTTTCAGTGTAGGACTATAGTTATAGCTTAGCGCTTAAGTTGAAGGGAAGCTTAGGGTTTACAGCTAAGGTTTAGGGTTTAGGGTTTACGCTTGCGGTGCTTATGTGAAAGAGAAAGATCGAATAATAAGACTCTATCTGGGTTGTAAGAAAAGGATTGGGTTACGAGAGTACACCCACTAAAGCTCAGCCAGAACATCAGTCTTTTTAGGGCTTCGGGTTCAGGGTCTAGGGTTCTTAGGTTTGTTTAGGGCTTGGACCGATAAACGGTTGTGGTTCTACAGCTCTGTAGAGGTCCTGTAAGACTTAAAGGCTTAAAGGGCTATGAAACCATAGAAAGCCAAACCAAAAAGAGCGTGCAATCAGTGCAAAAGCAAAGTCTACCAAGAAAACTTCAAGTCGACAATCGAGTTCCTAAGCCCAATTAAAACCCAGTGGCACCCCACAAAACCAATAGCAACATCTAAGCAATCGGTAAAGCCCTGCAAATGCGAGCCTGCATCGTGCCCTTTAAAGAGGACCGTGGTTCCTGAACAGAAGAAGGGGCCCTAAACCCGAAAGCCCTTGAAGCAGCATCGACACATCAA
The DNA here is from genome assembly GCA_905221615.1 of Symbiodinium sp. CCMP2592. NCBI lineage: Eukaryota > Dinophyceae > Suessiales > Symbiodiniaceae > Symbiodinium > Symbiodinium sp. CCMP2592. Next base: position 46,110 of record CAJNDT010006144.1, read on the forward strand.
AACACAAAACCAAAGAGAAAACATTTAAAAAACAATTAACTACTTACTTCAACACAAACCAGAAACAAACATCGCGAAACAAAACGAACGTGTCTGTTGGACGAAACCGAAACACACAAATCAAAATGATGTACAACCTGTCTCCAAAAGAAGGCCCAGCTGCGTGGTGGTGAAGGCCTGTCGAGGGTACCTTAGCTACCACTATCTCGTTACTAAAGTACAAGCGTACCCAGTTTTTTGGCAATGAAAGCACCCTACACTCTAACCCCCAGCCCTGAATCCGAGAATCTCACCACTAAACCCGAAAACCCAATGCCTAAACCCCTAAGATCCAAACAGAAAAAGGCAAAAGGATACTAATCCCTGAGGGTCTGTGCACCAAATAGTATATACATACGCCCCAATGTACCTACATGGGGACTATTCGAAGAAGTATATACTACTTGGGAACATGGACCCTGATGGCCTACAATAAACCCTATAAGCCCTGACGGTACCCGTATAGAACCCTTAAAGGGGCCCCAAGAGGCTCTTGGGTACACGGACCCGTAGGGAATCGATGACCTAGATACCCTAAACCCTAAAGCCCATAAGCCCTTTATAAACCCTAGGAACCCTTAAAATCAAAACCCACAATGACTTGAGCTTGGAGGGTCGGGGGAAGTAGTAAGTAGTTATCGTATACGGTTAGATGTACCATAACCCCAATTAGGATCCCACTTAGGATGCTTATATTTGCTACTTATTACCTACTTTCTAAGTCCCCCGACCCTCCCTTATACATCCCCTTCTAATCCCCTTATAGATCCTCTTATAGATCCCTTTAAGGAGCCTTCCTACCCTCCAGGTACTAATGACCTAGATACCCCGGACCCGGCTTCGGCTGCTTGGAGCGGCAGTCCGGGTATCCTGGGCGGGATTTTTGAGTTTTGGGTCTAGGGTTTTGCGTTTGGGGTTTTGGGGTTTAGGGCTGTGGGTTTAGGGTTTAGGGTGCATAGGGTTTAGGGTTTGGGGTTTTGGGTTTAGGGCCTTGGGTGTAGGGTTTAGGATTTTTTGGTTTGGGGTTTGGGTTGGGTTTAGGGTTTTGGGGTTTTGGGTTTTGGGTTTAGGGTTTATAGGGCTTAGGGTGTTGGAGGGTGTCTGGGCTCTTGTCTTGAAAAAGGCTCCAAGAAGAGAAGTATAGGGATGTAAAGGGGCTCTGTGCGTTTTTCGGATTCAGGACGCTGACGCGTTCTCTAAGGGTCCACGGTCCTAATCATCTTATACTCTCCCAAGGACCCACCTACATAGCTACTATCTGAAACCCAGATACCCAACTATTGGGTCCTTTGGACCCTTTATGGGCTTGGCTTACATTATATACTTGGAGGGGCAGGGGACTTAGTAAGTAGGTTATAAGTAGGGACATAATTGGGGTAACTCCATTTCAGGATTATAACTCTACTTATAACTATAACCTACTTACTAAGTCCCCTGCCCCTCCAAGTAGACCCTAAACCCTACCTGAAGATCCTAGCGGCTGGATTTTTCCAGCCTTTCGGAAAATTCTGGATTTCCATGATAAAAGGGCGTATTTTGGTTTATTAAATGTTTTTCGGGGGCAGCTAGAGCGGACACATTTTAGGTGAAGCTGGTTGGGGACTATAGTACTTGAGGTTCTGAGTCGTATTAAGAAGGCTCCAGTACACATTCCATTCGAAATTATCAGATCCTACATGTGTAGAACGACACATCTTTATCATGCTGTCTGTGTGTGTGTGTGCACAATATGAGCCTACTTGTTTTGGCCCTTTCTCACCAAGTACGTATGCATGCATGCATGCATGCATAAATATGTTTATATACTAGCCTAAACCCCACCCTTCGGAACCCGGCCGACCTTAAAACCTGTGACCAGGCCGCTGCCTCTCGCTCGCCGTGGCTCGCGGCAGGGCTTCTTTAGGGTTTACATGTGTATATAAATATGTCTGCAATGTAGCCTATGTTGTTCGGGTTTTGGGGCTAGGCTTTTATACAGGTGTTTATCAAGTAGGGGGTATCCTGGCTTAGAAGTTTTATGCATCGCCGTAGGGGTTTAAAACTTAATTTACTATGAAGAAATCGCCCGGTCTGGGAGCGGGACACTGCAAGACAAGAATATGTCACATGTGCAGCAAACAACAATGCAATGCTACTGGCAGCAATGGCGTTCCTGTGCCTGTGGCCATGGTGGCCCGGAAAAGGTGCGCCCACCCTCGCCCTGCTCATGATGCCAGGGTTCTGCCTTCAGCTTCATTGGTCGTCAGTGTTGCAGGTATTCTTACTTTCGATCGGTTGTGCGATTTCTACTTCAGTTTTTCAAGATCAAACAAGCGCCATGGCGCTGGATATCGAAGCAGTCGTTTTGACTGGCTTGGGCTCCGCTTGGTTTTGCAATCACGAGATTCGGGACCGAATGTCGATGGAGGCACCCACTGCCTTGGTGACACCGGCTTCGGGAGATAGGACTGTGGCGGTGAGTCAAGAAACAGCTGTTATGAATGACATGTTCCTCATTCCCATCATCATCCAGATGAAAGCAGCTAAATCTTTGAAGATCCCGAGCATGGAAATGATCGCTTCGGAGTTAGAGGCCATATGGTTGAAGTTGTACGAAGCTTCTCACAAAAGGGCGGTAAAAGGACGCTTTCCGAAAATGCCGGCCGACTTTGTGGTGCCCGAGCATGTGCAATCGCTTTGCATCTCTGATGCCAAGAACCTTAAGAGTCTTCTGTCAATGGTGAAAAAACAGTTCCAGTCTGAGAGGGTTGCTCGCGAACCTCAGCTAAATAGAGAGACTTGCGTTTTTGTTGGTTCCCTCCCTACTTGCTCTAGCTAAGGGCTGATCCATCTGACCTTTCTCATATCTCAGGATGCAGACTATCGTCGGGTGGTCGCCGCTTTCGGCGACAAGGCGGGATTTTGTGGGTCAAGTTGGATTTTGAGGATTTGGTGCATTCGAGGATTGCTTGACTCCTTCCCAGGCTGGCTATCCCGAGTTGGTGAATGCAAGCGACCACCATGCTGAGAATGAGCCTGAGGAAAGCCGCCCCAAGCCGCCCACCCACACCGCTGCCAAGACACTCCCCAAGCGCAAAACCCATCACTTCGAAGCAGATGATGATGAAGATGACTGTGTAATCACGGGTGGCCCCTCCGATACTACTTTGGCAAAGATCGGAAAACGTGCCCAGCTGTCAGCCGACATCGAGCGGTTGAAGCTCATGATGCTTGTCCACCACTTCTTGCAATATTTCGAATATCCTGAGCATCCATCTGATATCCCAGGATTGCGGAGAGACACGCTCGACAGCGGGCGGAGAAGGTCGCTGCCCGCGACACCATTGATAGAGGCTCGTCCCAAATACGCACACCCATCACACTCAGTAAAAATACGTAGAGGGACTTAGTAAAATTTGAAAGGGCAACAGTTATGTGTATGTGTATATATATATATATATATATTTGTTTATATTGGGTGGTATATGAATCAGCCATACATACCCAAAGGCAGGCATGCATACATGCATGATCTATATACACCTAAATACACCTTTACATGTGTATGTACATACATGTCTATGTAAATATGAACATACGGACGGACATACTTACATACTTAATTACATACATACATAATCATACATACATACATACATACATACATACATAAGAAGCATGGCCGAGATAATATCTGTAACCCTATATGTCACACCAAACCCGAAATATAAACTATCCCTACAGGCTCTGACATAGACCAGGAGGACACACAGGTCACCGGCGATGATGAGCCAGCTCCTGCTTTCGGGCTTTAGAAGGGTCGTGGGGGATTGGATGTTGATCTACCTGCTGATTTTGTTTATTAAGGTTGTCTTACGAGCGGAGCAGTTGGCCCTGAACCAGACGAGAAAGGAGGCTGCCCAAGCGAAGGGCAAGGCTCGCAAAAAAGATGCTGGACCGGAGGCGGGGGCCCAGCAGGAAGAGGAAGAGGAAAATGAGGCCCCCAAGGAGAAACCGCGAGGACGGGGCCGGGGCCGGGGCAGAGGCAGAGGGGGGAGAATGAAAAGGCCAGCAGCAGCAGCAGCAGCCCTGAGGACCCCGCCCGAACATGAGGAGGCCGCTGAGGATGAGGATGAGCCCGCAACCCCAAAGCGCAACCCAGGCCTTAAGATCACAGTCAGAATGACCCCTCGGCCGAAAAAGACGGCCACCCCGGAGAAGAAAGCCACCCCGAAGAACCCCAAGAAGAAAGCGACCCCGAAGAAGAAGAAAAACAAGCCTCCAGGAACCCGGACTGAGGAGCGGGGAGTATTGAGCAATGTTTTCCTTGTGTCTCTTGGCTCGCTTGTGGCTTGTTGTGCTACCTGCTATAGGAGGAGTTGGAGATCAAAGCGTTCGTTCACGAGTACAACCGTTCGGAGAGATCCCGGCACAAGCTAATGGCATATTGGACTAGGCCTGCATTCGGATTGCTGGATTCAGGTGGAACCCAAGCAGCTGGGCACATACTGTTATGGCTGATTGCCTGCTTTCTTGTTGAGTTACCAAGTTTAGTCAATCCTAACCAAAATAATAGTTGGCTAAGGCTGCCTACATCGGTGGAGCGAAACTTGATATGCAGTCCATGTGGATTCCCATGAAGCAGCTTGTGCCTTTGTCAAAAAACCCAGGCCTCTGGGATCCTCTGTTGCCTTCGACGATTCTGTTATTTGGGTTACCGTTAGGGTTCAGGGGTAGCTAAGGCCCTGGATCTTCACGTCTTGGATGAAGAGGAAGCGCTGGAGAAATTCGAAGCTTGCAAGCAGCGTCTTTTGGATGCTGCCCGGACATAAAGCCGAAATCTGGACACCCTCACTCCTATGTGCAATTAATTGTCGTTATCCATATGGGCTTTAAAAGAATTACAAAGCACTTAAGAGGTTACTTGAGTTTCGGGAGTGAGGCTGCTTGCCGCTGAATCTGTTCATCAGAAGCTTGAGCGCCCTCTGAGCCTGGCGGTCCTCAAAAAGGTTGCTCGCTGCGAGATCGTCGCCACCTGCAAAGCACGTGGCCCCACCCATGCCAAGCCCTTTCAAGTGTTTAGAGCCCGCATGGGCTATTTGTGATTTAAAGCAATCGGGGTTCATGGTTTCGAAAAGGAATATATTGTTATAACAAGTAGCACGATTCGGCGGCTTGAAGCAGAAGCGCATTCAACTGGAGGACGAGTTTGATCGATACTATGTTCGAAATGTATATAATTATCAAACCCTATGAAGCCCTTTGTAGCCCTTTGTATCGCATTAAGCGAAGAATTCACCACAAATCTAATAATGCAAGTAGTTATGGGGACTGTTGACCACATAGTCTCCCTACGCAGGTCAGTCAGTCTTCAACGTGCTGTTCGACAGCAGCAAGGCATCATCCGCAAGCAGAAGATCAAGGAGATTCGAGGCCGGCTAGCCTTGTTTGGGGCATGCTTGATCAAAGTTAGAAGATGGAGCTGTCTGAGATGTTCTACAGTTGGCACCTGTACTCTTGCCACCCGCAGTGTTTTTGGAAGCTGTGCAACCTATCTCCGGGCCCCGCCTATTAGTCATGTGTAGCTTAAAATTTCAATAGTTATCGGGCCCTCGATCTATATAGTTTCTTATTGTCCTCTGGGGTACCATGAAACCGTGGACTTCGGAATCCATGGCCTCGCTCGTCGCCCGGCTTCGGGTGCTTGATGCCCCCAATGCCTCAAGCCAGCAGGAAGATCGATTGTAGTTTGGGTTTGGGCCAATTGGATATGTTTGCACAGGGTTGGGAACGATTGCTTCGAGGTCTTCATACTATGTATACTGCTGCTCTTTTGGTCGCAGAATGTTGGGCCTCACTTGGACCGCGACTCTCGGCTAGTCTGCTGCATGTCAAACTGCTGTGCTGTCGTCTGTCGTTTTCTAAGTTCGTGGTACAAGTAAGGTTTTCCAATGGGTGGAGTTATTCAGTGGATCTGGTATGGCAACTGCATGCATGACATCCTCGGGGTTGCTGGGCTGCCCTCTGGATATCCTACATTATGCTGGACCCCCGGATAAACAGAACTACTTGGATCTACTGACTCCGGCTGGAATGGGGCACCACGGTTGCAACCAATACTTGTCCGTGCATGATGACAGTGAGAAGATCACACCACGAACTCCAAACACAAACCATCCCAGGCTTGCTACGATCACGATGCTCCAGTGTGTGGAAGATGATTGTATCGCTTGGTTCGGTGTGAAGTGCAGTAGCAGCAGCACTGTGAACATGGGCACCAGCAGGCGATCTTTCTTATTGCCGATGGGTGACGTGTCCAAACGAAGCGTCATGGAATCCAATTGCTTGGTGGCTAGGCGGGGTAATTTCAGTGCTGTTTGTGACTAGTGTATTACCCTACTCGCTCAAACATCCTTGCACGTGTATCCATCTGGGCAGGAGTGTGCTACTCATGCTCCTCTGTGTTAGCATCGGCGGAGTGCTCGTCCTGGAGCAACCGCGAACATCATGGATGCTGCATCACCCCCGGGTTCGTTGGCTCTGCCGCCAGATCAGTGTCACTTCCTATGTATGATCGGAGTCATCGTATAGATGTTGCAGATGAAGTTGCATACTTGTTATTTATGTAAGAGCTTCGAAATGCTAAGGTTTTCCGGACGAATTTCTGGATGGCACATTTCGACTCACCGACGGCAAAGCCGTCGACAGTTATATCCAACTCCTCAGCTATCGCAGCCTTCGATAAGGGTCGCTTATTCTCTTGGCAACGAGTTCGTCGAAGCTTGCAGGGGAAGACTACCAAACGGTATCGTGGTGCCGACGGGAGACGTAGATATTGTGGCACGAAGCAACTCAAAGGAACCGAGCCCGGGTCTTATGTGCTGAGACAACACCATTCCCGTCAAGTCCCCGTGTCCCCAAAACCTATATTACCCTACAACCCAATCAAACTCCCTTGCTCAGGCGATATCCTCTACGCTTTGGGATGAAGATCGTGACCCTGAAGCACAGGTTCAAGGCCCAGGCAAGCGGCAAACCCGAGCCCCGCAGACTGCTGGGCCTTCGCGAGCAGCTGATGGATATGAAGTGCCACGAGGGCTTGGGTGACATTTGGGAAGAAGCTTCCATGGGTGAGGTTTTGGTGTATCTCCGGGGCAATACAAATTTGATGCTTCCGGATTGGGTTCGTCCCTTGTTGCCCTCCACGGTCTGATGTGTGGACAGAATGGCTGCTTTGTAGTGCTAGCTACAAAGTGCACGGCTGCAGTAATTCGTACATGCAACTGGAAGAATCGTCCTTGCCTTAAGCCTTATATGCAGCTGGCATTACATGATCCTAGTGTTGAAGAAGGTGCCTGGATGATTCTTACTAGTGATTGCTAGTGCTCTGCAAGATTGCACAATTGCTGGCATGGCATAGCTGCTATGGCAAGCACCGGCTGTGATCTCAAGTGACAAAGAGTGATGTGAGTGCAAACCCATTGAACCCCTTCTTGTTCCTGGTCCCCGCCACAAAGTGAGATGGTATTAGTGTGTTTTAATCTGTCGGGTTTCATTCTCTGATGCTCGTTCAACCCTACTAGGACCCCAGTCAGCATTCCCAGGGCGATAATAATCTCTGACCATAGTTGCGGGATTCCCGCAAAACCTAAAAACAAGGCCCGCAGGAGCGCGGGGACGGGACGCGGGACGGGCCGCGGGGACGGGCCGCGGGGACGGGCCGCGGGAACGGCCCGCGGGGATACCTGGAATCCAGGCTTCTGGTTCGGACTGCGGGAACAACTTTATAATTCTCATTGGGGTTTGGCCGCGGTTTTGGTGAAACTATTCCGCGGTTTTTATATCCCTAAGGAAACCAGATGTACCCCAAAAAATAGTTCCTGGAAACCGCACTAGATAGGGACCCTGAATGTTGATAAAAATGTTGATATTTATTGGGATTTATCGTGATTCCCAAAAACCGAAAAGCAAACAGAAACCAATCAAAACCCAAAAAAACGCAATAAAAAAGCAAATAAACCCAATATGGAATCCCAATAAAAACGCAATCAAAAAGCAAACGCGGACACATTTTTTCCGCGGGACACCGCGGAGCTTTTAAGGGAGATCGTGGTTGTGACTTAGGGACTCCATGGGCTCATTTGGGGTGGCCTGGCACTAGTCAAAGTTACCCTTATCTCTGACTATGTACAATTGCATACTTCTCTCGAGGCTGCTGTTAGGAAACCTGTATATATTCCTAGGACTCCAGCAAATGGGGAAGTCTCAGCCGAAGCAACTTCACTGTGGAGTTGCAGCGAGCTGGGTGTAGGGATGGCACATCTTGTGAAGTGCAAGTCTGAGTTGCCGGACGAGACCCTACAGAACCAACTGAAGGACCCAAGAAGATTTCGACCCGTACAATGCTGTTGCAAGTGATACAGACTTATACTAAATCACAACAATATAAATAAACCAAGACCCCTCTTAAACTTTCCTACAGGACCTGGAGAATGAAATGGCCGGACTTGAGTCACCAGACGGGCCTGCAAGGGCCGACGATCCGAAGCCACCTGCCGGCCACGCTTCCGAGGATAGTGATGCTGTTGGTTTTGTGGGGTTCTCTGGGTGTTTCTCTAGCTCGATAGTAAGCTGCTTGTCAGGATGTCATTGGAATGGCGGGCCATGCCCAAACTGATGATCGGTTTGTGCGGCGAAGATTGCAGGGAAGCTTTGATTCAGCAGCAAATGACAAGGGCAGCTTCACGTCACCGGCTGCTTCATCCAAAGGGCAAGCCCTTGCTGAATCCCTCAGTCTCACAAACCCATCCGAAACCCCTGGTAGCCCCCAAAAGCCGACGAAGCGCAAGCACGGATCACCGAAGTCAACTTCCAAGGCCCGGTTCGTATTCCGTTTATCGGAATGATTAGCACTTCGTGGTTTCAGGATTTGTAATTCTCTATCCATATCAATGAGTGTCTGCATGAGCCTTTTGTGAACGTGCACGTCTTAAGGGTATGTGTGCCTGCATGGACGGATGTCAGTTCTATTTCGATACATCATGAATCGAAATAGAACTGATGTAGGTTGAGAGCAAGAGATAGAGAGAAAGACAGAAAGAGAAGGATAAAGAGACACCCAAAAGCACATATGTACACATCTACACGTTGTGTCTTTGTCGGGCTATCTAACTATTCCATTTGGCTATGTACACACCCAAGTCAAACTGTGCTCACATCTAAAATGTGCCTGTGGTTATGTTGAACGGCAATATTCCTTTTGTCAGGAGAGAAGAGGCAGCAGCAAAAAGCCGCGAGCATGTAAGCAACCTCCCAGCCCAGCCCCGGACACAGAGGATTCAGATTCGGAGCTCAGGCGGGAACAAGAGCTTTTGGAAGAGCAGCTTGCGAAGCTGCAAGCCAAGAGGGCTGCTAAGGCCAATACCAAGCTTGAGCCAGTGATTCCTGCAACCCCGACACCCCACTCTGAGCCCCCCAACTCTGTGCGCCCCACTAGCACACAGAGGCGACGTCCGAGCCGAGCCCCAAGCCAAGCCCCATCGCAAGCAATGATTGAGGATGCTAGCCGATCCCGCAGCTTCGCCACCAGCCAAGCCCCAAGTGCCGTCAGGCCATCAAGCGAAGCCCCCAAACCATCGTGTCGCAAAAACATGCAGAGGCAGAACGCCTTTCAGGAGGAGGGTTCCCAAGCAGCTCGCCCAGTGGCTGCACCTTTGCGAGCACGTGCCCGTCCCAGGTCCCCCCCGCCGAATCATGAGCAGGATTCTGAGGAGGCTTCTGAGGAGTCAGATGATGAGGGGAGAGGAGTCAAGGTATACGAGGTCACGAACAGTGGCAGGTGGGGAGTGATCCATGACCCCAAAACTGGCAAAGCCCTCTGGCTGATCTTTAGGACAAATATCTTTGTCATGTTTTTTATATAGATCCCATGTAGTGTACTTTAAGGTGCTTTCGGAGAGTGCCATCGCTCAGCGGGTGCGGCGAGCCTGTACGGACGGGAAAAAGAAGAAAGCTTTGGGAGGGCCATCGGCTGTTACTTTGTATAAAGATTCCGACAACCGTGATGCACTCACAGAGATGCTCCTCGCGGCACACTTCCAAAAGGACGCTTGGAACCAATCAGTTTCCATAATAAACTTTCCCCAATGCAAGTGGTGCACATTTCCCTAAAAATACATTTCGAGCAGCCGAGGGAAGTTTCCGCAACCAAGTCACGAAGTTTGTGGAACGCGAGAAGTCCAAAACGAGAGAGATCCTGGCTGGATGGTACACGGAAAGCGCAATGAACAGTGTCCTGAAGATGAGTCCGTTCAAGCCTTATAATGTTTCGAAACCACAGTGTCACTTGAGTTCATAGGACCCACCCCAGAATCCCAAAACAAAGTAAGGGCCGACATCAAGGATGTCGTGGAATACACGAAGGACAAGCCAGACCTGAGGAGGCACGTTGTATACCATGTATAATCCCGGGTCCTATCTTGAAAATACCTCGCTGAAAGTTCTACGCCAGGAAATACAAGTACAACCCGAAGAAGCTTCAGCATTGGGTGGAGAGTTCTTGGACAGGCAAAGTCACAGACTCCACGAGGGTGGTTACCAGGAACGAAACCAGTGGGACAGGCACCGAGGTTCCTGAAGAGGCTGATAAGGCATTGCCAGATGCTGGCAATTTGGACGGCTGGGACAATGATCAGCCGGACGCCAATCGGGAGAATGAGAAAGCCAAGCGCATCACCGAGGAGGATCATCAACTTCATATATTATTATGCTTTTCCTTAACTAGTTGTGTTATATAGGGTTGCATCGTCAAACTCGAATCAGTGCTAGGATGCTACGAGCCCACATAATTACCTCTTGTACTGACCCAAGCTTAGGACGTCACCGACACAATCGAGAAAGGGATGAGTGATTTGCTGGCCCGCATCGCAAAGTTGCACGACAGCGTCGCCAAGTTGCGAAAACCGTACAATCCCGACCCAACGCCAGCCCACGACAGGCCTTCGGTAGCCCGTAGACGAGTCTTTCCTACTGGTACTTTTTCTCTTTCGCCACCCGGAACAGGTATGCCAAACAGCTGGAAACCTCGGCTGAGTCTATGGAGACATCTTACGATGTATTGGCCAATCTTCTGGCCCAGCAGAAATCCATCACTTCCTCCCCGAAGCCAAATATGAAGCAGCTTGTTCGCATTGGGGCCCAAACCAACGTTTTAAAGTTGTGGATAGCTCATGAGCGAGGAATGCGGTGAAGGAGGCCATCAAAAAGGCGAGCGCGCAGTCCCTGAGTTGCAATTATTTTTTTTTGTCAATGTCGCGAGACTTCAACACCCGAGGGTTTCGAAGGCTACGTCCGAAGAGGCCCTGGCTCTGTCACCAACTCAGCACAGCAAGATCACCAGCACCGTGGCATACAGTATGTACTCAATTAGTGCCCCCCTCAAAACATTCAGGCCCCAGATCCGGGACATCGACAAAAGCAAAAAGATTGTTCCGGCTGCCGGGAAGGGTGCTGCGACCCCAAAGAATGCAGCGAAAGCTGCTGCGAAGGGTAAGGCTAGGGCCAAGAAGTAGGTTTCACGTTTTGGGTGACTGTTGTCGAGAACTGTCGCCTTCATGCTGAGATCCCGTGCATAAGCGATTGCATACACACATACCACATACGCACATACATACACATACAGTTACATGCATGTATATTATTACATACACACAATATTGGGGACATGTGAGCAATGCTGTGCACGGGTGGCATGCGTGCTACTTCTCACTTCTGTGGTGTCATAACCGTGGGGAAGCTTGCCAGACGAGCTCAAAAAGAATGCACTGTTACTGCTAGACTTAGCTGAAATCTGAAGCTGAACTCTTAAGACCCTCTACCATGCCAGGTGATTTTCGGCAGCGCCTTCAGGTGGCGAGAGCTCTTTCGCGAGGAGCTCCCCGACGCCGAAGATGTGGCCAAGGGGTGTGGCTTCAGGATATGGGATACTTAGAATCGGGTTCTGGGTTTGTATTTTTTAAAAGAATGTAGATATCCCGAAGCAATCCCAATAAAGTCGGTAGGGTTTATACGACTATAGTCGGTCTGGTGCAACCCCAGGAAGAAGTCATTTGTTTTATAGGGCATTTGTGTATGCAAATGCTGCTCACAAGGCCTGGGCCCAGAGGGTTTAGGGAGGTGCTTAGGGGGTTAAGGGATCTTATGCGGGTTCAGAGGGCTTAGGGGTCCAGGATTTTCAGAAACCCAGCAACTCGCGAAGGCTTAGCTTTGCACTCAACATATGCAGCCCTGTCAGTTAAGCTCCCAGACACCTGAAGCCTCAGTTTAAGGAATCCTTATATAAGTTAGTTGGTATTCTCCTAGTTCAACTATCCAAATAAGATATGCATGCTCCCGAAATAAATCCAGACCTTGCCAACAGAAACGTTTCCGAGGCTACCGGTGCAAGCGTTTGGGAAGATGCTGTGTCCAGGCGAGAAGAGGAAAACCCCACTTCGAAAAAATCAATCTTTGGCCGTATAGCCCGAGGGAGCCAACACCGAGCCGAACACAATGCCTTCAAAGAGCTGCTAGTCAACAGATTCCAGCATTCCATGTAAGAGTGGGTTCCGATTTTGATGTTTGGGTCATCTTTAGGATGTGAAAACAAATCGCGAGCATCATGAGGCTTAGAACCGCTGGACTCACTCTGGATGTTGAGATTGATACCATCGAGGCTGGTCCGGCCAGCACCATGATTCCATGGATCGATCCTTTCAAGATGGTATGTACTCTCGCCGAGCATGGCAAGTTGGATTTGCTTCATCCTGATCTAACCAATCTTCTTGAGTTCTGGAGCCGATTTTCAAAGGTTTTTCCTGATCATTGGGTATTCAAAGCTGCATCAGATGGTCAGCTTATTCTTTCAAGAACAATTCCTTTCTATTCGCACGGGGATGAAGGGAGAGGAAAGCGCAAGAAGGGAATCTTGCTGTGGACTATGAGGGGTGCTACTGGACAAGGCACAGCTCCTTTCAACTCCAGCTACTCCGAGGATGCCCGGGCTGAGCGGATGGGGATGAATATGGGCGGGAGCCTGACCTCAAGATTTTTGCACGTGGCGGTGCCAAAACATATTTATGGGAAAACAGCCGAGCCCGTATGGGATGATATAGCCTTTCGAATTTCTGCTTCGTACAAGAGACTACAAACCGAAGGATTCATCTACAACGGCAAGCTGTATCATGCAACATGTGTGGGTTTGACTGGCGACAATCCCTTTCTTGCGAAAGTTGGGCACCTGCAGCGAAGCTATGCTCGAGTCGAAAAGAAAGCCGGCGATGTTGCTGGACATGGAATATGTTGGGTTTGCATGGCGGGGACCCCGTCTATTCCATTCGAGAATTTCAATATGCATCCCGAGTGGTCGCATACAGTCCTGGACGTGCCACCATGGCCCGAATTGCCACCCTTTTTCGCAGGGCTTGGCTGCTCAGCTGACGATCAATCGCTTCCGAAATGGTTGATGTTTGATGCCTGGCACAACTTTCATGGTGGGATGGGGAAGAATATGGTGGCATCCACTGCTGCTGAAATCCTTCAATGTATGGACACAAACGAGAACCTCGAAGTGAGACTGCAACAGATGAACGACGCCTACAAAAAATGGCGTGAAACCTCGAAGCTCACCTTGCATCACGGAGCAATCGATAAGGAGTTGTTCGGAATGGAGTCAGGCCTCCAAGCCTGCCCTGTTGGATCGTGGTCAAAATTTTCTGACACACGGGTGCTCATGGCTTTTCTGGAACACTTTTTACGACAGCGACGATACGCCGTGACTGAAGTCACCGAGTTGGCACTTGAGGGTGTGGCTGCTGCCAATCTGTGTTTTCATGTTTGCTACAACTCTGGCTATTGGATGACATCGGACGAGGCTGGGAAGGCTGGTCGAGCAGGGCTTCGGTTTCTCGCCTGCTACGCCCGTTTAGCTGAGTGGACTCTACGAGAAAATCGTTTGCGATATCCGCTGATGCCCAAATCCCATTACCTGCATCATGGGTTCAGGGATATGTTCCTGTTTTCTCGATCCTGTCGCTGGGTGCCGAACTTGCTCCATTCATCGGTGCAATTAGATGAAGACATGGTGGGCCGAATCGCCCGATTGAGCCGGAGGGTAGGATCGCAGCTGCTAATGCAGAGGACGCTGCAAAGATACTTGATTACGGCGCATCTGGCAATCTTCGACGCAAAAGACCGATATTCATAGAGCGTTAAAGCTATCCCATAGCCCCATTTCAAGGACCCAGAGGCATTCAAGCTTCAGATTTCAAAGGCCCAAAGGCATTGAATATGCAGCTTTCCAATGGCCACAGGGATTTCTCATGAGCATTGGAAATAAGATTTTCCGGGTTCTGCAAGCGTCTGGATTTTTTGCGAGGCTGGATTTATCCGTCCTTTGCAAAAGGCCGGAAATAAGTGGCGCAGGGTATCTCCAGGTAAACCCCATAGATTCCTTTAAGGAGCCCTATAGATCCCTTCAGAAGAGAGCCCCTTAAGAGCCCTTACTAGGTCCCCTGCCCCTCCAAGTAGGGGGGTGTATGCGGGCTCGCGTCGGGCTCAGGGCGTTGACGGGAAATTGCTTCAGGATCCGGCGTGGACGAGTTTAGGCAGTTTACTATACCTAGAGGCTCCATAGTAGCTCTTTTTGGGGGATCATATTTAGAATCCTACAAGGTAATCCCAAAAAGGAACTACTATTGAGCCTATGGGTAGGGGCCTGGCCTTAATAATTAGAATGGGGTTTGGGGGCCCAGTATACTATAATAAGGAAACCCCAAAGGTATTAATATGGGTAGTTATTTAGGCAGTTTAGGCTTCTTGACTGAGCCGCTTCAACGCACCAAAGTTTCGTTCTTGTTCGAAGGAGCTGACGATGTCCTCTGTAGAAGTGTCCCCTCTTTCAGGAAGGCAAACATGATTCCGATTCCCTGCACCCTAAACCCTAAATCCTAAACCCTGAACCCTAAACCCAATGATACGGACTTTGGCATGCTTGAAACAAGCTAAAGCCTGGGTCTGATACATAACTTAAGCCCTGCACCCCAGACTCGGGCTGCGGGTTTGGGCCTAGAGTTGAACAAATCCGAGTGTCCCGAGGAATACGGCATGCGGATGTCGCTAACGATCAGCTCACCGATGGTGTCCACTAGCTTGGGCTTCGTATCCCGGGTGCGCAGGGCCGTGTTGCTCCGGGTGTCTCCTCAGCACAATAATCTATTGGGGCTTTCGGCAAAGGGCACCGAATGTCGAGTGCGGTGAAGCAAGAACGAATCAATCACTAGATTCCGGTGGCATCAACAAATATCCCGGACCCTGAACACTATTGACTGTCTCATAATCTGCGAAAGCTTTGTACCCTCATAACCTCATATCCCAAAACCCCAAGACCACAAACAGTGATGCGTGGGCTTCAGTCTACGCGTTGGCTTCCGGGATTCTTCACAGCTCTACCTTGACCTTAGTCAACCTATGAGGATCCTCTAAGTTTTTCTACTGGGGATTGAGGGTTTAGGAAGACAGTTCCCAGACCCCCTAAACCTTACGCCCTAACAATTCCAAACCCCCAAACCAAGCCTAACACCCACTTGGAAAAGCAGGGGACTTAGTCAGTAGGTTATAAATAGGGTTATGACTCCATTTAGGGTACTTCGAACTCTACTTATAAACTACTTACTAAGTCCCCTGCCCCTCCAAGCACTACACCTTAAAGACCCAATGACCAAAGTGGGGGCCCTATACTCTTGCGATATGAAGCGCTATATGGTACGTGAGCCTTGAATCGGTTTAGGGTCTAGGGTTTAGGGTTTAGGGTTTAGGGGGTCTTTAAGGAACACTAAACCCTATACCCTGCGAGCCCTAAACCCCAAAACCCCTAAAGCCTGAACCCTTAACCCGTGATCCCTAAGCCCAAAAGCCCGAAAGCCCTAAGCCCCTATAAACCCTACATCCCTAATCTCCGAAAGCCCAAAAGCACTAAACCCCTAAACCCCTAAACCCTAAAGCGCTGATACCCAAAGCCCAGCTTCGTGGAGTGAGATGTGGGGGTGCCGATTGACCTGGAGCCCACGGATCTCTCGCAAGGCGTAGAAACCTGGAGTTCTAGTCCGGGTTTAGGGGTTTTAGGGGTTTTAGGGGTTTTAGGGGGTTTAGGGGTTTTAGGGGGTTTAGGGGTCGAGGGTTTAGGGGTTTAGGGGTCTGGGTTTAGGGGTTTTAGGAGTTTCGGGGTTTTAGGGTTTAGGGGTTTAGGGGTCTAGGGTTTAGGGGTTTAGGGTTTTATGGGTTTAGGGCTTTAGAGGTTGAGGGGTTTTAGGGGTTTAGGGGTTCAAGGGGTTTCGGGCAGTGGTTTTAGGGCTTCAGGGGTTCAGGGGTTTGAGGGGTTCTTTTTGCTTTAAGGTGAAGAGAAACAAGGTGGACTTGTATTTTCACACGCTTCCTTGAAGCAGGAGGTCCTACAAAAGCGCAGACTTTCATTTCATCATGGTCTAGACCCAAGAGTAACCTAGGCATAAAAAGGGTGCCCTTTTTGGTTTGAAGGGGCTTATAAGGGAACATGAACCCCCAAGAAAGGGAATAGGGGCCTACTCCAGGTCCTAGTGGTTCCTTGAAGGAACAGGATTAGAAACCAGAAGTATTGCAGCCCTAAACTCTTAACCCCCCCCAACCTTAAACCGTATGGCACTTCAGAGACCAGGAAACTGGTGTTCAGCTTCGATACGCTGAATTCTGTCCTTCTCCTGGGTGCCGGACGTTCGGCTCAGGGCTCTGCAAGGGTTCTACGCGTTTTGGGCTCCAGGGTTCCTTTTAAGGTTTCTAAGGGTTCTAGGGCAAGGTTCTAGGGTTCGTTTTAGGGTTTCTTAAAGGTTCTCTGCAAGGTTGCTCTGGGGGTTTGGAAGAACATGTTCTCGGCTTGAATGATAGGGATTAAGGATTCCGGACTTACCATGGAGTTTGGAGTTGCCCTACGCCCTACCTAGACCCTCTCAGGAAGTACTATGGTTAGGATCCTACTATAAGAAGTTTAGGTCAAAAGTTACTACTTTATTTTGAACCATAAAGCCGGTTAAGGCTGTAGGCTTGAAAACCGGAATGCTTTAGGACTTGCATTTTTCTGCAACCTTCCCCCTCACCTCAGCATTCTGTTGTTCGGGCGTCTTAAAGACTAGGGCTTCGGGAGTATATTATTTCATAACCATGTAGAGGGCATTGGATCGAGCTACAGGACCGGTAGAGGCCGTAGCATTGCCATTGGCCCCAGTGCGAAAGCACGCCGAACATCAACGGGGCTCCCGGGTCTCCGCCCTGGCACCGGCACGCCAGGAAAAAGAGGTCGCGAGCCAGACAGCGAGTCTGGGCTCGACGTGCCTGTGGAGAGAAGCCTCTCCTTCGTGATCTTCTTTTGCTGGAGGCACACCACAGCCGACCGCACTACAAGGTCGCCAAGTTCATGGGCAAGAAGGCATCATGGGAATATTGGCGAGGAACAGGGCGGGTCCGCGATCGTGGAGCTTGGGGCTCCAACTATCCGTCATATGGGCATTGGGAGGAGCCCGAGACTGCCTACAGCTGGGAAGACCCGTCTTTCCCTTCGTATACCAGAGCAGTTGCCCATCCCAGCAAGCCAGCGCCCGTTGCCAAACCGAAGGTGAAGTCCGAAGCGGCAGGCTTGGTGAACCGCATCCAAAAGATGGTGACAGGAGCCCGGAAAGCAGAGGTCAAAACCCGCAAGCTGGAAGCGGAACGGGAGAAGATCGAGAATGCTTGGACTCAATTCCAGGTAGACCTCAAGAAGCAGTTTGCGCAGCAGTGGAACCAGTACACCAAAGACCTCCACAAAGTCGACCAAGACCTCATCGCCAGTCAGGAGGCCCAGAAGACTGCCTTCCAAGAGCTGCAGGCGGCTATGGCCAATCCTGCTGCCCTTTTGGAAAAGCCCGAGGAGGTTACGAACCGCGAGCTCGAGAATGCCTGGGATACTCTGGTTGGCGAGATAGACGACAGCGACGAGGAGATGACCGAGGCGGCAGTCAGCCAAGTGCGGAGACGCATGAAGGAGATGATGGGTGCACCCACTACGCCACCGAGGACCCGTCCAACGACTACCCCCTTGACACCCCCGCAGGCCACGTCGGCCCCTCGCAGGGTGACTACGACACCCATGCTGGATGCTATGGTCAAAGGCCGCGGACCACCGGAGTTTGGCCCAGGACCGATGGCAGCAGACCCCTACATGGCCTCCCCGACGACCAGGCTGGCCATGCCGTCCCCATCCGGGAGGACGAGATCCCGTTCGGTCAGTCGCAGGACACCGGTGAAGAGTCGTGGTCGCGAGCCTGCCCCCAATACTCCACAAGGCCCGACTTTGGGACAGAAGCTCGAGGAGGCCGGGCAGGCTGTGATAGATTTGGAGGACGAGGACACCCTGGTGTCCGAGTTGACTCGCGAGGTGAAGGAGACCGAGAGCAGTGGTGGAGCAGATTGAACTCCACGCTGCTGCTGGTGCCGGGAATGGTGTATGACCCGGGCATCCCTTGTGATGGACTTTTTCGGCTTGTTCCATCTCCTGACTGGCGCGGAGTTCGTCAGTATGACTTCCCCCACTTGGCCAGTAGTGTGGTGAGACAAAAATTTTGGGACATCATGGATGTGTATGAGGCGGCTGTGGACGCCGTCGAGGAATCGTTCCATGTGTTTGTGCTCGAGCACCAGGCCTCCTTCACCTTCCTCTCCTCCTTTGCCTTGTCGTTCCTCCTTGCGGTGTTGGTCGCGCAGATCCTCCTCCTGCTCTTCTACCTCCGTTGGACAACCCCTTATGGAAGCATACATCGCAGATCTCGTCCACCTCCTTGCTGGATTGGACTGATCTTGGTGATGGGAAGCCTAGGTCAGGCTTCTGCGATGCCGGGCGGCCCTTACGACCGCAGATGGGTCCACAGCGCGAGAGCTGAAACCATTGGCCCGGAGGAGCAGCTTGCTTGTGCCGTGCAAAATTGGGTGTGGAGTCGGCCATTGTGCAGTGGTGGTATGCTCCCCCCTTTGGTGCACCCTGTTGGCCCTCCACGGGTTGCTCCGCTGCCACCAGAAGAGGTAGATGATGCTGACCAGCATGATGAATGGGAGGCTGCTGTGGACCCTCCCCGAGCCTTCCATGTCTCCCTATGGCTGTGTTCACCGTGGACCCAGTCTGAAAGTGTGACACTTGGGCTTCCCTTTCCGACCACGCTCGACACCCTGATTGAGGCGGCGACAGATGTTCGAAATGACATCTCAAGGTCGTGGCTGCGATGCGCTGTGCCTATCACACCGCAAGTCCATGATGACTTTGGTAGCTTCATACTCTTGCCTGAATGGCTGGAGCACACTGACAAGAAGGGCGTTGTGATCGATGCGAGGACAGTTGGTGGTGGTATTTTCCCTGTGTATGTGCACGGCCCCATCAACCGGTTTGCTATGTTGCAACACCTTGAACGGCGACAGGATGACCTGATCGATGTGTTTGTTGGTGGCAACTCCGCCCCACTTGGCCCGAATGAACATCGTCTGCTAGACAACGGTGCTTTGATCAAGGTCCTCCCAAGGGGTGCCATTGTTGAATGGTCGCAGCCTCTGGAGGGACGGCTTGATGACCCTGGAGCCTGGGACCCGCGGACAGACCATCCATCCCCTCAGGCTGGACGTTTCATTGCGATGCAAACTCAGCAGGAGCAGTACCTTCACTGCGCGCGACGTGGCGCCGATGACACACCAGAACGGATTGCAGCATGGGCCTTCGGCCTTGAAGAGGGCTCCTTTTGGCTTCGCGCGCCTACGCAAAGACCTCATCAACTTTGTTGGCAGGACAAGCGCGTTCACACCCTTGTCGCTGTGGTACCCACTGATGAGCACCCGCGGGGATCAGTGCAGGTCATTGCTGTTGATATTCGTGGCATAGCTATGTGGCCTCAATGGACAGCTGTGCATGACCACCTTTTCCATGCCGGTGACTTTGTGGAATCGCTGCAGGTGGAGGTTGTTGAGGGTTTCTCCGTGGTTGTCCTTGGTGGCCGAGTGCATGGTGACCGAGGCCACGTGTGGGTTGAGGACGGTGAGATGCTTGAGATTGTCCTCCGTCGAACGACTGACCTCACCCCGAGCCAGGATCCAGACAGTGATGATGGGCCGGACGAGGAAGGCGAGGACAGCAGCAGTCCTACCCACGATGCCCTACCAGATTCTGCGGACTTGTCCTCTGGATCCCCTCAAGGTGAAGGGCCCTGGGGACCTCCACCGCCACAACCTATACGAGATCGCAGTCGTTCACCTACCCGGCGCTCTATGTCCACTCCGATATCGTTGGCCCAAGCATTGCCTGTACCGACCTACGATCTGACAAGGCAGACCATTGAACTGCCTAACGGACCCAATCATTGGCTCCAGAGTATGCGACCCTGGGAGCCTGATTGGCTATGCCATGGCCTCGAGGACCATGCACTCAAGCCGATCACTAAAGAGGCCCTGAGCCAGACTGTGCCGTGGCAGAGTCTTCTTGACAGCCACTCAGCAGACAAGGAGCTTGAGTTTCTCATCTACACGGATGGATCTGCGAAGGAACAGCCCCGAAGCAGTGGATATGCAGTGACGATCCTTTTGAAGATTGGCGTTGGCCTTGCGGTCTTTGGGGTCGTCAGTGAGCAGCTCGTCGGCAACCCTGGTACACCCTGGCCGGTGGAAGCCCCGATGGCGCTCCGATCGGAGCAGATTGCAGTGACAGTTGCGATGCTTTGGATACTGCAATTTCGTCTCTTGATGCCGAAGCTGCAGTGTACCATTAACTTCGATTGTCTTGCTGCGGGCTATGCCACCACTGGTCGTTGGAGCTCCCCCGATGCTTTTGGCGACCAAGCCCACCTCCTTGAAAGATATTTGCGAGTCCTACCTGGTTTGGAGCTGTCCTTTCGGCACACCAAAGCTCA
This sequence comes from Symbiodinium sp. CCMP2592, assembly GCA_905221615.1. Lineage (NCBI taxonomy): Eukaryota > Dinophyceae > Suessiales > Symbiodiniaceae > Symbiodinium > Symbiodinium sp. CCMP2592. The sequence continues at coordinate 67,112 of CAJNDT010006144.1, forward strand.
TGCTGCGGACCCCTGGAACGAGCTAACGGATGTGCTTGCAAAAGAGGCAGCAGAGGGAAACTGCTGTTTTGGCCAGCCCCCCTCTCATGTTTGTCGTGAATATTTGGAGCTCGATTTGACATGGCTGGCTGCGACCAACCATCCTGAGGTTGCTCGGGCGCTCCCCCTCAAGCAGGGGTGTCTTGAATGGGGAACTTTGAGTGATGATGGCTTTCGCTTGCGGCCAGATCAGCTTGTGCCCGTTGTCGAAGATTGTCCCCGAGAGAGTCCTTCTGTGCCACCAATGTTTGAGTTGACAGTTGGCACCTTGAATGTTCAAGGTTTCGGTGGAAAGGCAGCCTTCATTGAAGCCCAGCTTGATCAGGCCGGCTTCAATATCATTATGTTCCAGGAGACCAAAGCTGCGGTTGGAGTGTTGCGGACAAGGAACTACCTCAGACTGCAGACGGCGTCCCAGTCGAAGTGGGGCACTGCAATTTGGATCCATCGGCGACTTGGGCTCTTCCGTGACGCTGATGGCCCTTGCGTCGTTGATGAGCACGACCTAGAGATCATCGCGGAGGAGCCCCGCCTGTTGATGATCAAGATCAATGTCCATGGCCTTCGCATCCACCTCTTAGCGGCGCATTGTGGGACTCTGGCAGTGACCAATTCCTCAAGACGTTGCAGTGTTTACTGATGAAAACCAAGGGCGCCGATTTGGTCCTTTGCGGCATCGATCTAAATGGTCGTGTCCCAGGAGATGTTGAAGGAGTTTCTGGTGAAATTGTTTGCGGCACTCCCGACTCCAATGGCAAACAGTTTATCCAGCTCCTAGCTGCAGCAAAACTCTGGCTCCCAGGAACCTACAGACACTTGCACCCAGCCGAGGACATGACGTTTGTGCACCATACCGGGAGCGAGCACCGAATTGACTACCTTGCTCTGGGAGGTGTGGCTCCCTGCCATCAGGCCCACAGTTGGGTATGCCTTGACTTTGATACAGGTGCCCCCCGTGAAGACCATCGACTCGTCGGCCTAAGATTGCGGGGAACCTTTTCGAGCTGTACCCGGCGGGCCCACCTTTGGCGACCAGCTTTTGACAGGGCCAAGCTTATGTCCGATGAGGGCCGCGCCATCCTCGAGGAGGCATGTCGGAGTTTCCGGCAACCAAGCTGGGAGACTTCCCCAGACGAGCACTACTTCTTGGTGCAGAACATGCTGCTTGAGACGCTCCAGCGCCACTTCTCACTGCAGCGGAACAAGGCACATGCCTCGTACTTCCCGCCGGAGGTGTGGTTAATTCGGGAGGCTAAGGTCAGACTCAAGCGAGCAACACGAGGCCGCGTTCGCCTTTGGCAAGATCTTGTAGTGTGGGCGTTTCGACAGTGGCGAGATGATGTCGAGACTGGCCTCCTCCATTTGGTCAAGAAGCAGGGCCTCCTTTATGAGATTGCTGCTGCAGCTGTTCGCTTTGCCTCATCCCGGATCAGCCAAGGCCTTGCGCGTGGACGACAGGCTTTCCTGTCGAGTATCCTTGTTGAAGGGCACCAAAGTGCAGCTCAGATTTTGAGGAGGGCCAAGGCTGCTGGACTGGGTGGAGCTCGTGCTAAGCAATGTCGTCGAGCACTCCCCGCCTTGCTTGACCCCAACAGTGGTCTACCTGTTGGAAGCCGTCCTGCACATGATCAAGTATGGCTAGAGCACTTTGGAAAGCAGGAGCAAGGCGAGATCATCACGACCGCTGAGCTGATTGAGCAGGCTGCAACCCCGATCCAAACAGAAGAGGTTGAATGGCAATTGGAATTTCTGCCTAGTGTTGCGGAAGTCCAAAAGGTACTGCGAGCCACCCCGCGCGGCAAGTCGGCAGGGTTAGATTGCATACCGGGGGAGGCCCTGGCAACGGCCCATGCAGAACTTGCAGCTGTGCTCCAGCCCCTCTTTGTCAAATCGATGCTGCAGGTGAAGCAGCCCACCCCCTGGAGAGGGGGCATCTTGTTCGAGGCGTTCAAGAATGCAGGCAGCAGCCGAGACGTTGCCAATTACAGGAGCTTGTTTGTCAGTAGCACGGTCGGCAAGAGCTTCCACAGGATTGTCAAGGACAAAATCCAGAGCCAGACCCAGCAAATGTTGCATCCCCTGCACTGTGGCCCCCGACAGAAAGCCCCAGTACTTTTTCCAGAGTTGTACATCCTGTCGCATGTTCGCCGGTGTGTTCGAGCGGGTTTGAGCTATGCGATCCTCTTCCTGGACACCAAGAGTGCGTACTATGCCATTTCCCGCGAGGTTGCCATGGGAGATATTTGCTGCGACTCGACAGTAATTCATCTCCTACGCCGCTTCAACCTTGGCCCCTCTGACCTCCAGGAGCTCATGACCACTGTAGCCTCTGGAGGGCTCATGGACCAAGCTGGCGTTCCTCCTGCCCTTCGCCAGGTAATCCGCGACGTTCACTACCAGACTTGGTTTACAACACGGTTTGCGGACGGCACTCGCACATGCAAAACTCTTGCCGGCTCTCGCCCCGGCGAGAGCTTTGCAGACACGATCTTTGGATATATATACTCCAAACTTCTGTGCAGTGTCTATGAAATTGCGGCTGCTGAGGACATTGCGTTTGCCCTCCCTTTTGATCCATGCAGTGGTGTGTATGGTAATGGCAAGGAGGGCTTTGAGCAAATTTCTTGGGACGGCACGTGGGCAGACGACAGCGCGTTCCCTACCGTTGCCCCTACGGCTGAGGCCCTCGTCAGAAAGGCCCGGCGTCTATCCGAGATTGTCCTTGGTGCTTGCGATTCCTTTGGCCTCGTGCCCAACATGAAAGTCGGAAAAACAAGCATCTTGCTAAAGCTTCGTGGTCCTGGAGTTGTTGCGGCCAAGAAGGAGCATTTTGCTCACGGGGCGGCGGTGCTCCGCATACAGGCTCTAGATGTGGATGTCCCTGTAGTGCCCCAATACCGACATCTCGGCGGGTTCTTGGACGCTGGCAACACAATGCTTGTGGAAGCCCGCCACCGAGTAGCCCTTGCCACTCAGGCCTACGACTCAGCCAGCAAATTGATGCTGAACAGAGGAGATTTATCCCTCCATGTGAGAGCAGGTATCTTCCACTCGGTGGTTACGTCCTCGCTGTTCAACATTGCCCTGTGGATCCCAGAAGGTCGTGCCTGGTCCCTCCTGTGTAATGCTTACTCTCGACTGGTGAGAAGGCTCTTGAGCCCCATTATTCGAGGTGAGCGTATCTTCCATGTGCCGTTGCCTGTTGCGCACATTGCGACAGGTTGTTGGACGCTGGAGCTGATTGCGCGCAGAGCGAGGATGAGTTTGTTGGCCTGCATTGTGCTACATGGCCCTGAGCTGCTCTGGGCAAGCCTGCAGGCTGAAGGCAAATGGCTTTCAGTAGTACAAGAGGACCTCAAGTGGTTTGTTGGCCCTGATGGCGATGACTGGCCCAGCTTGACAGCTGCAGGCTGGCCTGAGTGGCATGCCTACATACGGGCCAGACCTGCTTGCTTCAAGCGGAGGGTGATCCGTCGTTTGAAGGTGGCACACATTGAGATCTGTGCCAATGGGGCTGTGCAGATTTGTCATTGGGCTATGAGTCGGGCAATCCCGGAGCGACCCTTTGATGTGCCAAAGCAACACTGCTGGAAATGTTGGCCATGTGGATGTGTCTTTGGCACCAAGGCGAAGCTGAGTGTCCACTTCTTCAAGAAGCACCAAAGGGTTGCCCACTATCGACTTTATGCTCAAGGCTCCGTGTGTCAGGCATGTGGCAAGGAGTTCTGGAGTGGTGGTCGTTTGGCAGCCCACCTTCGTGCCTCCGGCAAGTGTACTGCGGCCCTCCAGGAATTGGTTCCAGTCGTTGAGCAGATTGCACCGGGCTTTGGCAGTCGGAACTTTCGTCGACAGGAACTTGAGCAGTTCTCGGTCTCCGTCCCCACCAAGGTTGGGCCTGCGGCGTGTCCTGCTGTTGGTGGCAGGTGGACCCCGCTCCAGCAGGAACTCTACCGAGCTCTATGTGACCTTGTGTTTGAGTATGACGGCCAGGCCGGCCTTGCCGAGATGTTTCAGAATGCCCTGAAGCATTTCGCAGTGTACCCGGATGAAATCAGTGCTGTTGTTGACCACCTGTCCGAGGAGATTGAGGTTGTGTACAACAGTGGTGAAGAAGCTCATTGGACACGAGAAGATGTTGATGGCATGCGAGCGGCTTGCTCTTCGATCGCTGCAGCGGTTTGGAGCGACCCTACTGTTGCGGATGTGCAGAATGAGAAGGCCTCGACCTTTGAGGAGTTCAAGCAGAAGCTCGATGCTGTAGATTGGGAAGCGGTTGTGAGTTGGTTACGGACCAGTGACGGGACCCGGCCAAATGCTTTGTATGTTCTGCCTAGCTCCTGGGAAGCTGAGTGGGAGAGATGCAGAGAAGTGTTTGGTAGCTCAGCCGTGCTGGACCAGCCGCTCATGGTTCTGCCAAGCATACTTCGTGAGGCCTGGCAGGCGCTGCTTTCTGGGCACCATGTGCAACTCCGAGGCCTAAGGCGTTCTGGAAGCACCCTCTTGCTGGCGCTTTCTGGCCGCTGAGGGTAAACCCTGCAAGTAATTAGGCGGCGTACCCCACTGAACGCAAGGAAATGCGGAAAAATAACCATGTAGGGGTAATGACGAATTTCTTACTAATTACTAATTACTCCAACCCTTATACTTCACTCTAAACAGCTTTCAGCGTGCTGTGGCCGAAGACATGTTGAAGCAAACATCCTCAACAGCTCGAAGGTTTTAACACTGAGACGTTTCAGCTTCTTGTCTAGCTGTTTAGGACTTGGGGCTTAGCATTTTGGACATGAAGTAAGAGCGTGAAAGTAAAGACCTCTGTTAGCTGTAAACCTCTACAGTAGAAGCCCAAAAGTGGGAAACCCAATAGCCTCAATCCTGAAGAATAATGTATAGGGAATCCCACTATTATTTGGCCTTAATCCGGTGTCCAACTTTTTGGGGCTTACTGTATAAGAGCCCAGGATCTGTCTCGTAGTGGACACCAAACTCTCTTGACGAGATGAGGCGTTCCTTGGCCTTCTGCCGGTCGCGGAACCTCTGTCAGCGTCGAAGACGCCGGCTGACACGGGTGAGTATCCTACTTCACACATGGGCTCCCCAGTGGGGTTCCTTTAATTTCTGGGATCTGTGGGTTTGGGGTTGGGTTGAGGCGTCTAGGGCAGGGTTTAGGGTTTAGGGTTTAGGGCCTTATTGGGAAAGTACAAAGAAAGAGGGGGGAAAGGAGGAGAGCGCCATGCCCAAACCCTCAACCCAAAACCCCCGAAACCGCAACACAAAACCCAAAAACCCTCAATCATTTACTATTATGGTTCTCTACAAGATAGTAGTGGAAATTAAAAAGATACCAAAGGACAACCCAGTCAATGGACTGAGAAGGTCTCAGCCAGCCCGCGCGTAAGCCGTGAAAGCAACACGTAACAAACCCGTCTGAAGCAACTGCCTTAAAGGCCCTACCAGGACCCCCCAAAGGCCCTTTAATAGAGCCCTTACGGTTCCCGGTTCCTATAATAGTAGGTATTTGGCGTAAAATACAGGTTGGTTGGGGGGTCTAGGTAAGCCCCAAACCCTCAAAAGGCCCTACAAGCCATTCAGACGCGAAGCGTGTGAGTGTTCACGGTCGGCGGAGCCGTTTTCGGGCGCAGGCGTGGTGAGTGCAACATCGCGCCGAGAGATCAAGTGCTTGTAGGATTTTGGGGCTTGAAGTTTACCCTAAGGCTCTAAGGACTCACATTTTAAGGCTTTTGGGCCCAAAGACCATATTATATAAGGCTTTTGGGCCATTTTGAGCCTTAGGGTTAGGGTTTAGAGTTTTGGGTTGGCCAGCAGCTTTCGGTTTTTGAGCATTCAGGCTGATAACGTGTAGGGTGTATGTTTCGTAGGGCTTGGGGTAGATCGCTAAATTTCTTCGCGTCATGGGAACTACAATCCTCAGTACTATAGAATTAAACGTCGTGCGGCTTTCAAGACGCTAATCGCTCTGATCAGGATTGGGTTAGGGGAAGATCCAATTTGCTAAGGCAGGTGATAATGTCCAGCTGTGGGCACGGTGCTTTCAGGGGTGTTCTGCCTTACATGGTGGGTTCAAGCGATCCTACACCCTATAATAGCAAAAACTCAGACCCTATTTAGGCTTGAGGGTTTAGCATTCAAGGAGAAGCCCTAAACCCTAAACCCTGAACCCCAAACCAGAAGCCCACGCAAGCTTGGAAATCTTGAGCCCAGCCTGCGGCGCCCGATCGATCTTTTGCTTCAGTTTAGGGTTTACTTGAACCCTGAAGAACCTATCTTTTCAAGGACAGTTTATAAGGAAATCATAATAAGGAACCCTAAAAAGTGCAGGTTCTCCAGGGGTTTAAGGTAGGGTTTAGGGCTTTCCGTTCCTGAAAAGTTTCAATTTTCTGTTTCGAACTTGGGGCCCTGAAACCCGAAACCCCTTGTAGAGCTTATAAACCCTAAAGTAAAAACCTAAGCCCCTAAACTCAAAACCCCTAAACCCGAAACCCCCAAAACCCTAAAACCCAAAGTATCCCCAAAACCGCAGAGCCGACAAAAAGAAAACTTTTTCAGGAGCTGGGTACCCTGGCCCAAAGAAGGTTGACCTTTTCAAATATGCTAGGGTTATATTAAGGTTTAAGGTGTAGGGGTGTGGGCTATCATCTGGTAGGGTTGTATTAAGGTTTAAGGTGTAGGGCTTTGGGCTATCATCAAGAATGGTAGAAACTACTAATTGTCGCGAGCCTTGTTTCGGCTGCGGTTTGGGACCTGCTTACCTTACCATAGGATTTTGCAGGTGAAAAAACGACTAAAGCCGAAAATGCAGGTGAAAATCATCCAAAGTGTTTATCGAAAAACTAAAATGCGATAATTGGGGTGCCCCCCGGCGGGGTGCCATAGACTCCCCCGCCTGCCCCGGCCCACCAGACAATGCACAACCAGCAGCAAAGCACAAGACAACTGACAAAACATCATGGCATTACTGGGGCAGGGGTGGCCCAGGCCAGGGTCCAGCTAGGACAGCAACTTCCGCATAACTTCTGCATAGACCCCCTGGGTCTATGCAGATTATCGCGCATGCAGAAGTTGTGCTCTTAGTTAGCTCTTAACTTCCGCATAACTTCTGCATAATTATCGCGCTTATGCAGAAGTTGCGCGATAGTTATGCAGAAGTTATGCGGAAGTTACGCGGAAGTGGCCGTCTTATGCGGCCGGGAGGACCGCTATGCAGCGACATCCGCTATAAATCGCATAAGGCCCCCCCGGGCTGCATAGGACAGCAACTTCCGCATAACTTCCGCATAACTTCTGCATAGACCGCCTGGGCCTATGCAGATTATCGCGCGGACCCAAACCCAACTTCTGCATATATGCAGAAGTTGTGCTCTTAGTTAGCTCTTAACTTCCGCATAACTTCTGCATAATTATCGCGCGTATGCAGAAGTTGCGCGATAATTATGCAGAAGTTATGCGGAAGTTATGCGGAAGTGGCCGTCTTATGCGGCCGGGAGGACCGTTATGCAGCGACATCCGCCATAAATGCCGTAATTTGCATAAACGTCCGTCACGGCCCACGGAAACCCTAGACGGTCACACGCCGGTGAACTTGCCCAGAATCTCCAACTCCAAACCTAGACCAGACCTCTGCACTAAAGCTTAAACCCTAAGCACCCAAGAGAGCACAAACCCAAACTCCCAACCCCCAAACCCTAACACTAAGCCCTAAACCTCTAAACCCGTAAATTCCCGCAAACCCAAACTCAAGTAGTGGTCGGAGTAGTAGTAGTAGTAGTAGTAGTAGCAGTAGTAGTAGTAGCAGTAGTAGTAATAATAGCAGTAGTAGTAGTAGTAGTAGTAGTAGTAGTAGTAGTAGGAGTAGGAGTAGTAGTAGTAGTAGTAGTAGTAGTAGTAGTAGTAGTAGTAGAAGTAGAAGTAGTAATAGTAGTAGTAATAGTAGTAGTAGTAGTAGTAGTAGTAGTAGTAGTAGTAGTAGCAGTAGCAGTAGCAGTAGTAGTAGTAGTAGTAGTACTAGTACTAGTACTAGTACTAGTACTAGTACTAGTACTAGTACTAGTACTAGTGTTAGTCTTAGTACTAGTGTTAGTGTTAGTATTAGTATTTGTATTAGTATTAGTATTAGTATTAGTATTAGTATCAGTATTTGTTTTTGGTATCAGTATTTGTTTTTGGTAGTCTTAGTGTTAGTGTTAGTATTAGTACTAGTATTAGTATTAGTATTAGTATTAGTATTAGTATTAGTAGTAGTAGTAGTAGTAGTAGTAGTAGTAGTAATAATAGTGTTAGTATTAGTATTAATATTAGTACTAGTATTAGTATTAGTATTAGTGTTAGTATTAGTATTAGTATTAGTATCAGTATCAGTATTAGTATTAGTTTTAGTATCAGTATGAATATTAGTATGAGTATTAGTATGAGTATTAGTATCAGTATTAGTATAAGTATTAGTATTAGTATTAGTATTAATATTAGTATTAGTATTAGTATTAGTATTAGTATTAGTATTAATATTAGTAGTAGAAGAGCCTACTACCCAAAATCTTGAAACCTTACCCTAATCCCCAAAACCCTAAACCCTTAAACCCCAAAATCATAAATCTCAGGCTGCTGCTGGATCTCAATGCGCAAACTCCCCCCTTCCCCCTCCGGTTTATGCTGCGGGGCCCCCGGTTATACAGAAAAACTGCTTCAAAAACGAGCATGTGCGCAAAATCAAACAAAAAAAAAGCAAAACTCGTAAAGTGAATACTTTCAATGTGATTTCTGGAAGGGGTAGCTTTTTACACAGTGGATTCTCTTACATAGTGCCGAAACAAGGCTCGCGAAAATTAGTAGTAGAAACTGCTACAGTTTACTTACTTAGCTACTAAGGTCTGAGGAAGAGATCTTGCAGTATAGAACCCCATAGAAACCTTAGGAACTCTTTCTGGATCCCTGGACGCCCACCCTAATTTCTAAACCACTACACCTGGCCCTAAACCCTAAACCCCTAGGCCCAAACCCTACGATCCAAAACCGCTTAACCCTTAATCCTAAACCCTTAGCCGTTAAACCCTTAAACCTTCAACCTTTAAGATCGTGGCAAATCGAAGAGTGCTGGGCCTTGAAATTCTTGATCTCCCGCATCTTCAGTGTCTCCAAAACATCTTCATCCTCGACATCTACTCTACGGTTCCTTTCACGGCCTATGAGGGATACTACCATGGCTCAGGGCATTAGCATCTAGGGGTTTCCCTTGTAAATATGGTCATGAGTCATGCATCTTCCCGAATATATTGTCTCGATTAAGTCCAAAAACGCATGAGCCTCCGGCGGCCTGCGGCACAAAGAAAGCCTGCCCGAACCTTCTCTTGCGTATTCAGACTTCGCACTGTCAACTGTGGTTTATTCTTGGGCCTAGACGAGGACACACCGAGACAAAACTGCAAAAACCCTCTCAACCCTAAACCCTGAACCCTAAGCCCTAAACCCTAGTGTCCCTGTGTACCTTAACACTTGCTTCCAGGCTTGTCGGCGGGTCTCACCATGGGGCATGCGGGTGCTGCATGAGGAGGCGCTTCTGCATGAAGACGTCCAGCAATCCAGCCTAAATCCTAAACCCCTAAGACCCCTACCTAAACCCCTAAGACCCCTACCTAAACCACTCTATAAACCCTAAGACCCACTAACCTCTAAGACCCTCAGACCCCCTAAGACCCTAAGACCCCCTAAGACCCTAAGACCCCCTAAACCCTAAACCCTTAACCACCTATAGATCCCTTAACAGAGCCATGAAATGAACCCCTTAAAAGAGCCCTTAAGTGAACCCTTAAAGGAGCCCTTAAAGGAGCCCTTAAAGGAACCCTAAACCCTAAACCCTAAGACCCTAAACCCTAAACCCTAAACCCTGAGACCCTAAACCCCAAGACCCTAAGACCCTAAACCCTAAACCCTTAAAGGAGCTCTTAAAGGAACCCTTAAAGGAACCCTTAACCCTATAAACGCTGAAGATCGGCCTGCTTCACCGGCCTGATGCGGGATCCTTCAAGGAGTAAGGGGTCTTAAAGGGATCCTTAAAGGGATCCATAAGGTTCCTTCCAGGGATCCATATGGTTCCTTAAAGGGATCTATGGGGTTTAGGGATCCTTCAAGAGCGCTGGGAGGAACTCCGGTGGTCTCTTTTGGGCAATATCGGGGCCTCAATAAGTAGAACAGGGTTCCTTTAAAGGGGTTCCACAAGGGACCACCAATGTAGTATAGGAAGAGAGGTGGGAGGAACTCACGGGGTCTCTTTTTGGGTAATACTTAGAGGATCATGGGACTTAGTAAGGGGTCTTAAAGGGCTCCTTAAAGGGATCCATAGGGTTCCTTAAAGGGATCTATGGGGTTTGGGGTTTACGGTCTACTTAGAGGATCATGGGACTCAGTATGTAGGTTATACTTGGGGTTATAAGTCCCTTAAGTGGGGTTATCCTAATTTAAGTATAACCTACTTATAACCTTACTTACTAAGTCCCATGAGCCTTCAAGTATCGGGGCCTCACTAAGTAGAATATGGGTGCCATAAGGGACCACCAATGTAGTATAGGTAATTATTAAGGCCCCGAAAGTATCTTCTTTGTTTTGGGGCTTAGGGCTGAGAGTCTGGTTTGGGAGTTTAGGGCTTACTAGTGCTTGGGGTTTAGGGTCCAGGGTTTGGGCTTAAGCTTACGGGTTTGGGTTTCGGGTTTTGTTGGTTGTAAGTAATAACCGTCATGTCATCAAGCTGTTCTTTCTAACTTGAATGTGCCTCTCTCTCTCTCTCTCTCTCTCTCTCTCTCTCTCGCTGTCTAAGGTTTATGCGGGTTAAGACTCAGGATATAGCGGTTACAGCTTAGGGCTTTGAGTTTAAGCTTTCATAAGACAACAGGGCTTTGTACCAGTTTCAGTGTACCGGTTCCAAACTGGGGGGCCTGGGGACTTCCCTGGTGTTTTACGCTCTTTGGGGCTTGAAAGCTTCGAAACGGTTTAGGGTTTAGGGTTTAGGGTTTAAGGCTTCGAATTTGAACAAGGTTTGGGGCTTTGAGTTTGGGGACTTGGGGGTGCTAGGTCTGACCAAAGCTTACAGTAGAAGCCCAAAAGTTGGAAACCCAATAGCCTCAATCCTTAAGCGTAATGTGTAAGGAATCCCAGCACTATTTGGCCTTAATCTGGTTTCCAACTTTATGGGGGTTACTGTAAACCTCCTTCAAAAAATGCACCAAAGATGCTATAAGATCCCATCAGCCCCACTACAACACCGTTTGAACACCCAAGAGTCCGTACACTGTATGCTCTATACCTCACATGCTGCGACGCATAGGCCCGAGAACCCTCCTCTCCTGCGTCTGCGTGAAGCGGGTTCGCCACCGAATTGTTGTAGTCAACTGGGAACAGTTGGGGCTTAGGGTTTAGGCTAGGGCTAGAGAAGGTTTACAAGGTTCCCCAAAATCCTAAACCCAAAAAGGGGTTCATGAAGGCTTGATCAACTAGAGGGTTCTATGTTGGGCCGAGGGTCTTGAGCTTGTGGTAGGGCTGTAAGGTTCTACCGGCTGCTTGAACCCTTCTTCGTCTGCTATACCTAGGATTTGTAAGCCCCCAACAGAATTACTCCAAAGCTGTATCCTGAAAAAACAGACAGTCCCGCAACAACCTTTAGCCCGAAAGCCGCATGGTGTGTTTCCGCTTACACCAACGGCTCATAGAAACCGCCACTACCCCGCCGGCCGCACTCCCACCGCAACTCAAGAGTCACGCAGCAGACTCAAACTGATGGAACAGCATCATGGTCTTGCTTCGGATCTGTTCCACCAGACGCAAGCGGGCACTGTCATCATGATCTGGATGTTGCCCCTTGAACTCAGAAGCGAGCCTCAGAAGCTTGTGATTGTGGCCGTAGACCCGTTGTGCCTGTGACGAGCCTCCTCGGCGCATCAAGTTATTCTTGGCCGCCGCGGACATCATGACGATCACGTTGAGCTCCTCAGGGCCGACGGGTGCGAACTGGGAGACCAGGCTTTGCGCGATGTAGCGGATGGATTGACCGTGGTTTAGGGTTTAGGGTTTAGGGTGCCCATCTGATAATGTGCATCAGCAGGGGCGTACCTGATTTTCACCGCACGTTGGGCTTCAATCGTCTTCTCCAATGCCAAAAACGGATGGACAGTCCCTGACGGAACATAACACCCAAGAAAGTACTACTGCAAGTTAAAGGGCCAGGATCACGAACAGAAAGACTGCCGGTGCCCTCGTTACCATTGCTGCTTTCTGGCCACCAAAATTGTGTTATGTGTCTCGCTGCTATGCTGACTACGGCGCTCACTATGTGTCTGAGACGGTACCGCTGACGATGGGCAGGACGGTGACCATGATTATGATGATGAAGATGAGGATGATGAGGATGGTGGTGGCGGTGATGATGACGATGATGTTGATGACGACTATCTGGCCGTGACTGTTGCCAGCGCTGCTTTCTTTATTAGTAACAGTACGTCATACGCTTGATTGTATAAATCCTGCATTACCCATAATAAGGAACACATGGGAATTGTAGTGTAATGGATAATGCAGGATTCATATAATCATCAACCCTAAACCCCAAACCCCCTATAGATCCCGTAAAGGAGCCTCATAAACTTCAGGATTTACATCATCAACCGTCTCTCCTCACCTCTGGCTCTACTCTATAGCCCATTTTTGTAACCCCTACAGAAATCCTTATAGTGACCCCTTCAAAGGAAACCTTGTAAAGGGAACCCTATTCCAATTACTAAGGCCCCTCTAAGTATCAGCCCTTTCTACTTGAAGGCTCATGGGACTAAGGTTATAAGTAGGTTATAATTAGGATAACCCCAGTTAGGGGACTTATAACCCCAATTAGAACCTACTTACTAAGTCCCATGATCCTCTAAGTAGACCCTAATTAAACCCTAAACCCCATAGATCCCTTTAAGGAACCTTACGGATCCCTTTAAGGAGCCCTTTAAGAACCCGTACTAAGTGCCCTTTCTAAGGTTCTGGCCGCCGGAGGCCAAGAGCTGCTTTTCAGCTGCCTTGCTCAACGCGGGGCTTGGGCCGAAGTTGGAGGTTTAGGGTTTGGGGTTTAGGTTTGAGGGTTTGGGGTTTACGGTTTAGGGTTTGCATTGGGGTTAAGGCTTTAGGGCTTTAGGTTGTAGGGTTTTGGGTTTGGGGTTTTAGGGCCGGGAAGGACCGTTTGCCTATCCTGCTACCACTGCCACTGCCACTGCTACTGCCACTGCTGCTGCCACCTTACCACCTAAACCCCCATCCCTAAACATCTAAACACTAAACCACAAAATCTAAGAAGCTTGTGGGAGCTCTAGTCGTGGGAATTTGCGAGATCCTATCGTCCAAAACTTTGGCATACTATGCGGCTTTGGGTTCTCCGTTGAGGTTGCCTTTGGAACTCCTTGAGGGATCCATACTTGGAGGTTCATGGGTAGGTATAAGTAGGGTCCTTTAAGGGTCCCTTCAAAGGGATCTATAGGGATTCTATAAGGGTATGGGTTTTAGGGTTCATGGGTAGTTGTAAGTGAGGTTGTTAAGTCCCCTAATATGGGTTATCAGTATAGTTGCCCTGCAGTATTAATCCACTTATAACTACCCCGTGGACCCCCTAAACCCTAAACCCTAAACCCTAAACCCTAAACCCTAAACCGTAAAGGTTCTATGGGGTTGAGTGAGTTGAGGTTTGAGGGTTTTGCGGTCTAGGGTCGCCGGATTAGGGAGTTTAGGGTTTAGGGTTTACCCTATAAGGCTCCCAAAGGGATCTATAAGGGTTTAGGGTTTAATTAGGGTTTATATAGGGTTTATATAGGGTTTACCCTAAGGCTCCCAAAGGCATCTATAAGGGTTTAATTAGGGTTTATATAGGGTTTAGGGTATGTTTAGGGTTTAGGGGCTTAGGGACTACCCTAAGGCTCCGGAAGGGGTCATGGGCTTTCTGGGGGAAGGGTTTGGGCTTCGGGGGCCAAGGTTTGGGATCTCACTACTTGAAGGCTCATGGGACTTAGTAAGTAAGGTTATAAGTAGGTTATAATTAGGATAACCCCACTTAGGGGACTTATAACCCCAATTATAACCTACTTACTAAGTCCCATGATCCTCTAAGTACGAGGGTCCAGGAGCATTAGGGTTTAACTGAGAAATTAGGCCCAGCTTCTGAGAGATTCTGGTATTTGATAGCACAACATATGCAATTAAAATGTTGCGAACTGCTGTTGCGAAGTGGCACGGCAACTAGGTCATGGTCGGGAAAGTAATAAATCGCAAAAAATCTATCTGTTATTGGGTTTAAGTACCCATAAACATGTAAAGCGTTACCCAACTATGGCAAAGGCAATACTCCATGTTTAGGTGTAGGGAAGCAGCCTCGGCAACAGCACTTCTGAGACAGCACCTGCAACTGCGAAGACAGACTGGGAGTTCTTGCTAAGGAGATTATTTTTAAGTTACCATACTAGAGACTAGAGACCTATAGCTTTTGCAGGTTTCCTTGGCTAACAAGACCCCAGCACACCGGGGTCCCAGCCGCTATTTCGTCCCTGAGCCGGGCATAGGCCTCGATAGTTTGCACGGTCACAGTCTGAAGAGTGGACCCTGAACCTGTAGCCCAAACTTTAAACCCTAAGCACTAAACCCTTCCCAAACCGTAAACACTAAACTAAACCCGCAACCCTCAGCACGCCCAAAGGGCTCTAACCTTTCCAGCCCTAGAGGTTTAGGGCTTGGGGTTTAATTAAGGTTTAGAGGTTTAGGGTTTAGGGTCAATAAACACCCTTTGTCGAGCGGCCCAAAAATCAAGACGGCTACTAGAGCAAGAACTACAAAAAGAGTTGTGGGTTAGTAATCAGTGGTCTACAGGAATGACACCTACCAAGCTCTATGTCTTCTAAACCCACACACAATCAAAGCTGAAACGAAGATGTCTGAAAGGACTGTCATACCCTGTCTAGTATTCAATTCTATACCCGAAAGCCGCAGTCTAATTACTGAGGCGCACAGTTACATCCCTTGTAGAGCACCCCTCCAGAACCATCGCTTCAAAACACAAAACTGGGTTGTGCTTTAAACCCAATGAAAATTATTTATGCATAGGTTCCCGTTCTAAGGAAATACGGGAAATTAAAAATTTTCCCAAAGCACAACCCAGAAAAACCTTCAGAGACGGAGATACGGCTGATGATCTAAATCCTGAAACTCCTTCAAAGGGATCTATAGGGGTACCTTTAAGGGGCTCCTTAAGGAATGTTTAGGGGGCTTATTTGTTTACTTAAAGGATCGTGGGACTTAGTAGCTAGGGTTATAAATAAGGTAACTATACTTACAACTACCTATAACCCCAATTAGGGTACCTATAACCTTTCTTACTAAGTCCCCTGATCCTCCAAGTAGGGTTGAAGAAGCATTCCAAGTATCCATTAATCATATACTCTCCAAAATCCGAACCTACATAACCACTATCCTAAAACCGAGTATCCAATTATTGGGTCCTTTGGACCCTTAGGGTTTAGGGTTGAAGAAAGTAGACCCTAAACCCTAAACCCCACAGATCCCTTGTAAGGAACCCTATAGATCCCTTTAAGGAACCGTTCCCCCGTTCACGATCTAAGTCTTTAAGGGATGTTTAGGGGGTTTAGGGTTTAGGGTCCTAAACCCTAAACCCTAAACCCTAAACCGTAACGAGTACCTAATTATTCTTTGGACCCTTAGAGGTTAAGGCTGAAGAAGCATTCGCTTGGGGCGGCCTCTGCCTCGTGTGCTGTCAGCTCGACATCAGCCTGCGTCTCACGTGAAACGGTTGATGATCTGCTTTGATCCTTCGGTTGATGATATAAATCCTAGGGTTCCTTTAAAGGGATCTATAAGGGTACCTTTAAGGGGCTCCTTTAAGGGATCTATAGGATGATACGACCTTAAAGAAGCCCATAAGAGCCTTATACAGGCCCTCGTAAAGAAACCCTTATGAAGCTTTTTTTCTCACCCAGAAGAAGCCCTTATATGAAGCCTTCTTCGGTTGATGATATAGATCCTGCATTACCCATAGTAAGGAATATACCAGAATTCCCATATATTCCCTATTGTGGGCAATGCAGGATTTATATCCCTAAACCCTAAGCACTAAAATCCTATAGATCCCTTAAAGGAGCCCCTTAAAGGTACCCTTATAGATCCCTTTAAAGGAAATGTAGGATTTATATCATCAACCGAAGGAACAAAGCAGATCACTGGGGTTAAGGGTTTAGGGGTGTAGGGGGTTTGAGGGTCTAGGGGGCTTAGGGGGTTTATATTTCAGAGGTTTCGGGGTTTACGGGTGCAGAGAGTTTAGGGTTTAGGGGTTTAAGGTGTTCATAATCTAGAGGTTTGCAGGTTTAAGGGTGGGGGGTTTGGGGAGTTTAGGGTTTCCGGGCGTTTAGGGGGTTTAGGAGTGCAGGGGGTTTGGGGCTTAGGGGTTTAAGTGGTTTAGGGGTCTAGGCGTTTAGAGGGTTAGGGGGTTTAGGGCTCAAGGGGTTTAGGGTTTAGGGGCTCAGGCCTTTAGGGAATTGTTAGTGGTGTTAGCGGGTTTAGTGGGTTTTAGGGTTTACGGTTTAGGGCTTTAAGGGGTTTAGGGGGTTTAGGGGGTTTAGGGTTTTAGGGTGTTGGGGTTTAGTGTGTAATGCACTGTGTGGATATGAGGTTCTACAAGGTAATAAGGCAACTACAGAGTACTCAGGGTGCTTTGATGCTACTGTAAGAGGCGTTATGCACCCTGAACACTACAATAACTATACCCTGAACCGATAAACCCTAAACCCCAAAACCCTAAAACCCTAACCGTTAAACCACCCTAAACCCAAAGAAACCCTCAACCCACCCTACCTATAGTCTCCATTCTAAACCAATTTTATGCTTAGGATCCTGCAATGGAACTATGGTTAACAACCAAAAAAGGAACTGCAATGGCGACTACAGGTAAGAAACCCCAAGGACCTAGGAAAATCCAAAGAACACCTAAGAAACCCCAAGAAACACTCAACCCCCCTAAACCCTAAACCCTAAACCCCTTAGAAACCGAAGGGCCCCCCAGACTCGACGCCTCACGGACACGGCTATTGGCTACCTGCCCCAAGTAGGAGATCGAACCTGGGGCTTTCTTGGAGGGTCGGGGGACTTAGTAAGTAGGTAGTAATTGAGTTATAAGTACCCTAAAAGGGACCCCAATTGGGGTTATTGTACTTATAAGTCCTTAAACTAACCAGTTACTAAGTCCCCCGACCCTCCAAGTTGTTTTGTGTTAGTCAAGTTTTGGGGTTTAGGGCTTGAGGGGTTTAGGGTTTGAGGGGTTTAGATTTAGGGCTTGAAGGGTTTAGGGTTTAGGGCTTGAGGGGCTTAGGGTTTAGGGTTTAGGGCTTCAGGCTGAGGGCGCTTCAGGGATTTAGAGTGTGGGGTTGTTTTAAGGGGTTCAATTTTACCAGGATCCCCCTTAAGGGCCCTTTAATAGAGCCCCTAAGGTTCCTAATAGTGGGTATTTGGTGTATAATAGAGGGTAGTTGGGCGGGTCTAGGTGGCATTTGGGTTTTTTATTCAGCTTTGCCATATCGGAAAAACCACCAAAATACGCAATTGAGGGGCTCCATTTCTCATTTTTGGTGGGTTCTGGGCTTGCCTAATAATGGCTGAACAAGGCCTTAATAACAGCTTTGGAGGCTGTGTAAGGGCTTAATAAGGGCTTAAGTCAAGCTTTGCCATAGAGGAAAGAACCACCCAAATAAGACATTGACGGGCTCGATTTCTTAAACTTAAGAAATTGAGGGGCTCGATGTCTCATTTTTTCGGGTGGTTCTGGTAAGGGCTGATGACAAGCTGGGTCAAAAATGGGATAGATATGATGGCGTTGCAGGAGTCTGAAGGATGCCATGCCCGAGTGGATAAGAACATGAGCTGGGATAGGAGGTGCTGCGGGCTCAAACCACCCTGTGTTCTCATTTCTTGAATTTATTTTTGCTGCTGTTTCAAATTAAGAAATTTGGGTTAAGAAATCCAGGGTACCCTCAAATCCCGAAACTTGTCTTTTAAAGGTGCGCTTCAAATACAAGAAATCGAGCTCCCCCTCACGAAAAAGTGTTTGTTTCTTAACCGGTGCTGTCGCTGTACTATTAGGAACTGTAACGGCTCTATCAAAGGGCCCTTGGGGGGTCCTGGTAAACTCTACGCCCTGTATCCCCAGGCCTGCGGCGCAGATACTCCGAGATCCCAATATGCCTTAATTAAGGAATATGCCTTAGAATATAGGGGCCTTAATATTATGGTTTAAGGTATATAGCTTAAATCTGGGTATCCCTCAGCCGTAAACCTCAAACTGAAAGCCTCAGCTAAGGCATTTTCGTGAGGATTCAGGGTTTCGCGTTTACGGTTTTTTTTTGAAGGTTGTTTGGCGTTTGCACAAGGGTCCGGCCTACGAAAGCCTGCCTGAGGCGGGGGATGTTCCTTAAATCATAGTCACCTACTGGTCCAGTATCCTGGGGAACTAAAGGTTAACCTGTGGGGCTGTATAGGGTTATAGTGCCCCAAAAAGGTTAAAAGGGCGTACTAAACACTAAACCCTAAACCCTAAACCCTACAAAACCCCAAACCCAGCGTGGGACCGGAAGTGCATCCAAGCAGCAAAGTGCCCGAGGTGCGCTTCTCGGTGGCGTCCGGGCAGTCTGTTGGAAATCCTAGAGGGTTGAGGGTTTAGGGTTCAGAGTCTGGGGTTTAGAGATTAGGGGTTGAGGGTTTAGGGTGTACCAGGACCCCCTCAGATACCCTGACACCCCTCATCAAGAGGGAATTAGGGGCCAGAATACAGGGCAGTTGGGGGGTCTGCGGGGGCCCAAGCCCGAAGCTCAATATAGTATATATAGTCCTTAAATATGGTCTTTAATGACCCTAAACTATGGGACTTATGGTGATACTTGGGCGATCTTGGGTCCTAAAATTAAGGCCAAAGTATATCCTATGTGGGCACATGAACCTTAGAGCCCTTGGGAAAGGTACTGTCGTGTTCAGGATGCATCCCGGACCCGAGGTCCCGCTCCTAGACGCTGTCCATTGTCTCGGCCCTGTATCCTTTACTAGTTTGGCGGTTGCCCTAAACCCGAAACCCCTAAACCCTAAACCCCTAAAACCTGAAACCCTAATAACAAATATTCATGGATAAGATCCTCTTGCGCCCAATGAAGGAAACAACTGTCCCAAAGGCCGACCTCCGTGAAAAGAAGGGGGCCTTGAGTAGTTCGAATAGGGTTCGGGGGCCCACTATACTATAACTATAATTTGGAACCCCCAAAATACGGTTGATGATATATATCCTGCATGACCCATAATAAGGAATGTACCATAATTCCCATAGTTTAGGGTCCTTAAGGTAATGCAGGAATTATACCATCAACCGTAGTATAATTATTCGGCGCCCTATGTGGGTTGGGGTTTCTGCAGGTAAACGAGTTTTGTGGGGAGATCAACTGTACTATAATAAGGAGCCCTGAGGAATAATGGTGTTAAGATGTACTAAGCAGTCAGGCTTCTGCAATACAGACAAAAGGCGCATTTAATGGCAACCATGACCCGGCAAGTGGAGCCTTGAAACCGTCGAAATATGAATCTTGGTTAAGGGTTTAGGGTCTTGGGTTTTAGGGTTTTGCTTTAGGGTTTAGGCTGTCGGGTTCAGGGTTTCAGAGCCACTATCGCTAAACTTTAGAGATTTTGCGGTAGCATACGTTCTCGGTACCTGTGATACCCGATCTCGACACATCCCACTGTGCCGTGTGACACATCCACATCACTTTCAATGCAGCTTGGGCACAGATTCTATGCGGCTTCAAGTTTGGGGGTACATCATATTGCACAATGCTGCAACTGTACAACTGCAATTGTATAGGGGCCATCAGGGAATACTATGAACTGTAATGATGCAGAAAGAGCTGACATTGGGCAGAACCAGCGACTTTCGCTACTCTGAATTGTCAGTACAAGCGGCTTAGGATTTGGGGTTTGCGGAACAGTCTATGGAAACCCTAAACCCAAACTCTAAACCTGTAGTTTGGAGCCAAGCCGCGGCGAACCTGGTGGCGCTGCTTTGGAGCTTCCACAAGCCCTGGTGCCACATGAAACAGCCATTTTGACGATAAGCGGTTTAGGGTTTAGGGTTTTGAGAATAAAGTTGTGAAGAGGGAGATCTTAACACATTGTAAAGTAACCACAAGAAGTCGCATCAAGAAAGAAATCATATGCATCGTCGCAGGCAGAAGTGGTGGAGGCAGCAGTAGTAGCAGCACTCGTCGACGTCGTCGTCATCGTCGTAGCACTTTGCGTAGACGTCGCCGTGGTGGCCGTAGCAGTAGCAGCAAGAGGAGTAGCAGTAGCAGTGGCAGTGGCAGGAGCAGGAGGAGTAGTACGAGTAGGAGTACGAGTAGGGGTAAAAGTGGGAGTAAGAGCAATGCAGGAGAAAGAGTAGGAGTAAGAGTAGGTGAGTAGGACTAGGAGTAGGAGTAGGAGTAGGAGCGGGAGCAGGAGCAGGAGTCGGAGTAGGAGGAGTAAATAGAGCAGTAGCAGCTGTGGCTGTAGCTGTGGCAGCAGCATAGCAGTAGCAGAAGCAGAGGCAGAAGTAGTATCAGTAGCAGTGGTGGTAGCAGGAGCTAGCAGCAGCAGTAGTAGCAGCGGCAGTACTGTCGCGAGGCAGATATTGTTGTAGAACTACCCTAAAGGCTAACAGAAATCCGACCCCTGCTGGACGTAGCCACAAAGTCGCCTGAAGCCACAGAAACCTGCACCAGAAAAATGAGCGTAGCTTACAGTAGAAGCCCAAAAGTTGGAAACCCAATAGCCTCAATCCTTAAGAGTAGTGTAAAGGGAACGAATAGAAGCAGCTTTGTCCCACCAGGGTAAGCCTCAGGATGAGCCTCCAAGTGGGTGCGCATCACTGAGACAATCGCCGACAGATCTCCCATGGGCATCTCATAGCGGATGTTGAAGCCGAAAGCTCTTGAGGAAGTCCTTCATCAGCACTCGGAAGGTTTCATCAGCTTCTAAATCTGACATTAGGCAGTGGCCCGCAGATCCTGGCACGTGCAAAGCCCCGGAGGGGGGCCCATAGGAGCACCTGCGTCGATGTGCGAGAGCAGGCTAATCTGTGCCAAGCGCTGCTTGCGACTCCTCACAGCATCGATCTGAGTTGCAGTGAGAAAGATGATCGAGGTGCCATCAGCTTCCAAGCGGTTAATAGCCTCACTGGCCCGGAAAAGGTCCGCATTCCCCGCTGGGAACTCTAATGACCCTATTCATCACGTAATCTTCTCCCCAGGTTACAAAGACAGATTAGGAATCCAAAAGAACAGTAAACGTGGTCCTCCTCCCCCGCACTGGCTAGGAGTAGTATCGGATAAAGCTTTGGAGTTCTTTCAGCAGGATGTCCAAACACAGCCCGGCTACTCCTCCCTTTAAGAGCAGATTTTATGTGTTTGAAGCAGTACCTTCACCTTCAGAAACACCCCAGCTACTCCGCTCGCTTGGCGGCAGCACCTAAGCGCTTTGCACGACGGTTTTCCTTTTGTCACAACAGCATTCATGGTGCGTGGCGGTCGTAAAAATGTATATAAAGGGAATCCCAGCACCATTCGGCCTTAATCCGGTTTCCAACTCTATGGGGTTTGCGGCAAACCCTAAGCCCTAAACCCTAAAACCTAGCAAACCCTAAGCCCTAAACCCTAAAACCTAGCAAACCCTAAACCCTAAACCCCTTAACCCCTGAACCCTTGGCTTTAAGGGTTTACTGTAAGTTTAGGGTTTAAGGTTCAGAGCTGGGCCTGCTCAAGATCTTGAGCTCTAAATATTGGAGTTTCCGAAGATTAGGGGTACCATATTTGGGGGTCCTTATAATAAGGATCCTACTATTTAGGGTACTGTATTAGGGTCCCCTATTTTCGGAAACTCCCATATAAGGATTTAAAATAGGGGCCTTGATAATGACCTTTACTATTCCTTAGGGTTCCTTTAAAGGGGTCTATAAGGGCTACTGTAACTCAAGCTCAAACATAAGCTATGGGTTCCGGGCTTCGAGGCCCGAAACGCTAAAGCCTCAGCTTTACATCTGTACATTAGAAGGGGCCCCAACCTGCAATAGTGACTTTAAGGATTATATTAGGGCCCTATTATATTCCTATTATACCACTACTACAGGGTGGGGGCAGCTTCTAACCTGTACATCCTAAATCCTAACCCTAGCTTGTATAGTATGGTCGTTGGGCCCAGAAGCCTTAATGTATGAGTTCTGAGATCCCTAGGGTAAGAGCTAAACCACAGCGTACCTGAAGCCTGAACTGTAAAAACTTAACCGCTAACTTATAAAACTCTCTCACAGTAGCCCTTATAGACCCCTTTAAAGGAACCCTCAGGAATAGTAAAGGTCATCAATAAGGCCCCTACTTCTCCAAAGCCTGACCTGAACAGTCTGCTGGACGCTACAGACAATCACGGTCAGAGCCCCAACCTTGACCCCAAAAATCCCTGAAACTCTGAACCCTAAACCCCTACTAACCCCTTAACCAAACTCCCTACATCCTACACTCGAACCTCTAAACCCTAAGGGACCCCATTCTAATGATTAAGAGAACCTACGAGAGATCCCTTCAAGGAGCCCTTTAAAGGGACCCGATTCCAATTATGAAGGCCCCGATATTAGAGAGACACCGGAGCTACCCTGCACCCTAAACCCCTAAACCTAACTCCCTACATCCTAAACTCTAATCGCTAAACCTCTAAATTAGAGAGACCCATGAGCCACCCCAAACCCTCTCCCCCTAAACCCTAAACGCCCTAACTCCCTACATCCTAAACCCTAAACCCCTAAACCCTGTCCCCCTAAACCCTAAACCCTAAACCCTGTCCCCCTAAACCCTAAACCCTAAACCCCCAAACGCTGCCTGCACCAGTGGGGTCGCTTCTGAGATGTCATCTCCAAGCGGTGGCCTGGGACGAAGAAGCGCGAAGCGCCGCGGTCTCTCGAGTGTTTCTTTCGGGGTCTAGGCTGAGGGATGCTCAGGGTTAAGGGTTTAGGGTTGTTTAAGGGTTTAGGGGGTTTAGGGGTTTAGGATTTAGGGTTTCTTTTCCTTTTTTTTTTTTTTAGGGTTTCAGGGGTTCGGGTTTAGGGTTTGAAGGTGGTTTCGGGGTGTAGGGTTCAGCGTAGCTTTTCAGGTGCGGGGTTTCCCATGTCGGTCCTTAGGTTTCAGGCGATGCTTCAGGATTGACGGGCTTCAGGGTTCCCTGAACCCTACTTAGACCCTACATTAGGGGCTTAGGGTTACACACAAACCGGTGATATATATATATATATATATATTTATACATATACATATACATATACATATGCATATACATATACATATACATATACATATACATAGACATATACATAGACATAGGCATAGACATAGACATAGACATAGACATAGACATATACATGTACATATATATATAGAGAGAGAGAGAGAGTTTTCTATATCTACTTATGTAGATGTATACACATATATGCATATACATATATAGAGACAGACCTACATACACATCATCATAACATAAGAAGCCAACAACAGAAACACCAACTAACAACACAGAAACACCCGGGCTCCCGGTCAGCCGAGGGGTGGCCGGAAGACTTCTGGCCGTCATAAGCCGACCTTAGCTTTCTTTGAAAAGCTTCGAAGGACGGGAATGGTTTAGGGTTTAAGGTTTATAGGGTTTATAGGGTTTATAGGGTTTTTAGGGCTTAGGGTTTATAGGGTTTAGGGTTTAGGGCTTAGGGTGTGTATACAGCGTGCGCGCGGTGGGTGCGCCGCTTACTTCAGGAATAGGCGCACGACTTATCGCGCGCTTGCGTCAGCATGTAGTCCCGCCTCAACCACCCCAACTATTCTCAATTGGGGTTTAGGGTTGACCCCCCAAGCCCCCGTCAAGGGGGGCTTTCTTGCTTTTTGCTTCCCTGCGCAGCTCTGCATTAAATGATCACATTTCAATTCAAACCACAGCTGAGATGGATTGGTGTGGGGTTGTAGGGTCCTTGCGGCCTGTGCCGGCCGCTCGACGAGAAGAAAGGGTTTCCAACAAACATTTCGCACCTCGCACCCCGTCAGGGTTGCTCGGGAGCTTTGAAGGGATGGGGAAGCTGGTTCGAGAGGCTTTGGCAGGCTCTCGGAAGCCTTTTTTTTGCTTCCGACATTGAGGGGACCCCCAAACCCCAATGAAAAATGCTTTTTTTTACGAAAAAACAACACCACAAATGGGGCTTGGTTACCCTAAACCCTATAGACCCTGAACCCTAAACCCTAAACCCTGAAAAAGTCTGGCAGGCCAGGCAGGGCCGGCCAGTAGGGGGCAGGGTATGTCCCGGCAGGGCAGGGGCACTTAAAGGATCATGGGACTTAGTAACTGGGGGTTTAGGGCCCCTTTAAGGGTTCTATAGGGGTACTGTAAGGGTTTAGGGTTTAGAGTACTTAAAGGATCATGGGACTTAGTAGCTAGGGTTATAATTAGGGTAACTATACTTATAACCCCAATTTGAAGGACTTATAACCTTACTTACTTCGTCCCATGATCCTCCAAGCAGGGTTTGTTGCCACTTCTAGCACGTGAGGTTCCTTGCTTACAGCCTGCTTACGAAGCCTCCAATCTTAAGAGTTCTCTTTTTTATTAGTATCCTTGCCAGTGTTACTACTAGTGCTTTTGTTCTGCTTATTATGAGATACTCATATTCTTATGAATAGTTCTGGCTCTTCTCACTGATCTTATTCATTGTTGCTATCAGTAAGGATCCCTGCTACTTCAATCTGAGCTTGCTGGGCGATTTGCGGGATCGCAGGTAACTGACAGGGACGCCATGAACGAAAAGCTGGCCCGAAACCCGAGATAGAAAGATCCCCAGCTTCTCCAGCAAGCTTCAGACATCTAGGCAGACTGGTGCTTAATGTAGGGGCCTTAATCATTAGAATAGGGTTTTGGAGCCCATTATACTATATTTAATAAGGAGCCCCCAAAAGAGTATAGGTAATTATTTAGGCCCCTATATCAGGTGCCCTTCCATTGAGCATCCTACGATGCAGGCTTCCATATAATGCCAACGCACGGTCGCCTGCTAGGGGCAGATCATATAGTGGTCTTGGATTTGTATTCTGCAGCTGCACTCTCAAGGCACCCAAAACCACACCGGGAGCCCCGCAGTAAGGTCTGCCGGAGAGCTGGCATGAGACCACTCTGAGAAGTTAAAGCTTAGCAGGCTCGAGGGGCTATGGCGGATGGGTTTGGGGCTGTTGGACTTCTGAACTCTTAGGCATCTCCAGCTCCGTTGGTTTATGGCTATGTTGTTTGGGGTGAGGGGATTGCTCCAGGTTAAGCCTGTGGTTGCTTTAAGAACTCAGGGTTCGGGCGGCTTGGCTGTTCGGCTCAGTGTGGCTGCAACATGGCATGTCTCAGAGCCATGTGATGATGTGATGCCTCAGCAGGAAGAGGGTCTGCGAGGCCATAAAAACTAGAGCTACAGACGTGCCGGGACCCGAAACCCTAACACCTAAACCCTGAACCCCAAGCCCTGATGGATAGGATAGGCATTCTGCACTGGATAAACATATAGAGGTTCCCTGTACTCACTATCACTGCAGTCAGAAGCTGATGCAATAATCCCAGGCTGATGCATCGCACTCCTTGCTTTTTGTTTTTTTGTTACCTCGATTCCCTTCGGGATTTGACCTAGACCCTCACCCCTAAACCCTAAACCCTAAACAAACCCTGACCCCCAAACCCCTTAATCCCTAAACCCTAAACAATCCGTCATGCCCTCCTGGGATCCCCGTTTACAAACATCAACCCTGAGCCCCAGCATCAGCAGGATCAGAGTACTTCGAGGATCTGGGGACGTGGTAAGCAGGGTTGAACTGCGGTCATAAGTTCACTAAGCCAGGTTATCCTAACTATAACCTTACTTCTAACCGTTCTAACCGTACTTATTAAGGCTCAAAGGGTCCTAACCTACTGCTTTCAGGGCCATGACCTCTGATTGTGGAAGGAAAATTAACCTACCATTCTGTAGACTTTGGGGTTACATTATAGGGTCCTTAAGGGAGGGTGGTTCAATGGGGGAGGGTACAAGGGATCCTCAGGAAACCTTAAGGGAAGCTTAGGGAGCACTGGAGAGAACTAGTGACCAGTAGGTTATCTACCCCAGCTTGGAACCCCCTCCCATAAGGATACTATAATTACAGGTGGTCCCTGAACCAGGCCTGAAATGTTTGAACCCATGTCAACATCACAACCCGACAGCACTAGAAACCCCTAAAGACCTGAACCGTCATCGCAGACAGCAAAACTGAAACCTGAACCCAAACCCCTAAACCCGAAAACACAAAGCCTGACCT
The DNA here is from genome assembly GCA_905221615.1 of Symbiodinium sp. CCMP2592. Taxonomy (NCBI): domain Eukaryota; class Dinophyceae; order Suessiales; family Symbiodiniaceae; genus Symbiodinium; species Symbiodinium sp. CCMP2592. The sequence continues at coordinate 93,595 of CAJNDT010006144.1, forward strand.
GAGACATACATGACTTTTCGACATTGAGATCTTGCGGCAAATTGAGTATTTGAGTTTATGGTTTTGGTGTAGAGTTTAAGTTTACGGCTTTGGTTGAGGGTTTGGCAATGGCAAGCGTCCTGCTTCTGCTGTTGGGATTGCTATTGGGATGTAGGATTTAGTGAGGGCTTGTCTCAAATGCATAGATCGATCATGTCGAATACGGAGTAATTACGAGAAAAGCATGGTCAAGCGAATTCCTTGCTATGGGTACTGGTGGCACGGTGGCACGCCTCCTTACAGCATTCTTGTAAGGGAACATCCTATGCTGACCGCCTTGGCCTCTGACTGATCGAAAAACTGTCAAACGCAAAGCGCTAAACCCTAAACCCTCCTAAACCCTATATCTCAACCCGAAACTCTAGAAGGATTTCGGTCTCAGGGTTATAGGACTCACGCAGACCCCAATTGCTCGACTCGACGTGAATGCACAAACGAAATTTCGGGACAAACAATAAGGGCAATATAAGGTTACCATAAGGGACTATAAGGTTACATATTACAGGTTAGCTCTCACATTTCTTCCGAAGAAACACGGATGGTTGCTTCATTCAAAGGTTGTGTGAAATTCCGAAACCTAGCCATCGGAACACCCACGCGGGGGAAGCGTCGCACTCGTTGAAGCTGTGTGAGTTGAGGCGCCACAGGAGGTGCAAAGCAAGCACGATCAAGGCCTGAAGGACTTGTCCACTAAGTTTAAGAAGTGATGAGAAAATGTCTGTACCCTAAACCCTAAACCCTAAACTGAAACCGGAAGCGCTCACTTGAGATAATGATCCCTGCTGAGCTGCTGGTTGCAGGGCGTCTGTCATCAGCCCTAGGGATCTAAGGACTCATATATTAAGGCTTTTGGGCCCAAAGACACCATACTATATAAGGCTTTTGGACTATTTTGATCCCTAGGGAAGCAGGCATATTGAATTTTGTGCATGCTCATCTATGTGTTATTAGATGCAGTTTTCACCCGGTCTTGACAGGAATTGATTGGGTACTGCCCCCATACAGTAACAGTCTTTCATAGGGCTAAGGTCCTAATATATCTGTATATGAGTCTTATCCAACTGTTACTGAGTGGGGGTAGTCCCCAAGGAATTGACAGGAACACTTCGCGCTTCGCAGTAACATCCGAGTGAGTCCCTCTTCAACCCCTCTTTGACATGCGCTACCCTAAACACTAAACACTACACAGGCAGTTGCAGGGTTCGTTCCTATTTGAAAAAACTGCTTGTTTTCGACCTGACCCGTACCAGACTATGACAATTCAAGAGATCAGCAGACACTGCATAATATTTGCACCAGTGGTACGTCTCGAAGGTTAGACCCACAAACTACCACAACAAAACCTTAACCCTAAACTGTAAACCCTACCACAACAAAACCTTAAACCCTCAACTCGACATGCTAACCGTACATCAGGTGTCGACTTCAACAACCCCCAGCATCATTTATAGTAAACTTGGGCTCCATATGGGAAGTTGTCGAAATTAGAGCACCTTTTTGGAAGCCTTACATAATCGGTACCGTATTATATTAGGGACCCGAAAAAGGGACCCTAATTTTGACAACCACCCATATGAAACAATAAGGGTGGTTAGATATCCCAACTCGATACCTGGAATAAAACCCACGGATCTCTGAAAGAACCCATCTAGATCCCTTAGAGGAGCCCTTCACGAAGTCTTACGTATATCCATTCTAACTCAAGTCGCTGGAAAAGATGCACCGTTGGAAGCTTCGTCCAGCTGGGCCCGAGACAATGAGAACATACAAAGCCAAGCAGAACCTGAAGCAGTGTAGGGGTTTTGAGTTCAGGGCTTAGGGCTTTGGGCATAAAAAATCAGCGATCTGGTTCGGGATTGCTGCGTTGTTGTGTTGCTTCTGGCTTCATCATGGATTTTGCTCTGCCTGCTCATTATTTTGCTTCTGTTCGCGGTATTCTTTAAAGGGAGAGGGAAGTACGGCTCTGGATTCAGAGAAGGGCTGGGTTTAGCATATGGGTGGTTGTCAAAATTAGGGTCCCTTTTTGGGTACCCTAAACATAAGGTGCCGTATTATATTAAGGACCCAAAAAGGAACCCGACAACCACCCATATCGACGTCTGAGTGGCATTGAGCTTTAGGATCCAAGGTGGGCTTGAGCTGTAAAGTATGGGGGCTTTGGGATTTCGGGTTTCATAGGGGCCATAGTCTGTTCTCAGAATAGGGATTTCGGGATTTGTCGCCGTATGATACAAAAAGACCAATGAAGCCTTGGGATCAGGGAAAAGTATAATCATGCGGGAATCTACCCGGCGTTGAAGTAATCCAGGAGACAATGCTATAAATGTAGATTTCATAATAATAGTTCCATTGAGGAACAAATCCAAAACAAATGATTCTAGTATGGTACTCCAAACTCTGGGAGAATAGTATTGCCAAGTATTCTGGCTTCTATACCCTATAAACCCTAAAACCCCAAACCCTAAAACCCCAAACCCTAAAACCTGAAACCTAAAACCCTAAAACCCCAAACCCTAAAACCCCAAACCCTAAAACCCTAAAACCCTAAAACCCCAAACCCTAAAGCCCTAACCCCCCCCAACCGTGCATGTCTTGTCTACTCGGGCCGGGGGCTGGAAAATAGCACTTGCAAACCAAGACCTTGAAGGCCCGCAACCACACTAGACCTAAGAGTAACCTGGGAATAAAAAGGGTGCCCTTTTTGGTTTAAAGGGGTTTATAAGGGAACCTAAGCCTCAAAAAAGGGAATAAGGGCCTACTCTGGGTCCTAGCCCAAGATCACCAAACCCCTCCAAGCCTACACCCGAAACCCAAAAAACTACATGGCTCGTGGGACGTAATTTCTACTGAGGGCACTTATCACCCCATTATAAGCCCACTTACTAAATCCCTTGACGCTTTAAGCACACCGCAAACCCAAAGCCTTGAGACCTACGACCCAAGTCTTTGACCCCAAACCTCTCAAACCCTAAACCCTAAACCCTATAAGCCTCAGACCTTACTGCAACCCCCAAACCCTTACCCTAAGCCCTAAACCCTAAACCCTTCAACCCTACTTGGAGGGTCAGGGGACTTAGTAAGCAGGGTTATAATTGGCGTAACGCAGTTTGGGGTACTTATAACTCTACTTATAACCTGCTTACTAAGTCCCCTGCCCCTCCAAGTAACCCTAAGCCCTACACCCTCCTGCAAACCCTGAAGCTCGAGCGGGCTCTGAACTCAGGTGACTAAGGCATGGGCGAAGAAAAAACGAAGCAAATAAAGTACCTGCCATGGGCTGTGGAGTTTCGGCTTTAGAGTTGAGTCCTTCGGGTTTGGTGTAGGGTTGGGCGTCTAGGATTTACTGCTTCGATTGTGGAGTGCGTGGTATATGAGCGGACAGGATCACCACAACCGCTACAACGACGACGACTACGACTCCGACGACTGCGAGCAGCACGACTACTGTACTACTACGCGGGCAGTGACGACGCCGACAAGGACAGTGCTGCAACGTGCTGCAAGATCTGGCCTGTAGTTCCGGATGCCGATGCAGTTGGACACCCAGGGACAGTGATGATCAAACTTTAAAACCTCGGCCGAGACAGAAATCACTGCCTAAGACGGCGCTAGCTCACGCTATCTCACGCCTGCAGACATGAAACACATGAACCCTCATTCTGCCACCCCAGCCGTTTGGTCCAAGAAAGTGAAAGGGTTAGTCGTCTACCCTCCGGTCTGCTAAATGTGCAGCTTCGGGGCAACCCTGTTCCCTTGACATGTCACACAAGGAGGGGTGCCATCAGTGCTCCTAGCATAAAACACAAATAGGGTAGCAAGTACTGCGAAGGGTCTTTCAGAGAGGTACGATCAAAGAGGTACGACTACAGGAGTTGCGCAAAACCTCTAGTCGGAGCTGCCCTTAAAGCACTTTCCAGGCTGTAGAGATAGAGTCTCCGTAACAAATCCTACCCTCTGTCATTTGTGTGATATCACAAGATGAATAGCCAATGCCCGTAACAAATCGTACTCATACTCACTGTCTTGTCTCAAGATGAACATTGAACCTCCAACATGTATTTTCAGGAAATTGTTCAGAGTCCTTGCTTGATATTTGGAAAACTACCGAGCCCAAGCTACTGACTTGCGCAACTAGGTTTATCGATAGCATAGCTCCTGCGCTTCGTGCAGAGTCCTAAGTTCACTGCGACCAGCCACGCAAAGGTGCGTAGGGCAAGCGGCTGTCCACTGCAACCCTAAACCCGACTGCGGAATCCTAACATGCCACGCAAACATTAGAAGGGGCCCCCACCCTGTAATAGTGGTATAATAGGAATATAATAAGGCCCTAATATAATCCCTATAGTCACTATTACAGGGTGGGGGCAGCTTCTAACACAAACATCGTAACAGGCATGGTGTCACCAATGGTGATTCAAAGTACGCGTAGCACTTGCGATAACCAGCAAACGCCGTCTTGTCATGCCAAGCCGAGTCAATACTGTCACAGGACTGAACCTACGTGAACAAGACGTTGAAACCCTCAATCCTAAACCCTCAACCCTCGACCCTAAAATCCCTCAACTTGCTAGAGAGTGCTTATCAAACCCATCCTCGTATAATAACTCTTACTTACAGTCCTTATCATGACCTTTTTGAACCCTTCTAGGTTCTAGTTCTTATAGAACCCTTATGGTCCTAATTCTAATGGTAACCTTCATAGAACACCGTGCTCCACAACTCTTTGTTCTGGTTGCCGGTCTGGAGAGACGCCGATCCGGTCTAACACGGGCCCTCCCGTCTGAATATACGGGCCTAAATAACTTGCAGTACTACTGTAGGGGTTCGTTATGATGAGCATAGTATCTTGGGCCCCAAAACCCTGTTCTAATTATTAAGGCCCCTCCATAAATTCCTTTTGAATGGGTTCGCTTTCAGTTCCCAAAATCTCAAACCACCTGCCCAGAAACCCCAAGCCCTCAACCTTAAACTCTCGGACCTGAGCCCACAACGCTTCACCCTAAAACCCCAAAAATCCTAGGTCCCGGGGACTTAGTAAGGGCTCTCAAAGGGCTCCTTAAAGGGATCTATAGGGCTTCTTGAAGGGATCTATGGGGTTTAGGGTTTAGGGTCTACTTGAATGGGCAGGGGACCTAGTAAGTAGGTTATAAGTAGGGTTACAATCGGGGTATCTCCATTTAGGGTACTTATAACTCTACTTGACTCTACTTATAACCTGCTAACTAAGTCCCCTGCCCCTCCAAGTAGGTCCCAGAACCCTTATTTGGAACACTTATACAGAACCTTTGTATAGATCCCTTACATAGAACCCTTACATGTACAACCTTTGTCGTGCTGGAACTTCGAAAGGGGCCCCGGCACAATTATTGCAGAAAGCGCAATGTTTGGAACGCGGCGGCCTGGCACAGAAGTGGCCTAGGGTTTCGAAGATTTGCTGTAATTCAACCAAACCAACCTTCAACCTAAAGTTCTTTCGGCCTAAACCCTAAACCCTAAACCCTAAACCCCTAAACCCTAAACCCTAAACCCCTAAACCCTAAACCCTAAACCCTAAACTCTAAACCCTGAACCCTAAAGAACTCCCTCACTGATTCCTCTCAGGACTCCTACGAGGTTTCTGTTTAGGGTTTAGGGTTTAGGGGTTTAGGGTTTAGGGGTTTAGGGTTTAGGGTCTGAGTAGCCTCTTCATGATAAGGGTACCCTTTTTCCTACTATTCGGTTTGTCTACGGGGACCCGACAAAAAAGGGGCAAGAGGGTACCATTCAGGAACCTAGCCTGTAAGTGTTCCCTTACGGGCTCCTTTAAGCGTTCCTTTCAGAATTCTAGGATTGTCCAAAGTTGGAAGGGCGCCAAGTTGCACAAACCTACTACATGCGCCGACGTAACGAACGGTTGAGTCTTCCGCATAGGCAAGAAGCATTCCTCCACTGCTGCTGTCCAGAACATATATCTGGCTTTAAGCCTCAACCCCAAACCCCTAAACCCTAAGTACCAAACAATAACTGTAACAGTACACCTAATCCTAAACGTTAAACAATAAACCCGAACCCTACTTTAAACCAAACCATAAACCCTGAACCCGAAACGGTGTAATGTTTGGAAGAAAGCACTGCCGCGCTGCGGGGCCTGTATATTTCACAGGTGCTGCACCATTTCAGGTTCACCTGGGGCCAGGGGTTCAGAGTTAGAGACCAAAACTGAAAGAATCGCGAAGCTGCTTGCGACAGAGTGAGCTTCATCCTCAAAGCCGTGCAGACACACTACGAGCACAAGTGAGCAGATTGTGCTACACGAAAATAAGCTTCCCTGAGTCTCAACAGGCTGCAGCACACCATCGCTGCTGCTGCTGACGATAATGATATGGATGATGATGACGACTCAGATGAAGAAGAGGATGATGATGATGACGGCATGACGCCGAACCCTTCCAATAAGTCGTACATGTACGGCACGGCCTTGACACCATTGATCACCTGCTCCAAGCGGGGCGGCCGCTCGCCGTGGCCTGCGAAGCCGCGCTTGGGGTCCTGTGGCGATGGTAGGGTTACTTTCAGGGTTTTGGTCTCTTTGGTTTAAGGGCTTCGGGTTCGGGTTCTTAAGGAAATTTGTAGAGGGTTCAAAGGTGAGGCTTGTAGGACTGGTGGTTCAGGGTTGCGAGCCCAACCCAAGGAGAAGTTGTATGCACTTCCCTCATGTACTCTATGATTAAGCCCTACCATTTGGTACTAAGTAGTACCTGCACTTGGTTCATGGTGTTTCTGCAACACTCAGGATAGTTGGACCGGGTTCGGGTTCTGGACTTCAGGCTGTGCTTTACGAACATCTGGTTCCGTCCGCCATGTTTCGGAGGCCTCAAAAGGTGGGATGAAGGTAGGTAGGATTAAGGATCCCTTATATAAGCACTCTTATTTGGGAATATCCCACCTACCTTCATCCCACCTTTTGAGGCCTCCGAATGTTGGAGGCCTTCAATAGGATTGAAAGGTTTAGCGTTTAGGGTTCGGGCTTTGAGGTCATCCGGGTGTAAAGCCCTAAACCTCAACCCTGTTCAGGGCTAGGGGCGCGCGATTCGGGGCTCAAACTTCAGGTTTATCCAGATCCTCCAATGCTGGGGTTTAGGGTTTAGGGTTTAGGGGTTTAGGGTTTAGGGTTTAGGGGTTTAGGGTTTAGGGTTTAGGGTTTAGGGTTTAGGGGATTCCTTCGTTGATCTTCACACTCTTGGACCCAACATAACGGCAATCAAGACCCTTAGAATTAAGACCCAAGCAAAAACCCAGACCCTAAACCGCTACAAGCCACGAGGCCCAACTAAACCCCCTGTAAACGCCGCTACAGCCCTAAAGCCCGAAACCCTAAACTCTAGAGCCCGAACCCCGAATGGAGCGCCCTTCCAGGCCCAGTTTCGGGGTTTAGGGTTTAGGGTTTAGGGGGGGAGGATCTTTTGGGGCGAAAACCCCTAAATCCAAAAGGTTGAAAAAGGTTTAGGGCTCAGGGGATCTTAGGTTTTCTTTTTTGTTTTAAAAGGGGGCTCCTTTTTGGGTCTGCGCTCGGCGTCACTCAAAAGGCGATTAGGGTTTAGGGTTCAGGCGATTGGAGTTTCGGGTTTAGGGTTCAGGGGATTAGGGTTTGGGACTTTAAACCCTGAGCCCCTCTGGAAAGCCACTGCCTGCCGTGGTAGGATGCCAGGTTCCGTGCACGAGGCCCAGAAAAGGCCCACCTTTCACACAGTTTACACAGCCCTGTTTAGGGTTTAGGGCTTAGGCTTAGGGTTTAGGGTTCAGGGATTTAAGGCCTAAGCCCTACACTCCAAAGCCCTGAAAGGCGTACACCTGAAACTCTAACCCTAAGCTCGTCGATGGTGCGACATTTCAGTGAAACTGGGCTCTTGCTGGATCTTGGTTCAAATTAACTACCATGTTATGAGAAACCATACCATTTGGTTTAGGCTTGTTTCAGTTACCAAGTGACTGTTTCCTTGACAAGAGCCCAGGGTGTGTTTGGCATGGGCGTAGGTTGGCATGCAGGCTGATCATTGTTAAAGGCGTTCATATTGAATAGAAGGTTGTTTTTGGGGGGTGGGTTAGGACTTAGGGGTCTATACAAACCCTAAACCCTAAATTCAAACCCTAAACCCTAAACCCTAAACCCTGAACCCCTAAACCCTGAAGTCTATACTAGCTAGCTCTGTGAAAACGGGGTGGAAGAAGGTCCAATCAGCAGAGACGGAGGCCTCATACCGAGAACCCGGAATCCTCTCTCCAAGCTGTGTTTGGGCTTTAGGGTTTTCGGTTAGGGAGCAGGGGTTTAGGGTTTAGGGCTCTGGGCTTTTGGTTAGGCATCAAGTTTCGGGTTTAGGGTTTAGGGCTTGGGGTTTAGCAGTTGAGGGTTTGGGGTTTAGAGGTTAAGGGTGTGGGGCTTTGGGCTTTTGTTTACGGTTTAGGGTTTAGAGTTTAGGGGTTTAGGGTTTCGGGGATTGAGTTTTAGGGCCAAAAATCACCGAAACTTTAAAAACCCAAAACCCAACCCTGACTACAGTAAACCCTCAGCCCAGAACACGTAGGGCTGCCACCACAGCCGACACAAGCAGAAGCGCCGCAGGGAGGAACAGCATAGCCGGTGGTACCTCAGAAAAGACACCGAGGATAGGAGATCGAGTATGGGTCCTTCGCCCTAAACCTTAAGGTACGTGTGATGGTTTGATGGTCACTCTGTAGAGTCCCAATGAATCCTACGGCCCAAACGCGTGAAGTCCCAGCCTTTTGATATCCTCTACCCACAGGCTCCATAGTAGTTCCTTTCGGTGGTTCATATTTAGAACCCATGATCCGATAGAATCCGATAAGGTAGTCCCCAAAAGGAACTACTATGGAGCCTATGGGTACACACACAAAACACCGAAACCACAGGGCAAAGGCCACGAAATCGGAAATTCAATCGTCTGAACCAAAATCCCTTTGGCAAAAAATAGCACAGGCAACGTAAAGTCTAAACCTTCACCAGGTGCCGATTTGGGATTGTTTTGATTCTTGAAATATAGAGCCCTACTTATGCACAATTATTGGGGGCTGTTTAAATAGACACCTACCCAGACCTTCCAAAACCCCTTAATTGAGCAATATACCTTAAATTAAAGTAGGATCCTTAATATGATTGAAGGTATATTCCTAAATTCAAGGATTTTGGAAAGTCTGGGTAGTTCAACCCTTACAACACAGTCCTTGGATTTCCAAGTACCCGACCGGCAGCTCTGGCGCACCTGCGGCAATCTTGGAGCTTCGTCTACAGCTGATCTTTCCCAGACCTTCCAAAATCCCTTAATTCAGGAATATACCCTAAATCATATTAGGGATCCAACTATAACTTAAGGTATATTCCCCTTAAATCATGTTAGGGATCCTACTATATTTTAAGGTATATTCCTTAATTAAGGGAAGTTGGAAGGTCTGGGTTTCTTTAAAGGAGGACGTAGGGTTTCTAGGCTTCAGGGTTCAGGGTAAAGGGCCGGAGGACGGGAGTGGGCTTTTTGGGTCTCATTAAAGGATCATGGGACTTAGTAACTAGGGTGAAAAATACGGTAAGTATACTTAGAATTACTTATAACCCCAATTAGGATACGAATAACCTTACTTACTAAGTCCCCTGATCCTCCAAGTAGGGCTTCAGCGTTTAAGGGGTTGGCACCCCTTAAGCTAAGAAGCTTCCTTGTCTTAAACTCCGAGTTTCTGGATTCTGATGGGGTTCGTGCGAGATTTACGCTTAAGTATGGTTTTCTGTTCGAAGCGATCTACAAGGCAAGGGCTTCTTCAAATTGAGTTTTGGGTTAAGGGCTTTGGGATGCCGGAGCTTAGGATACTCCAAAACTCTCCTTCGGAGTACTCCTACGATAGGTATCTCCAGGATATACGGAACTGGGCACTTGTTAGGTTTCGTGCAGCTTTAGACGCAAATAGGGGCAATAGGGGTTGAAGTTTACGGTTTGAAGTTTGGGATTTAGGGCACGCGACACTTCGCGACGTCGGACGTCGCAGCAGGCCCCTATCAAAATCTGCTCCGTGTCAAGCATCGGCACTATTGTTCGCCTGCCTGCAGCGCGCATGCAGAATCGAACCCATTACAAACATTTGGTTGATGGCTCTTGTCGCCATCTGCAACGTGCATGTACACGGGCTCCTCTGGGCCCAGTGCTCGAGGTTTTCTGCAATGAACAAAACACTGCAGGACCTAAACCTACATGTGCGGGACTTGGGATTCGTGCTCACTTGGCCTGGCTTTCTCTACGCACTTCAGCACAGAGAGAAGCTTGAGACAAAAGCGGGCCCCATGCCCGAGAAGCCCCAATCCTTGAAACCTATCGATGGACTGAAGGAATAGGTTAACTTCGGGTTCGCCGCAAATACCTCACCAGAAACACACTAGAAGAACAAAGCAGGCGTGTCTTAATGTAACTTAAGGCAAGAGTTCGTAATAACAGCAATATAGTACGCTTCACGAGAACCCTGTGGTTGAATCAGGACTGCGCTTTGTGGGCTAAAGGCAGATTCTATGTTAAACGCTTAAACCATCTTAAACCCGAAATCGCAAGCCCTCCTATACAGTCCATCGCCATCAGTCAGTCTCGGTGCTCCAGTTGCCTGGGTTCTTTGTAGAGGAACTCAGCTTAAGTTACGAGATGACGTTCGGGTTTGGGCCGTAGGCTGTGGGCATTCGGGAGCTCAGCTTAAGTTGCCTGACCCAGAGCTGTTGAGCGACTTTCATCACACTGTGCGAGGCCGCTATCCAAAGTGTTTCATAAAGGCTTTAATTTGTACCCTAAAGCCTAAGCCCTGAAACAAACCTAGCCGCTAAACCCCAAACTCTTAGCCCGAAACACCAAATCGTAAACCCAGCCTTTTCCCTACAATGGTAGATATCAACATCATAAAATGGGCGCAGCTGCCGAGAGGGACAGGCGCCTCTGTTCGACAAGTGAAGCCGTCGAAGGGGAGCTCCTTGGCGGTTTAGGACTCAGGGTTTTCGGGTTGAGGGCTTAGTATTCCCAGAGGATTCATATGTTGGCTGACATAATTGCTGTTTAGGGGTTTTGGTTTGGGGTTTCGGGACCTCATGTTCCCAGAAGGTTCGCATATACTGCCAGTCTGGCATTGACAGCCAGAACTTACTATGGGTTTCGGGGACCTGCTGATTCCACAAACGTAGCATACATGGAGACTCTAGCTTTGTGATTCTTGTCATTGCTTTTGTGAGTCTTGCTATTGGTGTTGTGTGTGTGTGTTTTGCTGTTGATGTGGCGATTATTATTCGGACGGTCTGTTCAGTGCTAGTAAGATTCGTATTCTGAGTCTCATCCTGAATGTTGTTCCTATTATCTGATGCATTACTTTGCTTGATATGATAAAGATGATGAGGAGGATGATGAGGATGAGGATGAGGTTGACGGATGTGGATGCGGATGAGGATGTCTACATCGAGGGTTTGGAGTTGGGGGCTAAAGGCTCTGGAGCATGGGGGCTTAAGTCTGGGACTTTTTTCACACGGTGCAGGTTGGGGAATTGTTGACCGAGGTACTGGGGGGCTTGTTGTTACTTCTACTTAAGGGCTCAAGGGACTCAGCAAGCAGGGGGTGGTAAATGTCCTAAGTAGGGGTATCCTACTTGTAGCCTTACTTACAACCTTACTCACTAAGTCCCATAAGCCTGTAAGAACCTAAGCCCCAAACAGCAAACTCAACCTTACAAGGACACTTATAACCCCAATTATAACCCGACGCCTACTTACCAAGTCCCTTGAGCCCTTATGTAAGTGCTGTGAATCCCCGGAGTTCACTGAATAACACAAGCTCAACGGCCAAGGCTCCCCCGTCTTCCAGTACTGCTCCAAGCGGTTCCTCGGGTTTTTTCGGCTACAGGTTCGGGTTTAGGGTTTAGGATTTAGGGTTTAGGGTTTAGGGTTTAGGTTGGCTGCTTTTTCCAGCAAGTCCGCATGGGTTTAGGGCTTAGGGCTTAGGGTTCGGGGTTCAGGTTTTGGGGCTTAGGGTTTACGGTTGGGCCAGGTGTGGCCCAACTGCTTGGAAGCAGCCTCATAACCCTGAACCCTGAGTGCTGCCCGAGCTAGAAGCTTCAGAAAGACAAACTCGAACACATGCAGACCGACAGACATACTCTAAACTTAGGGTTTGGTATAGTTTCGTGCTTAGGGCCTGTGACCCTGCACATAAATAATGGGAGTTTCCGAAAATGGGGGGTACCTTATTTTGGGGTCCGTAAAATAATGGTCCTACTATTTAGGGTGCTATATTAGGGTCCCCTATTTTTGGAAACCCCCACATAATTGTGCCAAGGCCACAAGCAAGGCTGCATCCCACTGTTCGGGTAGTTGCCCCCAGGCGTCAGGCAATGCCCAACACCCTGCCAGGTCATCATGACGGCGTTCGGCAGGGATTCACCTTCAGTGTACCCTAAACCCTAAACCCTTTGTAGAACCCTGTATAGATCCCTTTAAGGAACCCTCCATAGAACCCAAATAGGGACCCTAATTTTGACAAGCACCCAAAAGGGGCTTCAGCCTGAAAAGTGAGCCTGTCGTCTACGGCAGCATGAAAAAGGCCAGTAAACCCGAAACCACGACCAGACTGGGCCATAAAGTACTTACTTACCAACCTACAACCGTCAAGAAAACTGCAGGTCACCAACCCTTCAACAAGATTAAACCCTGAAGCCTCAAGCTTGATCTTTGAAACATAATCGCAAATGAGCATTTGACTTCCAAGTCGCGCATGTGATTGCTCCAGGTGTAGCTGCAGGCAGGATCGTACAAGTTCCTCGGTTCTTGCTCCAGAACCAGGTAACCTAGCCTGATTTTCCATTGTAGCGAAAGCCTGTTCTGCAGTGCAGTTGTACCAACATATGCTCTTTTGCTCCCCGAACAACGGGGTAACTCTGACGTGATGGGTTGGTATGTTGAGACTGCACATATTCGGCCAAAGCCGCGTTCTTTCCGCGGTCTAGCTGCGGACGCCTCCCCGCTCCCATACTCTAGTGCTGACGAGCTTGAGGAACCTCGCACCAGCTAGAGTTCCGCGTGTACGTGGTGTAGTTTGTGACTGAAAGCCGTGCTTCGGTCGGAGTCCCATGCTCACGTTCGAGTGAAAGCGCTGGAGAAACGGCTTGAACTTGCGACTATGCTCCCTCTACAGTTTGGGACTTATGTTGCATGGAGAGGTCTGAAATGGATCCTGGGTATGTCGGCATTCTGATAGGTGGTGGTCATTATTGCCAAATCACAATCTCCATGATAGCTCGGACGAGAACTTGATCCCTAAAACTGCCCGTAACTTCCTGTAAATCCTTAGCCCTGAATCCTATACTCCGTATTCCCAGACCCGCGGGAGGATCTAGAAAGTAGATCCCCTAATTTGGGGCCCTATACTACTCAGGGTACTTTAGAGGAACCCCCATTATGGGATCTACTTTTTGGATCCTCCCGGGGGTCTGGGATATGGTAGCTTCAGCTCAACCTTTTTCAATAAGAGCCCAGACTCCCCACCACGAGGGCGCGCACGCCGGCGCGGAAGCCCGTCTGGACGAGGCTGTGGAGTACTCGGTTAAGGGTTTTAGGTGATTTAGGGGTTTAGGGGTTTTGGGGTTTAGGGTTTAGGGTCTAGAGGTTCTCTGTAACTTCCGGAATTCGACTCGATCTAGGCTCCCGATACCCAGCCCATGGATTAAACCTTAGTTGTCGAGCGTCCCAGGGGAACTAAAGGTCAAACTGTTGGATTATATAGGATATCGTACCCCAAAACTGTCAAAGGTTGCCTACCTCCACTACTAAAAAGAAATTGTGCAGCAGGCTTAAGTTGCTTAGAGTTCTCATAGGGGTCTTTGGAGGTGCCGGCCCTGGAAATTCATTTCAACTGAACCACATAAAAACTCATGATTGGAATAGGGCTTTGCGGTCTATAAAAGTACAACTACATGTGGAGTATATGATGGAAACCCTAAACCCTAAACCCTAAACCGTGACCCTAAGATGGGATGGCATCATTATGCAAACCCCTCTGTCACAAGGTGCACCCAGAGGCCACTGGCCTGAACGGGTATCGCCTCAGCGTCCCAAGCGAAGAAAGCGCTGAAAATCCCCACGAAGGAGCTGGTAGCCATCTCCTCTTAGAGGGATTGGTGGGTTTCATGATGCTTTGTTATAGATACCCTACGGTTGATGATCTTTATATATACATATATATATATATATACATATATATATACTTTTTCTGCATTACCTTGATGGCCCTAGACGATGGGAATTATGGTATATTCGTATAGTCCTCATTATGGGTTTGGCAGCACTTTTTTCATCAACCGTTCGGCTCTAAACCCTCAACCCAAAACCCCAAACGAGAAACCCCAAAACCCCGAAGCGTATGTGTGCTTCATGACGCTTTGTGGATACTGTGAGGGTTGTTGTTTTTGTTTTTCGGATGCCATAGGGCTTGCATGGATGCTCGGTTCTGTATAAAAGGTTTACACGACTCACTCTCACAACCCTCACAACCCTGAACCCTGAACCCCAGAGCCTGAAACCCTCGGACCCGAAACGGAAGACCCCAATTCCCACATCCCGTCACCCATATAAGATTCGATACTTTCCCACAATCCCTTATGAACCAACACCCTGTAAAAGCAACACAGGACATGCCTAAATAGCTCGTACAGAACCCTAAACAACCCAGTGACACCCTTACACAGAGCCCACTAAAAAGCTTTAAATCCCCTAAACCCCAATTAAACCCTAAACCTTAATCCCCAAACCCTAAACCCTAAGCCCTAAGCTCAACTCCTCCCATTCCGCCCGGAAGGCTCGATAAGCTCCCATGGCTTGGGCCACGGTGAACCTGCCGAAAAGGTCCTGTGCTTGCGGGACGATGAGGTTTTAGAGCTTAGGGATTAGGGTTTCGGGTTTGAGGCTTAGGGCCTAGGGTTTGGGGTTTCGGGGTGAAGGATTAGGGATTGAGGGTTTAGGGTTTGAGCGCTTAGGGTTTAGGGTTTGGGGTTTAGGGTTTCAGGGCTTACAACTTGAGGTTTGATTACAAGGGCTCCATGACGGATCCGCAAGATCTATAAAGCTGCCCGGGTGGAGTTCGTCGTCGTTGGTCTTGGGACTCAGGACCTGGGGCTAAGAATATCGTGGTGTGGGACTGCTGCCTGTCGCGAGCGTGATGGCGTAGATCAACCCATTACTTAAAGGATCATGGGCCTTAGTAACTGAGTTACAACTAGGGTAACTTTACTTATAGCCCCAATTAATGTACTTGTAACCCTACTTACTATAAGTCCCATGATCCTCCAAGTATGGAAGACAGCCTAACGACAAAACCCTGTAAAGCCTCAATCCTACTCCGACCCTCGTAGTTGCATTATGCGGATGACACCTTGCAGCTCTATGTGCAGAGCTTGCTTTCCATGAGGAGCAGAGCCCATCAACCCCCGAATCCTGAAACCCCTAAACCCCTACTTGGAGGGGCAGGGGACTTAGTAAGTAGGTTATAAGTGGAGTTATAAGTACCCTTAATGGAGTTACCCCGATGATAACCCTGCTTATAACCTACTCACTAAGTCCCCTGCCCCTCCAAGTACAGTCCTAACCGCAAAGCCCCTTTGAGCTTCCTGTCTGCCATCTGGTGGTGGCTCTGCTTTTGGACGGTTTAAACCCCAAAACCCTACACCCCTAAAGGTAACAAAAAGACTGAAACACTAAAACCCCAAAAGCCCTAGACCCTAAAACAGTAGCTCTTGAGCGCAGCCGACAGATTCCAGCGCTAAGATTCCAAGCCCCCGAAGCTCCGCCGGTGCCCAAGCTTCCCGTACCTTAAATCCCTAGTTTTCTCATATAGCCCCTATACTAGGTGAAGATTTCAACAGTCTCCAAAATTACTCAGAATTAGGGCTCTATATTATTAAACAATAAGGGAATTAATAACTATAGCAAACGTACCTGGCAGACGACGCTTATAAAGGCTTAGGGCCGCATACAGCTAAACATCCCCCTTTCGCAATCGAAGCCTAATGACGCTTCTTGCCAGCACCGAGAGGGTCCTGCCCAAGGACCGTCCCCTCGTTCACGAAGCCGTCAACTCCCCTCCTCGCAGGAGCCGAAGAGTCAGAGGCAGGGGACTTAGTAAATAGGGTATAAGTAGGGTTATCATCGGGGTAACTCCATTTAGGGTAGGATTGAGGGTTTAAGGCCAGGGGATAAAGGGTATAAGTATACCTGAACCCGAGAAAAACCGAACCTTTTTCAGGTTACTGTCTCTGATTTCCTGATATTACAATTCCGGAGTTCTTTAGACTTCAGACAGTAGGTTTTTTCGCGTTAAGGTTGGCGTTGCGGTGTAGGGCTGCGGGGCTGTCTATCTTGAGTCTTCAAAAGTAGCTGACCGCGCACGCATATCTTTGCAAGCATACCACATAAATCTACATCTTTGTGCTTTCTCTGGAGATCTTTGAACCCTTCCTATAGGTAGAACAAACTTTTTTATAGTTCCTCAGCCCCCATAGGTCCTATGAAGTTCGAGCCCTCCGGATTTTTTCTGTGCTGGCGAGGTCCAGACCGGCAGCGCTGCCGGTATCTAGCCTGAGCGCATGCCCCGGGCAAATGAGGCAACAGATGTTCGTGTTTTTTCACTTTTACTTGCTGATCAGTGACATACCCAGATTTCCTCGTCGAGCCAGGCTTCGTTTTCCTGGGTCGGGATGAGTGATGTACTACTTTTAAGATTTGATGATACTGATGCACTGTGCTACTTGTGCCAAGTGACAGGATCGGGCTCCGCCTCGGGCTGATGAGCTTGTCTCGCCGCCCTCTCTTGTGCAACCTTGGAAAGTCAGTAGAAGACAAATACGCACGTTTCACTTTTTATTAAATGCAGCCGAGAGACAGCCTTCAATGGCAGGGGGCAAACAGCACGATGAGGTGGGAGCCCTCAGCTTAATAAATCGAAAGGCAAAACAATTCTACCTAGAGCAGTCTACTACAGTCTAGTGCAGCTGAGGCGCCTTCGTCCCACTTGTATAGCCACCCCTCCATCTCATGGTCCCAAGCCAGATCATCGATGCTGAAGCATCGCCATTCGTGATTGGGACCCTGTGCCAAGAGGGTTATGTTTATGTGCGCAGTCTTCAAAGCTCCCTTGCACCTCCTTGCCCACGTGCCTCTATCCATTGGAAGCGGAGACATGCGTTTAGGAAAATCTGCGATCTGTCCGGGCTGTGGGTCCAGTAGACTCGCCCGACCTCGGTTCAGTGGCGAATGAGAACAACTGTGAAGAACTTTGTTTTATGTAGCCAAGGCGCTGGATACACACGCCCGTTACGGGACTCCGCAGTACAGACCTGAGTTGTTCGGGTAGGTATGTGGCAACAATCTATATACTGTAAATGATACACTATGATGATATTAAGTTGCGGTCTAGCTGCACCATCAGCCATGCTGCAAGCGCTTGCAAGACAGGAGCAATGGGAAAGCTAGAGAAACTTTGGGCCAAAGCTTTGTGAAAAGAGATTACCAAGCGCGAGCATTCGGGTGAGTTCGGAAATTGCTGTTCTGAAATTTAGAGGCTGGAACTTAGATGGCCGACTATGAGTCGATGGATGGCATGTGAAACCTTACTCGATGATGGGACAATTACCCTGAAAGGAAAGCCATGGCAGTTCACAAAAGACAGGTGCGAGACTGCATTGCAGATTACAGACAAGGATCTCTGTTTTTCAAGCTCTGCATTTGCCGTGTCAGTCTATAGCCGGCTGACAGTGAAACCTGGTCCGAGTCCTCGATTGTGTCTGATACGCACCATGATCGTACGCTGATCTCTCAGCACTGGTAGAAGAACTTGCTCCTCGACAGCAATTTGTCAAACTCTAAGAAACATGTTCTTGCTTTCCAAATATTCTGACGTCTTCTGAACATTTCCCCGCCTTGAACAAGCGCAGGCGTCCCACCTCCACGAAAATTTGACCGGTCCCCTGCAGCCAGGTCTTGCGTGCCCAAAGACACTTCAACTCTTCCACGGTTGCGTTGTGCATCAGGTAGATGGGGATGGGAGGCCCGAACTCGCTATGGACCATGACGATGTACCACCATCCTTGTCATAATCGTGATTGTGAACATAAACTGTGCAAAATCAATTTCCATTCGTGGTTCTGCACTGCCGGCCTGTTGCAGGGCCGTCCATAGTGCTGCGTGAAGACCTGCACCTCTATCCTTGAGACTAGTGGCTGCACTGTTTAACAAGCTGCTGTCAATGTACATTATTCGGTTTTGGGTCTCTTAGGTCTCGGATCTGAGGTCTTGGAATAATAAGGGCTTTGAATTTAGGGTTCTGGCATTTACGAGCCCGTACGACTTATCTACTATTATAGAAGCTTTGCTCCCAACCGCCTAGCCGCAAACCTTTCTCGATGATGGAAGAATTACTGTGAAAGGAACGTCACGGCTCTTACGAGACCCTACGACTTGTCTACTATTAGAAAAGCTTTGCCCCTAATAGCCTAGCCGCAAACCTTTCTCGATGATGGAAGAATTACCGTGAAAGGAACGCCACGGCTCTTACGAGACCCTACGACTTGTCTACTATTAGAGAAGCTTTGCCCCTAATAGCCTAGCCGCAAACCTTTCTCGATGATGGAACAATTACCGTGAAAGGAAACACCAAGGCTCATATGTGTGTTCCGTGGAAGGATGTAAGTTTCTTACACCTCTTTTGCTACGATTTTCCTGCCGAATGCTTCCTGACGAAGAAGCCTGACGAATGTAGCCTAGCTGAATGAAGAACTCATGCTGTTATGCAACCTAGGCACCTACCTCAAAGGTCTGAAGAATAAACAACATCATTCCCATGCGTCAGAGCGATCTTGTTGCTGCACATAGCTGTATACGACAATTCTGCACGGCCGCTAGCTAGCTATGGTGAAAATGTGCCTGCATTTACTGTAAGCACTCCATCATCTCTGCAATTTTCGTCTGCAATTCTGCCATAGAACCTTCTGGAGGTTGCATGGTGCGACAATTGATGCACCTCATGGCAGCTGCATTTCCTGCAATGTTCCTGTGCCGTTCATAGCAGGAACGGTGAAACAGGTGACCGCAAGGAAGAGCCACCACTGCCCATTTCGTTGGCAGGATATGATCTTCGTCCTGTGGGATCGCCTTGCCAATCTGGCCAAAGAGTAATTTCTGGAAGCAGAAATTGCAGGTTGTCTCTTGCCTCGGATGTTTGAGAACCTGGCTCATGAAGTTCTGATGTAAAGCCTTGTGGCAATCACTCCAGGGTCTCTCGCAATTGCCGCCTTCAGTGACCATGGGAATCATGTCAGCACAGATCTCCTGCGTTTTCACCTTCTTGATTCTTTGGCGGGTGTTGTGAGATGCAAGCTCATCACTAAGACGGCGGCACTTCTCCAACCATTTGTTGCCCTCCACTTCGGCATTCTCCACCTTGCGAGCCAGATCACGACTGTGATCACGCTCCTTCTTTTGAGAGTGCTTCAAATACTCGAGCTTTCGTCGAGTCACAAAGCCTTATAGACGGCTTTGCTGCTGCTGCGGCCTCGACTTCAACTATGGTCGCGGCTGAAGCTGCGGCTGCAGCGGCTACGGCTGCGGCTGCGGCTGCGACGGGTTTTGCAGTGCTTTCCATGACGAAAAGCGTTAACCATGATTCTGCTTCGTCTAGCTGAGGGTAGTAGGACGAGAGGTAGGGTTGAGGGCAAGAAGCGAGAACCTGGGCTTGGAAAACCTTTGCGGGTTTAGGGTTTAGGGTTTAGGGATTTGGTCCCCACAACAAGCACCAAAGCCTCCCCAATCCCTAGTTTGGCCCATAAACGCCTCGGAAAAATATTCGTAAATAGGTTCCTAGTAAGCCCAATACGGGAAAATGTAAAATGTCCCAAAGGCCTGCCTAGCTCTCTATCAACAGCCTGCAGAAAAGCGCTCAAACTTGGATTGTAAACCCCCGAACCACCCTAGACCGGAAACCCGAAATACGGTTGATGATATAAATCCTGCATTACCGTAAGGACCCTAAACTATGGGAATTATGGTATATTCCTTATTTTGGGTAATGCAGGATTTATATCCCGAAACCCTAAACCCGGAAATCCTATAATTAGATCCCTTAAAGGAGCCCCTTCAAGGTCCCCTTATAGATCCCTTTAAAGGAACCCCAGGATTTATATCATCAACCGTAGAACCACCAACAGAGCAGAACCCTCCTCCGCATGGGCACACCGAGACCTTCCTCGGCACGAGTCATCCGAGCGCTAAGATTAGAAAAGCTTCGTAAAGAGTTGAGGGATAAAACTAATTTAAGTTATCATGTGTAGGCCTTTTAGGGTTGAACCCTAAACCCTAAACCGTTTAGGTGTTAGGCTTAAAGGGTTTGGGAAGGGAATGGTTTTGGAGATGGTTTGGGGAACTTTACGGGATGAACCTCTTGGGCTGCAAGGGCTTCAGCGGCTTAGGGTTTAGGGTTTAGGCTTTAGGGTAAGGCCCTTTTAAGGCTGGGTTTGTACGGTTTGTTGAAGCATCTTATAAGGATCGCACAAGGTTTTGTAGGTTCTTGTACGTGGCGCGTATAGCTTGCAGGGTGCCTGTCCAAAATACAGGGGTTCATAGGGACTGGGTCTCTGGGATGCTGCCTGCAAGGCTTTCGGGGTTAGGATCAAACATAACACTTGCGTAGCCGTTCGGGTCTACTTGGAGGATCATGGGACTTAGTGTAAATAAGGTTATAAAACCTTAATCGGGTTTGTATGTAGCTGTAAGCACAGTGACCATATTTATACCCCTAGTTACTCAGCCACATGATCCTTTAAGCAAGTTTTAGGCTTAAGGTTTAGGGTTGAAGGGTTGGGCTTGAGTTTGCGGTTTAGGGTTTAGGATTTAGGGGTTTAGGGTTTAGGCTCATGACTGCGGGCCCGTGATGTCGAAGGCTCGAGGTTTGGTGCATCGGGTTGGGGTTTGGAGCAAGGGGCGGTGTGGGGTATTGGGCTTTAGGCCTTAGGGTTTAGGGTTTTAGGCTGTAGGCCTTAGGGTTTAAGGTTTTAGGGGCTTGGGGTTTAGGGTTTAGGGGCTTGCAGTCTTGGCTTTAAGCTGGAGTTGAAGATTGAGCTTGTTACTTGCTGAATGGCGCGACCTGACCTTGCTAGGTTATGTAGGGCTTAGGGGCTTCGGGTTGTTGGTTGTCAGGTAGGTGCCTTAGTGCTAGTGGTCCGGTTGATGATATAAATCCTGCATTACCCATATTAAGGAATAGACCATAATTCCCATAGTTTGGGGTCCTTAAAGTAATGCAGGATTTATATCATCAACCGCAGTACAATATGCACGAACGGAGGTGTTCTCATTATTCAGGCCCGTCTATCATGTTGAAGTTCTGGATGTGAGTAGGATCGAATCCCTAATCCCTAAACCCTAAACCCTAAACCCTAAACCCTAAACCACCTCTAACCAAGTCTCACTATTTAGCCACTATTCTGCCTCAGCCCTAAAGTCTAAACCCGCAATCCTACGCCCCCAACGGTCTCCTAAACCCTCAATCTCACGCCAACCCTAAACCCTAAACCCCTTCGTAGAACTCTTATGGATCCCTTTTAAAGGAACCCTTATAGATCCCTTTAAAGGAACCCTTATAGACCCCGTTCTTTTAAAGGAACTTTCCATGCCAAGGAACCAACCTGGAATCTGATTCGGAGTTGGAGAGGCCAACAGACTGCTGGCCAATGCAAACGCCGTAGACCCTCCACGTCTTGATGCCACTCCACTCGCCGGAGTATCCTTCGAGGTTTTTGGTTCCCCGAAACCCAAAACGTTAAGTCCTCAGAACCTAACTCCAAATGTTGTATGTGCATTTTAGCCGCGATCGCAAAGCGCTTCTTGCCTGACTTTCAACATCTTAGAACCACCCTGAACCTAAAACCCTAAAACCCTAAACCCTAAACCCTAAACCCTAAACCCTAAACCCTAAACCCTAAAACCCTGAACCTAAAACCATGAACCCGAAGACCTCCCCGGAGGTCCCGTGGGCAGGGTGCAATACCGGTCCAAGATCTTGGCGACCTGATCCTGGGACACGGTTTAGGGTTTAGGGTTTAGGGTTTAGGGTTCAAAGGCAGGGCTACGGGGCAAAAAAAGACTAGGGTTTCGGGTTCAGGGGTTTAGGGCTTAGGGTTTCGGGCTTAAGGCTTCTCTGTAGGCGAAAAGATTCTACCTACTAGGGCTTCTATATGCAATACCTCAAAAGCCACAGGTAGGGTTTAAAGTTCAGGATTCAGGGTTGAGGGCTGGGGTACAGGGTTTGGGCTTTCGGGTCGAGGGTGTAGGGTCACATCGGATATCCGTCGCTGGAAAGCATATTGAACGGTTTAGCGCCCAGGGTTCACTTAGTTGTCCAGTATCTGACGGGAACGAAATGGGAGTTTCCGAAAATAGGCGGCCCTAATATAGTACCCTAAATAGTAGGATCCTTATAATAAGGACCCCAATATAGACTACCCCTATTTTCGGACACTCCCAAATTGCGTAGGAGCTATGCGTCCTCAAAAAAGGGTTAAAGGCTGCCTACTCTACTACGAAGCTTGGGCCCTCTGTGATGGGAGAGAGGGTAAGCGCCCCAAAGCAAGTCTCATGATGGCGACGACGGCTACTGCCTGTTCTGAGGCGTAGTACTCGGCTCTCTGCCGGTTGATGAACCATGTAGTTGGGAGTTTCCGAAAATTAGGGCTACCTTATTTGGGGTCCTTAGAATAAGGATCCTACTATTTAGGGTACTATAGTAAGGTCCCCTATTTTTGGAAACTCCCAGTTCGTGTTCTTACTCGAGTCAATTCCTTTGTCAGTATGTTTGTCGTTGCTATGATCTGCAGCTGCCACCCCAAAACCCACAAAATCAAACTCTAATTAAGCCCCCAATGTATGGGCCTTAACTATTAATTTGAATAGGGTTTTGGTGTATATCATACTCTAACTAGACTCTAACTATAATAAGGAAACACCTACAAACCCTATATACTCTCATCGTTAATCAGGTCCCTACATGAAACACAAGGGAGGCGCCACTCGAGCTCTTTGGCCCCGCATGCCCGCAAGGTTCACGAGCGTCAGGACAGGCTTGGCCCAGCCGGTCGGCACGAAACCTGGATTTTGGGGGCCTAGGATTTTATGTTAAAGGTTTACAGGATTTGGGGGGTCAAAAATTTTGGGTTTGAGGTTTAGGGAGTTTAGGGTTTAGGGTTTCGGATTTAGACCTGGCAAATGTGGGGCTTAGGGCTTTGGGTTTAAGGTTTAGGGGGGCTCCCAGGCTAAAGCAAACCCACAACCCTAGAAACCCTGGACCCTAAACTAGCCCTAGACCCTACACCTCATAGTTAGACCTTGCCCTAAGGGTGCAAGTACCAAAACAGTAGGGTTTCAAGGTCCCAAAACCATTCAGTATGGATTTTGGGACCTAATTGGGTGGTTGTCACAATTATGGTCCCTTTTTGGGTCCCTATCATAATACGGCACCTAGTATTTAGGGTAGCCCAAAACGGGACCCTAATTTTGACGACCACCTAATTAACACCTTACTCTTTAGGTACTCGGGCCCTCGGGGTTGCTAAAACCCCTAAACCCGGAAGCTTCCAGCTCCCTTACTTAAAGGATCATGGGACTTAGGAACTAGGGTTCCTTAAAGGGGTCCTTTTTGGGATCTATAGGGGTTCCTTAAAGGGATCTATAGGGTTTAGGGTTTAGGGATTACTTAGAGGATCATGGGACTTAGGGTTATAATTAGGGTAACTATAATTATAACCCCACTTAAGGTGCTTATAACCTTACTTACTAAGTCCCATGATCCTCCAAGTCAACCGCCACATTTCAGACGCACATCTTGGAATGAAAGCCCCAGGACCTTAAACCCTAAAGCCAAGGGTCCAAGTACCTGATAATCATATACTCACCAAAACCCTAACCTACATAACTACTATCCTACAACCGAATATTAGGGTAAAGCCCTGACCGCAACAAGCTCTGAAACCCTTGCGAAACCCGGCCCGGAATGACCTGCAATGATCATCAGCTCCTGGACGTAGCCCTGGAGTAGCCCGATGCTCAAAGGGAAGCTCACGTTGCCTGAAAGCGCTTCGGGGGTCTCTACTGGTGGGGCGTAAGGACGAGCAAAACTCGGAACCGCTTTACAAAAGTCTAAGAGGTTGAGGTGTAGTGTAGACTGAATATTGAGTCAAAGGTAAAGCACAAACGCGTCCATGGTTCAGGGTTTGGTTACTGCGTAAACTAGTATAAATACGCCTGGTGCAACAGAACACGAAGGTCAGCAGGTGCCAGCAGCCTAAACCCTAATCAAAGCCGCAACAATAAAGCCCCAAAGCCCAAACCCGGAAAACCCTGAACCCCAAACACTACCCCAAAAAAGCACTCTTGAGCGCCTCCCTGACCCATCGCTGGGAGGTTCGTCGGCGCTGTGAGTCGCCCCGCCCGAATCTCGCCGATCAGGGTATTCCAGGCCTTTGTCAGAGACCTGGGCTTAGGGTTTGAAGGTTTTAGGATTTCAGGTGAAGGGTTTAATGCGTAGGAATTAGGGACCTGGGCGTTGGGCTTGGGGCTTCGGGTTTTACCGGGCTTCATCAGGAGTTTCACAAGGTTTGTAAGGCCTTAAGCCCGGTCGCATAAGGCTGTCTAGGGCTTTATAAGGGATTAGTCAGGCTTGACCCTACTGAAATTTGAACCTCGCACAGAGCCCATAGTACCTTGTCTTGGGGGCTTGTAGGTTAAAGCTTGGCTGCACGATGAAGGGTGCTGTAGGATTCTGAGGTCGTGGGTGCAAAAAAGCTCGGTTTCTACAGAATTTATGAAGGTTTATGGGATCTTGCTTAAGGTTTGTGGTAGGGTTTAGGACTGGACGCACAAAGCAGTGTAGCCGGTAGGCTGTGCTGCACTCTACCCGCAAAGCCGAAAACTAAAACCCTAAAGTCCTGAGTTCTAACACCCCAAACCCTAAACCCTAAAGTCCTAAGTTCTAACACCCCAAACCCTAAACCCTAAAGTCCTAAGTTCTAACACCCCAAACCCTATGCAAAACTCTTAGGCTCCAAAACCACACGCTCTAGACCCTACCTACAGTCTCCATTGTAGTTCCTTGCTTTGGTTACTGTAACCAGTTTTATGGTTAGGATCCTATAATAGAGATTTTGGTTAACCAAAACAAGGAACTACAATGGAGACTATAGGTAAGCCCTAAAAACACCCTAGCTGAACTGACGAGAGCTGACTGTTGGCCCCTAAACCCAAAAACCGTTAATACGGGGGGTTCTCAAAATTAGCGTCCCTTTTTGGGTACCCCAAATATTAGGTGCCGTATTATATCAGGGACCCAAAAAGGGACCTAATCCCCAAAACCCTAAACCCTAAAACCCTAAACCCTTATAACCCTAAACCCTAAACCCTAAACTGCCTAAACCCAGGGACCCCAAAAAGGGACCCGAATTTTGACAACCACCCAACAGATTTCCAGCTTTGGGGATTACGGCTCAAGGTTTAGGGTTTACGGGTTGAATTAGGGTTTTAGGGTTTAAGCTTTAGGGTTTAGGGGTTTAGGGTTTAGGGTTTAGGGTTTCATTAGGGTTTTAGGGTTTAGGTTTTAGGGTTTATGGCTTAATTAGGGTTTTAGGGTTTAGGTTTTAGGGTTTCGTTAAGGCTTTAGGGTTTTAGGGTTTAGGGTTTAATTAGGGGTTTAAGGTTTTGGGTTTAGGGTTTAGTTAGGGTTTTAGGGTTTAGGCTTTAGGGTTTAGGGTTTAGGGTTTAATTAGGGTTTTAGGGTTTAGGGTTTGATTAGGGTTTTAGGGTTTAGGCTTTAGGGTTTCGGGTTTAGGGTTTAATTAGGGTTTTAGGGTTTAGGCTTTAGGGTTAAGGGTGTAGGGTTTAACTAGGGTTTTAGGGTTTAGGCTTTAGGGTTTAGGGTTTAATTAGGGTTTTAGGGTTTAGGGTTTACGTTTTTGTGGTTCGGGCGTATCGAAAAAAGCATTTAAGGTGCATGCTTGCACTTGAGCGAGACCCGATTCCCGATTGGCACATCTCTAGGATGCCTTACGCACAACGTACAGCATGATGCAGAGCCTCCGTCTACCCACACTTACAACTTCGAATGACTTGCTCCGGGAGTTGATATCGTAGGATCGAGCAGCATCTCGTCGCTGAAATAATCGCATGGGTGAGTCGACGTCCATTTGACGCACATCCGCTCCTGGAAAGCAACTGCAAAAGAGATTTCTCAGCTAACCTGGCTTATGTTGCAAGAAACGCACTCAAAACAAGAAGACACACGACCAATGAAAAGGCAACGCATATTCAAAATGGCTCTGATGCCGCTCAGAATCCAAATGCCCAAAAGCCTGTGTTAATGCCATCCCCTGCCCTTTCGCGAACTCCAGGGTGTGGGGCACCGGTGGCATGTTGCCTTACTCTCAACACTCGCCCGGGGAAGAAACTGTCAGAATGTTTCGGACGCAAGAGAACCTGTAAGAACCCCAAGGTTCAATGCCTGCGTAAGAGAACGAAAGCCCTGAAAGCTCTCACAGCCTTACAAAGCCAGCTAAGCCCTGCGAAACCGGATGAGGCCGACGATATAAGACCCATCTAAGCTACCGTTGATGACCATCTTGGCAACTCGATCAGGGAACATGTCTGCATATACGGCGGCCACCGCTGTGCCATAGGAATCTCCGTTGAGGTTCCTCTGCAGCTTCGGACTTGCGCATGGTCACATGGTATTCTTCAGGGCTTACAAGATAAAACCACGTGTCTTCTAGAATAGAACGAAAGAACACTTTTTGGCGAGGATGGGGGGGGGGGGGCCTTTTCAGGTAACGGTAGGGTTAAGGGCTGAGAGCTTCTGCAGTGGGCTTTCGGGCTTTGGGGCTTTTAGCGTTCATTGCTTCAGGCTTCTAGGGCTCATAGGGCTTAGGGCTCTTAGGGTTTAGGGTTTAGGGCTTCTAGGGTTTACGGTGGAGCTCCAAAGTGTAAGAATTCACCTTGCTCCAGACCACACTAATCATACACGAGGCCTAATATAGGGGCCTAAATAATTAGAAGAGGGTTTTGGGGCCCATGATACTATAATTAGATAAGGAACCCCCATAATAGTATAGGTAATTATTAAGGCCCCTACACCTACACCAAATCCTTATAATACCCTTTGTAGCCCTTGTAAACCCCTTGAATAACACAAAAAAAGTCGTGCTCAACGACTAAGGGTCAGCTTTGGCGCGCAGATGCGGCTTCGGAAGAAGTCGATGTCCTGAGACTGAGAAGCCCTCAACCGGAACACACCTGCAGTAAACCCCATTAGGGGCCTAATAATTACCTACACTTTTTTTTGTTTGGGGGGGGGGGCTTGTTACAAAAATAATATAGTCCCCCAAAGCCCTAATCTAATTATTAAGGCCCCTATATTACAGTAAGCCCCATAAAGTTAGAAATCAGATTATGGCCAAATGGTGCTGGAAACCCCAATACATTACTCTGAAGGGTTGAGGCTATTGGGTTTCCAGTTTTGGGGCTTCTACTGTAAACCCTAATCCCTGAACCTAAACTGTTAATTGACCGTGGACAGAAATATATCGGAGGTTCAGGGTGTCGGGATTTTACGCCGGAGGGCCAATTGGGGTCGGAACAATGAGTGGCAATATCCCCCTACGGTCCTTCCGTATCTGTACTGTAGATTAACATCACACAAAACCCTTTTCTAAGTGCTAAGGGGACTATGTTAGACTTCAACAAACCCACCATCGCGTTGAAGAGGTGTCCCATTTCCCTCGTTTCATAGAGGCTACAAATGGCTATGAGTCCTTCAATGGGGCGGTGGAAGTGCTTAGAGATACTGGGGCATACTTGGTGGCCCAGGGGACTTAGTAAGTCGGTTTTAAGTAGGGTTATAATTGGGGTAACTTTATCTAATGTACTTATAACTCTACTCATAACATACTTCCTACGTCCACTGGACCTCTAAGTAAAGACTTACGGGATTCGAGTTTAGGTGGGTTCATGTTGAAGTTTCGGCTGCATGAAGGAGTACCTGCATTTCTCACGGAAATTCAGAGTGCTCGGAGGTTCATGGGAATTAGTAGGTAGGCTATAATTGGGGTTATAAGTCCCCGAAGTGTGGTTATCCTGATTATGACCTACTTACCCTTACATCCTAAGTCCCATGAGCCTTTAAGTGGTGTGGGCGTATAGCAACATCTGGTTTCAGACGGGGCCGGAGGCTCCTTCCTGCCCTCCCTGACCCATGCCACCCCTACTTGGAGGATCATTGGACTTAGTAAGTAGGTTAGAAGTAGAGTTATAAGTATCCTAAATGGAGTTACCCCGATTATAACCCTACTTATAACCTACTTACTAAGTCCCCTGCCCCACCCCTAAAACCATGGGAAGACAGGAATAGTTCCCATTCACTACGGCTGCAGGATTTACAAACAACAGTAATTAAGTCTGGCGCCTGATGGGGCGTTGGTGTATACTTTATGCACAATGAAGTGCCCGAACGAATAATGTTGGCAGTTGAATTATTGGGCAATGATTTTTTGCGGCCACTGTACTAACGCATTGCGCATCGGAGGTTTCTAGAGCAAACAAGCCCTGGACAGACCTTCTTCTAAACCCTAAACCCTAAACCCTAAACCCTAAACCCCAAACCCTAAACCCTAAACCCTAAACCCCAAACCCCTAAACCCCTGAACCCTAAACCCTAAACCCTAAAGCCGAGGCTCATGTGCCAACATGCGAGTCCCCGACCACTCGAGGAAGTTATACCTGGGCTGCAGTTTGCAGGGTTTGGAGGTACTTGGAGGGTCGGGGGACTTAGTAACTGGCTATTTTAAGGACTTATAAGTACCATAACCCTAATTAGGGTCCCTTTAAAGGTACTTATAAGTCTACTTACTACCTACTTACTAACTCCCCCGACCCTCCAAGGAGGTACTGGCTGAGGGGTGAGATGTCGGGTTTTGGGTTTAGGGTGGTCCAGGGTTCCGGCTTAAGGGTGGAATGTGGCAGGGAAACCCAAGAGCCACGAGAAAGAGGCCTATAGTATCGAGAGTCCTCAGAGTAGGGCCTAAACCCATATAAATGCTGAAGCATCTTTATGAAACCCTCTGATGCAGCTTTACTAAATCCTAAACCCCTACCAAGCCTGAACAACCTACTGTAGGGGCGTAAGTAATTACCAATACTATTTTGGGGGTTCCTTATTACAAGTATAGTATAATGGGCCCCAATACCCTATTCTAACTATTAGGGCACCGATACTGTAGGACCCTTGTAGATCCCTCATGGTAACCCTGTATAGACCCCTTTAAAAGAACCCGATTCCCAGCTCTAAGACCCAATTTGCTTCAGTAGCCCGGCTGCTAAATAGTAGGTTACTAACCATATGATATACCCCAGTAATCATAACCCATGTCCTTAATTACGGGGTATGGGATCTCTGGGTAATGGGCCATATGGGCCATTACCAGAGATCCCGATACCCCGTAATTAAGGAATGTACCGTAAACCAAAATAATAAGGCCGCTGGTTCAGTAGCCCGGTTGCTTCTTCCCTCTTGGGCCCCCCCTTAAACCTTAAACCATAATAACAAGGCCCCGCTGCTTCTTCCCTCTTGGGCCCGTGAGCATCCACTTGCTATCTGCGGCACAGCGCCGGGAGCGGACCGCCATGCTTCGGAAGAGGACCTTTGGGCTCAGGAATGGTTGAGGGTTTGAGGGTTTTAGGGTGTAGGGGCTTAGGGTTTAGGGGTTTAGGGTTTAGAGGTTTATGGGTTTAGGGTTTAGGGTTTAGGGTTTAGGGGTTTAGGGTTTAGGGTTTAGGGGTTTAGGGGTTTAGGGTTTAGGGGTTTAGGGGTTTAGGGGTTTAGGGTTTAGGGTTTAGGGTTTAGGGTTTAGGGTTCAGGATGGTCGAGGGTTTACCAAAGCCCCAAGAACCCACAAAAACTGTACAAAAACTGTAGGTTCCTGAGGCTCCAGGTAGGGTTTATAGTTTAGGGTTTTAGGGTTTCGATTCCGACATCTGTGGGTAGCCACTTATCGCTTAACGACTGCTGTTTCGTCGTCCAGCAAAGGCATACCTGTACGAATTGCGTCAAACGCCCCAAAGCGGAGCACCCTCACGCTGATTTAAGATAGGGGCCTCAACAATTAGAATAGGGTTTTGGGCTCCTTCATAGTATTAGCTATAATGAGGAACCCTAAGGAACAGTATAGGTAATTGTTAGGTCCCCTCTATTACTTCCATAAGTCCCTATCCCCGGGGGTGCAAGTTGAGGCACCTGTCCGATCCTTGTAGGGGACTTAATTGGAGTCGGGTTCCTTTTATGGGGGCTACTATAAGGAATCCATAAGGGTGCTATAATGTAGCGGCCTTCACAATTAGAGGGGTAGATTATACTGTGATTATGATAAGGAACCCGCAAAGCCCTATAGGCCCCTACATTATGCCATCTATACAAGGCCACAGAACCCGAACCACAGAACCCCAAGCACCAAGCCACCCCTTCCAACCCACGCAACAGAAAATGAAAGCAGTTCCATAACCCCAAACCTTAGACACACTCCCCAGACCATAAAAAAACGAATACTAACCACAAAACTTCACAACAACAAACTTGAACGCTAAACTCTGATGCCTAAACCCTAACCCTAACACAAACTGCCCAGAGCCTCAACTTGGGCCCTTCCCCACACCCTAAACCAGATACCCCAAACCCCGAAACTCTACACCCTTTAAAGGGAACCCTAAACCAGAACCCTATAGTACCCTTAAAGTGAACCCTGTTCTCACCTCTTCAAGGACCGGGCCCAAAAAAGTACAAACTCTCTACAAAAGACAAAATAGACTAGCCCAAAAAGTTTAAAGTTTTCCCATTGGCTGTCTAAGTATTATAGAACCCTATAATCGTGCCTGCAAAACAAAAAACCCTAGTAGAGCTCAACCCGGGAGTCGTTCCTTAAACCCAAAAACCCCAAAAACCAAAACCCCAAACCCGAAACCCAAAAAAGCAACCCTCCTCGAGCCTCAACCCGGCAGTCGTTCCCTAAACCCTAAAGCAAATTCCAAAGCCTACACCCTTTGAAGGAATCCTCCTACTCTAGAGCCCATAATACCCTTAAAGGGAGCCGCCTATTCTAGAACCCTTATGTAGTAACATACACACTTACACGAACCCTCCTCGAGCCTCAACTTGAGAGTCGTTGTTCGGGTCCAAGTTCGCGAAGGACTGGCCAACCAAGGGCGCGCCATCCGGCAACGCACACGGGCAGTCGGTGAAGTCGGAGATTTCCTTGAGGTATTTTGGTGGCTGCTTTAAGGGTTCCGTTCGGGGATCCTTCAAGGGATCTTTGGGGTTTAGGGCTTAAAGATCTCCTGGGCCATTTGGGGTCTAGGGTTTTAGGGTAAAGGCTCTAGAGAGTTTAGAGATCTCCTGGGAATAGGCTCCGTTTAGGATTTGTTCCCCAAGTGCAGCGAACCCTTTCTCTTCGCCACGGCTCAGCCAAGTTATTCGGGTGTGCACCCGAAAGCTCACCAGGTACGGGAGGGGCTGGGGTTCAGCGTTTAGCTTCTCGCATCGTCATGTGCTTCTACAGACTGTTCGCCACCTTCATCACCCAAACCCCCAGGAGGATCCAACAAGTTGATCCCTTACTGGGGGTTCCTATTAAGTGCCCTTAGTAGTTAGGGCCCCAAATTAGGGGATCTACTTTCTAGATCCTCTAAACCCTAAACCCTAAACCAGGGCATTGCTCATCTTCAACCTTCCTAGGTACTTCCCCTTATAGATCCCTAAACCCTAAGCCCTAAAGGATCCCATAAAGGAGCCCTTTAAGGAACCCTAAGCTTCTCTCCGCTGTCATCCGTATCATCATCACCGTCTTCTCCGCGGTGCCACCGCCATCATCAGTGCCGAAGCCGGAGCCTTCATTATTACTACTATAGTAGCAGTAGTAGTAGCAATAGTAGTAGTAGCAGTAGTAGCAGTAGTAGTAGTAGTAGTAGCAGTAGGCACCCCCCCTACCAACTACACTTGCTCTCAACCATGTTAAGACAACATCCATGTTACTCGGTATTTACGGCACTTTCGTCATGTGCGATCATCCTAAGAGGCCTAAAAATCGACTTGTCGAGTTTGCAAACTCGGGCTCTTGATTTTGGACTTGCTTCTGGGGGTGGGTGGGGGTGGGGGGGGATGATGACGACAGTGTTACGCGAACACACCCAACAGTATCACCACAAGAGCCGTTTCACTCGGTATTTACGGTACTTTCGTGATGTCAGACTTTGTTACATATTCTGAGCCCCTACTTCTCGACTATGCGTATTAAACTTTGCTGTTTGGAACTGTTTGCAAAAAACTCGAAATTGGGTGAGGGAAAGCTTCTTCGGGGATGATCCCGACACTGTTTTGCGGACACCCTGAACAATATTTCCACACTCAAGCGCGCACACACCACACACACCACTTCAAAAACAGACCCTCCTACGCAGAGGTTGGGCGGTAGGGGTGTGGGCGAGCCCCTCTCACGTACAGCTGGCATCTTTGTTTTTGATGTTTAGAAGATGTTGCGCTTCAGCTTTTAGAAATGCTAAACCCTTCTTGGCAGCACCTGGGTTTTGCCCACCCGGGGTTTATCAGTTTCTTCCCCGTCGAGCTTGCAACTCCAGCTGCTGTCGCAGTTTTGGGGCCTGAGCCCCTGCAACTTCACCGGCTGTGACAGTTAAGGAAACTGAGCCTCTGCAACTTCTGCAGCTGTCACAGATAAGGAGCCTGAGCCCGTGCATCTTCTGCAACTATCACAGTTAAGGTGCCTAGCAGCTACCGCTGCCCAGCCCGGATGGAACAAGTGTAGTTGGGAGGGGGGGGGTGGCTAGCAGTAGCAGTGGCAGTAGTAGTAGTAGTAGTAGTAGTAGTAGTAGTAGTAGTAGTAGTAGTAGTGGTGGTGGTGGTAGTAGTAGTAGTAGTAGTAGCAGGAGTAGTAGTAGTAGTAGTAGTAGTAGTAGTAGTAGTAGTAGTAGTAGCTGATAGCGGATGGAGTCTCGTACTGCGACTTTCCCTTCGGTGGGAACTTCATGTAATTCGGATCGCACTCGAAGATGGGATTGGCGGTCACCCCGATGCCACGCTGCGATATAGAGAAGCCAGCATAACCCTGGATGCTGTTTCCCAGCACACCTGGTTTAGGAATTAAGGTTTAGGGTCTATGGATATCTACAGCGCTCTTTTTGCTTTTGGAAAGGTTCTTTGGTGGTTTATTCTGGGTTTGTACGGATTTTATGAGGTGTCGAGCTCCTTGGTGGTTTCCGCCAAATGTCTTAACCGTACACCTCAATCCACGGCGCCCCAACCACCTTCAAGGAAACCCTAAACCCTCAACCCCAAACCCTTCACGATCCCTCACCGAAACCTTAAAGGAACCCTTAAAGGAACCCTACAGAACCCTCTGGTAGCCTTTATAGCAAGCCTTAAAGGAACCCGCAATGGAGACCTCGAATTGGCTAACATGCGCCAAAACTCCTGGGTTCCTGAGTAGGTCCTTTAAAAGCATTACAAAGGTTTCTTTCAAGAGATCTAGAACTAGGATACCCAGTAACCTAAGAATAAAAAGGCCTCTCTTTTTGGTATTGGGTAACTTTATAAGGAACCTAGGACTACAAAAAGGGAATAAGGGTACTACTGGGCATCCTAGTTAAAGAGATCTATAAGGGTCGTGCGAGAGATGCAGAGTCGCTGCTTCGAGGCTGGCCCGCATTCTCTCTTCATAGGTTTAGGGATTATGGGTTTAGGGTTTAGGGGAAGCACGGATATCGAACACCTTTAGAACCACACAAGATACCAACAAACAGTTCGGAAACCCCTCATGGGAAGAAATAAAACTACACATGCCGGATGGTAACCGAAAATGAACCGCTTTTAATCGTATAACCCCTAAACCCTACAACCTTAAACCCTATAGCCCCTAAACCCTACACTTTCAACCCTACTACCCCTGAACCATATCACTCCTGACCCCTAATCCCTAACCATTAAGCTCTAAACCCCAAGCCTAAACCCCAAAAACCTTAAAGGAACGCCTAAACCCTTGCGGGATCTATAAGTTAAAAGAGCCCTAACCACACACACACACATACACACACGAAGCCCTAAACTTTCAAACCTTAAATGTATAACTCCTAACCCCTAAACCCTATAACCCCTAACCTAACCCTAAACCTTAAACCCCAAAAAGGAATCGGGCCCTGGCACATGTCGCATCGCTGCCTGGCCCTCCACAGTGCACCAAAACAGGCTCGGACGGGCCCGGAGGCACCACCAGCATCACCTGGGGGTTTGCGGGTTCCGCTAAAGGGATCGGGGGGGGGGGGGGGGGGGGGGTGGCATATATATATATATATATATGTATGTATATACATACATACACACCCTAAACCCTAAACCGTAAACCCAATGTGTGTGTGTAGACATATATATATATATATATATACATATATATATATATGTATGTATCATGGCATACATATGTATATATATATATATGTACATTACAGAATCCACCAGCATCCCCTGAGGGCCCTAATCTCCAAAGCGTAAACCCGATTCTTGAAGGTTCCTTTAAGGGGTTTAGGGCTTAGGGGTTTAGGGCTTAGGGGTTTAGGGGCTTAGGGGTTTAGGGGCTTAGGGGCTTAGGGCTTAGGGGTTTAGGGCTTAGGGCTTAGGGGTTTAGGGCTTAGGGCTTAGGGCTTAGGGGTTTAGGGCTTAGGGGCTTAGGGCTTAGGGGTTTAGGGCTTACGGCTTAGGGGTTTAGGGCTTAGGGCTTAGGGCTTAGGGGTTTAGGGCTTAGGGGCTTAGGGCTTAGGGGTTTAGGGCTTAGGGCTTAGGGGTTTAGGGCTTAGGGCTTAGGGCTTAGGGGTTTAGGGCTTAGGGGCTTAGGGCTTAGGGGTTTAGGGCTTAGAGCTTAGGGGTTTAGGGCTTAGGCTTAGGGCTTAGGGGTTTAGGGCTTAGGGGCTTAGGGCTTAGGGGTTTAGG
Organism: Symbiodinium sp. CCMP2592; assembly: GCA_905221615.1. NCBI lineage: Eukaryota > Dinophyceae > Suessiales > Symbiodiniaceae > Symbiodinium > Symbiodinium sp. CCMP2592. The sequence goes on from CAJNDT010006144.1 coordinate 128,751, forward strand.
GGCTTAGGGCTTAGGGGTTTAGGGCTTAGGGCTTAGGGGTTTAGGGCTTAGGGCTTAGGGCTTAGGGGTTTAGGGCTTAGGGGCTTAGGGCTTAGGGGTTGGCTTAGGGCTTAGGGCTTAGGGGTTTAGGGCTTAGGGGCTTAGGGCTTAGGGGTTTAGGGCTTATAGGGCTTAGGGCTTAGGGCTTAGGGCTTAGGGCTTAGGGGTTTAGGGCTTATAGGGCTTAGGGGTTTAGGGCTTAGGGCTTAGGGCTTAGGGGTTTAGGGCTTAGGGCTTAGGGCTTAGGGGTTTAGGGCTTAGTACGTGAAATAAGCTGAAGAAATGTGACTCCGATAGACACCACTGGCCTACCGGATTCTGGAAAGCGCACTATTTTTCGAGACAAAAACGGCCTTGGTACATCCGCACGCCTGCTATGCAACAGAGGTTTCTCATCACGCACTCCCCCTCACCCTTACCTCCAAGGCAAGGGTGAAAGTGCCCCGTCATAGGAAAACAATAGAGTACATACTGCTAAACTAGTGCGCGAAACCCCTTCTGTACCCGTGCTTCTACACCGTCTGGCGGGACAAAAACTGGGATATATCCTCGATTCCGAACTCCGGGCTGCTGCCGGAAATCTTTTTAAAAGATAGTTCAAGAAGAGACCCAGCATCCCCTTCAAACACCTAACGAGACCGAAGAAATCCCAACCACGACCGCTCTTCAAGCTGAAATCTCGGGCTGGGGTAACGATTGGTCCCTACTATGCTCAAGACCCCTTCGATCTCGTAGAAACAAGCGCCTTTCGTTGGCATAGTCATGTATCAACTGACGGGCTTCAAACTTCGTCGGAAGACGACGGCTCACTGGCACGCTCTAAACGGGACAAGTAGTCACCAACAAGCCAGTGAAACCGATCTCGTACATCTTCTTCGTAGTCTTCAATGTCGATTGTGTAGCCCGACTTCCAAAGGGAAAACAGGATTCGGTCCCGGTGATGGACCCCTAATGGTAGTGGAAGAGGAACATACCCGGACCCTTCAGTCTGAGCTCCACAATCAACAGTGCCTGTCCTTCCTTTACATCCATGACGCCAAATGGTTCGTCCGATTTCCCAGCACAGAATTACCAGCACAGCCTGACTAATGCCCCACAGCGTAGAACCGTCGCAGCCAACGGAGGTTAAGTCCTCAACTTCACCGCTACGCGTAGCACTACAAAGGGCCTCTGAATGAAGTTCGGGATCTGGAATCTCAACTAGGGCTTCTAAAAACTCAGCGCTTGCGCCCTGAAGAATAGCCCACCAAATCACCAGAATCCAAACCACAATCCGAACTCCCCCGGAAATGCCAATGCTCAACCTTGGCCGCACCTCAGCCTGTTCAACGGACCCCGAACTCGAAGACGCTGCCTGACTTAAATCCCTAACCTCAAACCTGGCTTGCAAAGCAGACCAATCTCCGGAGTTTAAGCCCTGAACCACCCCATCAATCTCCTCACTGGACCAACCTTCCAAAGGTACCGTGAAGACATCATCTGCATAATGCACAGTTAGGCCACCCTCACGCGCTTCGTAGAAGGTAGCTGGCAGCCCTGGACTTTCACCACCCCCGGGGTAGCTGGAAGCTTCAAAACGGACTTCAGAGGTTCCATCTGAAGTTGCCGACACAACCGACGGCTCCGTAGTGGACGGTCCCTCTTCTGAAGACGAACTATCCGGATCAAAGAGCTCCCTAGCTACCACACCATACAGAACCTCTTGAACTCTAGCGGGATTCTCAGGCCACAAGGGCCTTTCATCTAGGGTAGGGTCATCATCCCGATCCTCCAGACCAGGGTGATTCCCTACTTCTCCAAAAGGGAACTCGCGATTTCCAGTTTGCACATAAGCATCCGCTGCATCAAAACTGCGTGCCCCGTCTGCCACAAACAACGGGCCTGTGGCCCTCAGCCACATAATCATGGCATACAGAGCATGCTCTCTAAAGCCCTGCGCGACAAGCTTCAGTGCACGGATTTCCCTCACTCTCGTTCCTAAGTTCGACAGCAACTCAAACCCAGCAACAGCAAACACACGCCAAAGGTAATGCGCTCGGACTCCTGGGGCCCACTCAATATACGGAAAACCAGAGCCTCGTATCCTGGTCACCTCATCACTCATCCCCGGAATCCCGTTCACTAAGAAATTCTGAACAGCTTCGACCCACTGAGGCCCCTCATAGAGCGCACCATGAGGCCCTTGGCGCAACCAGTCTGCTATCGCTCCATACAGGCAGAGTCTCACAACATTCGCAGTAGTTCGTAGCGCAAAGACACCCGTAGTGCGAAGCCCGATCATCTGAAGTAGAGGTCCCCCTACACTATTGAACATATGCGCAAGAAAGTGCATCTTCAACCAGGACCCTACCAAAGGCCAATCACCTAGGGCATCGCCTTCATCTAGATAATCCTCGTAATACACCCCTGTGTCCTCAAACGCCGCCACTTGCATTCCATGACTGGATGAACTTCCCCCTACCTGAACCCGAGGCGTGGGAACCCGAGGGCTAACACCCCTATGCAACCGTCCCTCGACATCGCCGGCACTTTGATTGGACCAGGTATCACGGTCAACAGCTCTACCCGACTCACGTGAAAACCCAGAACCACTGCTTCCCTCGGACTGCCCTTCTGAATGAGCTGGGACTGGAACCTCTTCTGGCCTACTCCCCCTGAACTGGGCCTCTGAATCCGATGGGACTGGAACCTCTTCTGGCCTACTCCCCCTGAACTGGGCCTCTGAATCCGAGGGGACTGGAACCTCTTCGCCACAAGGCCTGAGTCTACCAGGAACCCACTGAAGACCTGCAACCCCCGGCACAACCCTCAGTTCGACCTCCCATTCCTGATTCTCAAAAGCTTCTTGCGTTATCCCCGTGTTGAAGACCTGAAGGAGAACACTCAACACCGGGTGTCGACTCAAAGACACCGCCGCGCCACACAGAAATACCCACTCAATCGCTCGAATACCCAGGCATTCTGCTAGCAGCTCACCGTGCCTAGAGAACAACCCAACCAAATCTTCGAGCCCCGATCGAACCCTAGGTACCGCACTAGGAAACCTAGGTCTATCCGAAGATGAAGAAGCTTCGTCAGCATCGACACCGGTGTACCATTCAGGGATTGGTCCGAAGCGCTGCAAAAAGTTCGGAACGTCTACTACGCCTCCTGCGGCAATCTGTTTCCTGAGTCGGGCCCTCTGAACGAATGTCAAACCAGACCGACGTTCTACACTCTCTAGCTTGGCCTGGGCCTCTAACCACTCTGCCTCAGAAAACTCGTCATCCGAAGCTTGGTTCGCCCCGACTTGATGCTCCTCTTCGTGGATGCTACCTTCGCCCTCCTCGGACAACTGATCATCAAGACCTGAATCCCCTGGGAGTTCTTCTACTCCCGTCCTAGGGCCTCTTAGAAAGCACCACGATCCCAACACACAAACCGCCGTCACAACAACCGCTAATGACCACCACAACCAACCCACTCTATCCTGAAAACCCTGATGGTCCGGCTGTCCCTTCACCTGTGGTACCATAGCCAGTATCGCGAGACCTGCCAGCAGTTCGGCTGAAACAGTCGGCCGGTTGCACATCCCTCGGCTAAAAACACGCGCTACTGCTACATCCTCAGCCTTAGCCCTAGCCGCTCGAATACCCACCAAACTAAGTAGATGCATGATGCGTGATCTACTAAGCGGTTTCGTTCCAAGGTCTGCCACCTGAAAGGTGCCGGGGATGTGAGCGACGCGCAAAACGCCCGCGGCGACTCTCTCTCGGCCCGCGGCCGCTCGCATCTTAAGGTGGCGACTACGCCAGCTCGATCCAGTCGTTTCAAAGGACCGCAAAGCGGCTTCGCTATCGCTGAGAAGCGAAACGGTGGAGTCCGCCTCAATGATTTCTTCGAGCAATGGTTGGATGGATTCAGAGATCTGGACTGCATGCACAAGACACACCAGCTCGGACTCCGCCGAGCTAAGAGTTGTGAAAGCTTGCTTCGTCGTTTCCCACGCAATGGGTACCCCTTGCCATAGAACCACCAAGGATTGCATAGACCTATCCCCACCAGGACTGTGGGAGGCATCGGTGTACACTTCCACTATTTTTTCAGAGCGCGGTAACGACAGCAAGCCGTGATCAGCAAACGGGCTTCCGACTTCGAAAGGAACCTCAATTCCAAAGTCAATCGTTGACCGAAGATACCTCAGCGTTTGCATGCCCACACTAATGGATATCTGAGGGGACTTCGTCGCCTGTTGTCCACAGCGGGAAACCGCGTAGGAAACATCTGGTCTAGTTCTTGTCGATACCCATAGGAGAGCACCTGTAATGGCCTGCGCCGCCTTGACTTCAGAGGGAACCACCACATCGGGAGGATCCGGTTCTACCCACTTGGTAATGGGCACTGCTGCGTCCTCCGTCACGTTGTACCGTTGCAACAGCTCACGTATGTAAGCAACCTGCGCCAACCGGTAGCCAGACTCCGACCTGGAGATCTCCAATCCGCAAAAGGTCACCGCCGAATCTTGAATCCACTCCGGATCCGAAGTTTTCCAAAGAGTGCGAATCGTAGTAATAAACTGCTTGGCCAAACCCGGGTCCGTGAACAGCGCCAAGTCGTCAACATACACCACCAGGATACCCGTCACCTCGCCGAGCCCTTCTGATGTAACCGGTCGCAGAACCCAGAGAGCATCATCCGACTTAAGTTGTATCAAGCGATAAACCTTCCCGTCGTGGGAAATGGACAGCTTCCGAAACTCGCCATCCCGATACCTTCCCCAATCTCTTGGGGAGGTAGGCAGTCCATAAAGTGCTTTCTTTATCCACCAACGATGATCCGGCTTCAAGATTCCCAACTCCACAAGAAAGTGAGGTGGTTTTACAATGATGCGCTCCTCTGTTCCCTGATTCTCGGTTCGGATAGGAGCATACAGGAACGCTGACTTTACGTCTATCGTCACGCCCACCCAACAAGGGTGCCTGGCTGCAAACACAACCGCAACCTTCACCGACAATGACTCCGCCCCTGAAGCATACAGCTCCTCTCGGGTAAGCCCAAGCTTATCGGTGGGAAGATAGTTACCGCAACACACCGCTCGACAACGCCTCTTTCCTACCCCTGCCTTCCTAGTCAAAACCGCCTTGCCCGGCAACTGAACAATAGAAATCCCCTTCCTAGCCCACTCGTCAACCTCAGAGGCTAAGACCCTATCTACCGCTCGATTAGTTTCCTCAAGGCTGACTACCTCTTCCAAAGCGGGGTCCTTCCACTTCCCAAGCTCTTGCCGAGCTTCGCCCAAGCTCACATTACGCGTTTGCAGAAACTGGTCTCCCCCGGACTCTGGGGTATCGGTTAAAGGAACTTCGACTTCAAGAGCCCTTATGGCTCCAATCCTTTCCTCATACACCTGATTCTCAACAAGAACCTGTTCCAAGAAGGATCGACGGGCTTCTTCGGCCTGTAGCTGGGCTATAACCTGCTCTAGGTACTCCGAGTCACTAGAAGCAATCATTACCTCTTCTGAGAGGGCCTTACAAAGCCGAGCCGTGCCTTCCTGACATTCAAGCCAGCCTAGAATCTCAGACTCCTTACAAACCGGCACTGGCCACTCAAAGGTCCATTCCTCATCACAGGGCAACGAAGCGGCACAGGCCGACACATTGACACCCCAGCCAACTTCTTGATCCTGGGCTACACTACCAACCTGTGCCTTAACCCTATCTACAGGAAATCCCAGATTCACCAGCTCCGCCTCAGATTCTTCCCAGGCTGCTTGAAAATCTCGCGGAACAAACGCTGATACTACCCACCTTTCACCTTCCCACTCCTCTGTCCCATGCCATTGGGTACCAGAAAAGATCGTGAAGTCCTCCTTAAGGTCTCGAACAAAGCCAAATCGTTTGCTTCCATCGGGCAACTCCTTTGGTACTGTACCATTCTCAGATTCAATCCATAAACCTCCTCCCTTGAATTCCCCAAAGGCTCTTGCTACAATTGGAAAGCCAGGGGCATTCCTGAGATCACGGTGCAACGGCATCGACGTATCGCGGGTGACATAAAAGGTGGTCCAACCAACTGCTGAAACCCCTTCCTTAAAATACCCATTCAGGTACTCAACCAACTCAGGGGATCTCTGGGAAAACTTAGAAACCCCCTTAAAGCCCCCCACTGCATATAACCCACACAAGGCGGCCTTCCCTTGCTTCCGTACCAATGCTCTTCGTGCCGCAGGAATATCTCCTAATGCCCTCTGAAGAACCTGTAGACAAACCTCTTCGGAAAACTCTTTTCTATCAATACAGCCCCGAATCCATTCCGAAGTACCTTCCTCCGTGACCTTAGCAAGGCCTCCCTCATCCCCCGCATCATCTTCATAATCTCTACACCCAAAGTCGTCACCTAGGTCCACATCAGTCCAGTCTTCCTTGCAGAAGGCTTCGCACCTCCGGGCATCATCATAGACATCGGCATCATCACAAACATCATGGATCTTTTTAATTTCACCAACTTCAACATCCATTTCAGAAAGCCCGGGTGCCTCAAAGCCCCATGACTCCCCCCCATGCAGCGCATGGAGACGATTACCAGACTGCAACTCACATGGGTGCGACATAGCCGCTAGCACCCTGACTGCAAAATCCGGTGCGCGAGGGGAGCGCTTAGTCGTCAGGCGGAACTTGGGTTTGAGAATACCGCGGGGAGGTTTCAGAGGATACACTGTGTTAGTCAGCATGACTTTCCCTTCCGTCCCTGCTTCAGCATCAGCAGGAATCCACAAAAGATGTCCTCCAGGAGTGTCCGGAGCCACTCCGAGGTAGAACCCCGATACCGTTCGCGTGCGCCATTGAGAATCAAAGCCAGTCGTAAACCGCTTACGTCCATGCACTGGCAACGCAAACGGCAACAGGGGGATCGGCTGTCTGCCCAAAAACTCCGACATCTGGTGCCAGTTGCGCTCTGACGCATGTAGTGCTGCTAGTGGCCAAAAAGTAGTGGGAAACTTGCCCACCTGGAGAAGTTTTCTAACCGAGGACTTAATGTGCTGTACTGCCACTTCCGCTTTGTTCCCCGCCGGTGCATCTCCAGGTGTCCAAGTAGCATGAATCCCTCTATCCCGAAGCCAAGCTACCAACGCTGCCGACTTAAGCTCCTGAGCCCTGTCAGCGTGGTACCTATTAACCGGATAGCCAAATGATTCTAACCTATTGATCATCCTCTGTATCTGGCCTAGCACTTCTCGCCCCTTCTTTGTTCTTAGTGGGGCTGCCAAAAACAACGACCGATACTTCAGGGTGCCTTTAGGTTTGTCCCCTTCCGCCTCAGGAGCGCCCCCCTCTGTGTCTTCCGACCGTTTACCCCTAACCCTATGAGTAACCGCCTTAAGATCCGCATCAGAACCAAACAACTCAGGGAAAAGGGTATCGCCCGGCTCTCCTACAGGCAGAAGCTCCGGCTCACCTTCATCTGGAGGCTCGGAAGGACAATAAGCAGCCAAATCGGAGGCAACAGCAGGATCCACGTCCGGTCGTGGTGCTGGCATCGTATAGCAACAGACCAACAAATGCCTATATCCCATCCCCTTATCCCGTCCCGACGCGACCGCATCGAAACTCCGACCGGGGATGAACGGTCCCGCCAGATCAAAGCTCGCTGAATACACATTAGTGAAACTACTTCTCCAGTGAGATCGCTGCCGACCCTGCGCCCCAATGCACACCTCACACCCGCGCCTATACGGTACATGGTCGTTAAGTTCGTGCTGAGCCTGGGCTTGGGCCTCCGTCATCTTAGCCAACAAAACCTTACGCTCCGCAATCTCACGCAGTTTCACATGCTCTCTCCAGTCTAACCACTGAGACCTCACTAAACGGGTGAATGCCGCGGGCCACCCAAGTCCCAATGAGCTCTGACCCAAACCGTCTACAGGATACACCTCACCATGATCCTTTCTAAACCCACAAACCCTCCTTCCTTGAAGAGCCTCAAACAAAAACCAAGATGTCGTCACCACTTCCGCCGGCTGAACCTCCCGCGATCCGAACCACCCATGGTCAAAACTGGCAACTTGCAGCCCATACACCTCAATCCAGGCCCGAAGATCCACCGAACCCTCCCTGGAACCAAAACCCTTTCTAGGTAGCTCCCAGAGAAAGAAAATTGATGGCAAAGGCTCAGTGTCCTCTGGCAAGCTACTGGGCTCCTTCTGTCGAAGTCTCTCCGCAGCTTTAGCTAGAGCCCACTCGACTAACTCCTTTGGATCACTTATACCCTCTAGTACAATCTCCTCAGTGCAACCACCGAAGGAAACCTCGGCTTTAGTCGATTGGGCATCGCTTACCGCTTGCGTGACAGCCACTAGGAGAATCATCCGCATTCGAACCACCGCTAGCGGTCCATATTCCCCTTCATCATCATCACCTAACTCGGGCTCGCCTACGAAACCCCCAATCACACCCGACAGGGACCACCTTAACAAATGCCCAAAAACCACGCTACTTCCCAGACCCTTCTCGGAATAGGAAACCTTTAAGACTCGCCCGGAACCCTTCCAACCCCCAAGTCCCGGAGAGAAACCTACTAGCACCGAGCCCCGGCTTCCACGGTCCAAAGAGCGTCTCATTCGCCTATTCCAAGGAAACCCGCTCCACTCAAGAACCTCCTCCGAAGCTGACGGGACACAAACCTTCGGCAAGACCGACTCTGGAACCCCAGGAAACACGCTCCTCAAGAAGTCAGCTTGAACCTGCTCGCTCAAACAGCCTCCAATAGACTGTCGAACTTGCTCCCGCAACCATTGCCGAATGGACTTCGCCGGAACCAACTCTGTCGGTTGTAGCAGCTCAAGCTTCCGCAAACCCTTTCTCTCACCAATTCTAGCCTCATACCTAGCTAGCAGATCTAGCCCAACATTCCTAGGGATCAAAGGACAACCCTTAACCACTTGCACCGGCAAGCTTCCCTCCTTGGGGTGTTTGATTCGGCATCCCTTCTTCCTCCAGGAAATATTGAACCCTAATTCCACAAGGTAATTCGCAGGCAAGATGACCTGGCATTGGCCAGCATGTAAAAGGGTACCATAGTCATTGACCCTCAACTCCGTTCCTCCACTTGCTAGGTCGACCTTGATGACCCTTCCGCCCCTTAGCTCATCCTCCGATGCCGGTCTCAAGGCATTAGTCGCACCACTGTCGACCAAGCAGAAAGAGGGGTCGGAGGCACTAACCAACGCACTACGAAGCCAGGTGAGATCACACTCCGGGTCATCTATGTTCAGTGCCTTAATCGAAACCCCCTTAAGCAGCTTTGCTGCCTCTGCAAGCAGCGCCTCCTGAGTAACGGAAGTTCCCGACGCATTAGAAGACCCGGCTGACCCTATCGGCGTTTCCCCTCTCGTTCCCGCTTCTTCGGTCACCCCCTTTGCCTGGGCAGCCGCCTTAGCCTTAGGCTTCCCTTTAGGACTACCCTTCCCTGCCGGAGAGGCTGCCTTAGGGGAACCATCCGAGCCCCCATCGGACTGCACTACTCTATGCTCTGCAGGAACAAGAGGGCATTCCGGGCGAAAGTGTCCTGCCTGACCGCAAGCAAGGCACCGGTTTTCCTTTCGAGCCTTGCTCCTATCGTGCTTAAACATGCACGCGTCACCGAACCTACACCCAGAAGCATCCGTAAACTTATGACACAATGGAGCCCCAGTATCACTAGCCTTACCCTTGCCCTTCCCCTTGGGTTCACTACTTGACGCTGCTGCTACCGTCGCCGATGCTGGAGCCGTTGCTCCTCCGGTCGGGGGACTTGGCACCGGAGGGGCCTTACTACTAGGGGGATCCCTGGCAGCCTGTAGCGCCGCGGCCTTTGCGCGCTTGTCCGCTTGGGTCTCAACACCCAAAGATGCCGCTTCACATTCCGCCTGTATTAATCGCACTAGTTGCATCACACCCAAGACAGTAGGGTTATAATCCAACCCCGAATTATGGCGAAACGCGCTCACCCTGAATGCCACCATAGGACTAAGCGCCAATACCGCTGAAGTGGACTGGTCTATCCCTTTTACCAACAGGGAGGGATCTGGGATTGTGGCTTTAATCTCACGGGCTCGGTGCAAGTTCTGAGTCCATTTTCTGAGGGCGACGAGTGCTTCCTTAAAGCTCCTACAGACCTCAGGCTGAACCAATTGCGACAACAAGTGAGCTCGTTCATTACTACCTCCGGGTTGCCAAAGGCACAAAATACGAAACAAGATCGAGGCAGAACTCATCCACCTATTAACAATAAGGTCTTCCTTAACCGAAACTGGAACCGCCGCTAACAACAAAGTTACAGCCCTCGACTCCACTCTCTGATAGCGATGAACGTCGTAGCTAGCCACCACCATACTGGGGTCGATACCCAACCTTCCTAGGGGATCTGCTACTAGCCACTTATAGTATCCCTGGTTCGCAGCTGTCTCCACAGAGGAGAACCACACGTCTGCCGTCGGCGATAGGCCCTGAAATATCTGTCTCACTTGGGCTAGCCAGTTACCACAGACTACCGCCGAACTAGCCAAGTCTGCTTGCACAAGCTTCGGCAGATCAGTAATATACTTAGCCGGTTCCTCCGGACGTGTGGACTCACTCCCAACCGGAAACACTCCATCAGCCTGTACAGTTGGGCCAACTGACGACCCCGCTGGAAAATTCAAGCTTCGAGCAGGCGGACTTGGAAGGACCCCTTGAGCGCCAGGAGCCCCGCACGGAATCCCTAAGTGTCTTACTCCTTGAGCGTCCACAAACTCCCTTAATACCCCAAAGTCCGTCAGCAGTCCAGTCTGGCCTGCGACGATCCCAGGAGGCCCACGCGGAGACGCCGGAGGCGGGCCCGGCGGGGGCCGAATTACAGTCCCACCAGGAGACACAGGATACCCCTGAACATCAAACCCCGGGACCCCTGTTCCCGTGGAGCGAGGAGTACAGAAACCCAAATTAGGCTCAACCCCCGAACTTAGAACCTCACTTGTGAACTGACGCATGGTTTGAGTTCGGCTAGCTTCGTTCTCATGAGAGCCTGAGGGACCCACGCTGACCCGAGTCTGCTGGCCCAAGAACGGGACCATAGCCGTCCCTTCAACTGGATCCATTACGCCTTGACCTGAAGGTAACACCCCCTGATGCAACCCCAAAGCCCTACTCGGGTCTAGGAATGCACTGACTGGGGCCTCCTGTCGGGTTTGCTGAGGGCCCCCTTGTTGACTGCTTACCGGTACCCTACCCGGACCTTCAACAGTCACCGCTGGGCAATCATCAAACCAAGCAGCTACCGGCGCAACAGACTGTACAGCTACGCCTAATCCCAAATCACTCCTGACATTTCCACCCGGCATCATCCTTTGTCCACCGGCCAAAGAGAATGACACCGGCGATCCAGCAGCATGTACATCCCCTGGGGTTCCGCCGCTATGCCAGGACGAATGCGAGCGCAGCTCAGCTTGTTCCAGTCGCCTCTTCAAGTTTCTATTCTCCTCCATCATTTGCACCAAAATGGTTTCCATATTAAGTGCTGGCTTACGGTCCGGTAGAAGCTCATCGTCATGCTCGGGGCCTGCTTGATTCAAGGCCTGTTCACCAGGGCCCTCCAGATTCCCAGTGACCAAAGTGTGATCCACTGCCGCCCCCTTGGACAAATCCACCGGATTCGTTCTCGCCAGCCCAGATCCCGGCGACACCTCGCCTGATCCAGCAGAAGTTTCCACTCTCGCGACCCGTGGTCCTTGACTTCCTTCACCGGTTCCAAGACTCTCGGGAGCCCCAAAGGCCTCTGCATAGTTTGGTTCAGAACCATCGGCCCCTCCAAACCAATCTGCCCCAGACACCCTATCCTGAGCCAGCCTGGCCTGATCCTCGTCAAGCGTAGAAGGTCGCTGCTGCAGAAGGGCAATCTCGCTTTTCACCCTCTCACTGTGGAACGGACTGGCCATCATTCCCATTCCCTGGGAAGGTCCATGGCCTTCTCCTTGCTCGAGAGTTCCAGGAGAGGCTTCTCCCGGAAAACCACCCATAGGCCCTTCACCTGGCCCAGATGGCCTATCTCCTTGACTCAAGACCGTTCTAAATTCGTCCTCAAGACGATTTGCCGTAGCCTCCTGATCTGCTGACACTGCAGGGTTCCGTCTGTTCCGCACCATGGGATTCATCAGAAGGAAAAACTACTCCTAGCCCAAAGTTAAGCTTACCGCACTAGCAACCTTAACTAGAGCCTACGGCTGATAACCTACGTGAAATAAGCTGAAGAAATGTGACTCCGATAGACACCACTGGCCTACCGGATTCTGGAAAGCGCACTATTTTTCGAGACAAAAACGGCCTTGGTACATCCGCACGCCTGCTATGCAACAGAGGTTTCTCATCACGCACTTAGGGCTTAGGGGTTTAGGGCTTAGGGGTTTAGGGGTTTAGGGTAATGGAGTGAGTGCGTTGCATGCAGTCCTTGGAGGGGTCGACACTCACAACCTAAGCACCTGAACCCAACATCACCCGAAGAGCCCTGGTAAAATCTCAGATGCCCGACAGTTTAGCCACGACACATTGAAGTTTAGGGTGTTTTTTTGTGGTTTAGGGTCTTGGGTTTAGTCATGCAGTTTAGCCACGACAAATTAAGGTTTAGGGTGTTTTATTGTGTGGTTTAGGGTCTTGGGTTTAGTAATGCAGCCAGGTCACAAGAAGATCCAAGAAGGGCGTGTCATCTTTGTCTTCTGCATGAGGACTCAGCGGCACCGTCAAGTTGCCGCTATAAACCTTGTTCTTCGGGGCTTTAGGGTTTAGGGTTTAGGGCTTGGGACCCGGGATATACAGGGTTAATGAGGTTGGCCGTACGACAACACAAAAACGGACATGAAACACATATGGGAGTTTCCGAAAAGAGGGGTACCTGATTTTGGAATCCTTATAATAAGGATCCTACTATATCTACTATTTGGGATACTAAATTAGGGTCCCCTATATTCGGAAACTCCCGTATGCCCTAAACCCCAAATCTTCCACCCTACCCCCAAAGAATAGCCGAGAAACAGTGTTGTTCCCCATCTTCTTGGAATGTGTCCATTTCAGGCCTGGCAAGTTCAGACAACTGAAGCCTGGGAGGTTCAGAAATCAGGGGCAGGTTGTTTGAGGACTGACAGGCTTTCATGAGGGTCGCGTCGGATCCGCAAATGAAGAATAAGCCTCATACCATTTCAACTGTTAGGGGATTATATTGAATTTTCAGATGATACACAGCATCCTTATGTAAAATGTCCAAAGACGAAGCACGGCAATTCAAAGCAACCCTGTGCCCTAGACCCTAAGCCCTTTGTCCCACACCCTACTCGGAGGTTCATGGGTAGTTATAAGTTATAAGTGGACTTATAAGTAGGGTAACTATATACTTATAACTCATACTAGGGGACGACTTATAGCCCCACTTATAATTATCCATGAACCTCCAAGTACTCCGTAAAGTCTGTGTAAGCCCTACGTATTTCCGCAACCCCTTATCCGACACCCTAAACCCGAAACTCCAAACCCTGCGTGGTTGCCAAACCCTGAATCCTACACCCCAAATGCATAACCCCTAAACCCTAAACTCTAAACCCGAAACCCTAGATTAGATCTTACACCCTAAACTTCTCCAAACATCCCTAAATTTCTAAATCCCTAAACCTAAGCCCCTCCTCCGAACCTTCCAGAGGATGAAGAAGGTCACACGCTTCGGCTTTGACCATCTTCTCCTGTGGAAAGATCGGTGGACTTCGTAAGTAGGTAGTAAGTAGACTTATAAGTACCCTAAAAGGGACCCTAATCGGGGTTATGGTACTTATAAGTCCTTAAAATAATCAGTTACTAAGGCCCCCGACCCTCCTGAAGTGGAGGGTTAGTGGACTTAGCGTACAAATAGTAAGGGTTGTCCGGTTTAGTGTTTATAGGTTTAGGGTTTAGGGTAATAGGGGGTTTAGGGTTTAGGTTTGGTTTTTAAGCGCCCCTTTTTGGACCAGCAGATCCGTTTGCTCATCGGAAATCCCCCTGGGAGGGCAGAGGTTTAGGGTTTTGGGTAATAGGGGGTTTAGGGTTTACATACAAAGGGTGCCTTGAGGGGTCCGCTGAGGGATCTATAAGGGTACTACGTAGGGTTGGGGAGGATTTGCGGGTTATAGATATAGGTTATATAGTATAGGTTAGGATAACCCCAATTGGGGTCCGTCGGGGGGCTGCTTGCAACTCTACCAATACCTGATCGAAGGGTGTTAATAAGTAGAATAGGGTCACCGAAACCTGTGGTGACGGAATCAAGAATTTGCGAGGATTTACTGAACTTTCGTGAGAACGACCTCATACTCACGGCTTTAAGAAGGGAAGGTGTTGTGTTTTGTAGTTTGTAGTACCGAGTCCAATCATTCACAGGCAAATTTCTGCCATAGCATTAACACATAGCTTGGTGCAAAATCTCGCAGATGAGCTGAGCCAAGAGGAAGAAAACTCCCTGTGCTAAGGCACCAAAATTCCGCAGCCAGCGACATGTACAAACCGAACAGTATCCGAGGAAACAGTACAGGGATAAATGCATACTGGCACAACTACAGGTTAGGGTTGAGGGTTTAGGGCAAAGTTTAGGGTTTAGGGCTTACTATGGGCTTAAGAAGGATTCGGGTTGGGACTACCGAGCATCAGTGTTCCTGAGGGTGCCCTGTTCTTTGCTCTAACTATGGTAAAACCCTGAATCCTAAATCCCTAAACCCAAGACCCGAAATTGAAATCTCTAAGCCCTTATCCCCAGATCCCTAAACCCTAATAGGGGTGAAAGTGTCAGACCCTAAACCCGTAAATCCCTAAACCCCAACCCCTAAACGCTATAAACCCCATAAACCCCTAACCCCCCTAAAGGAATCCCTAAACCCTATAGACGCCTTAAGAGCCCTTGAAGGAGCCCCTAAAGCTCCAAACCCCTCAACCCTAAACCCTCAACCCCTCAACCCTGAACCCTAAACCCCTAAACCCCAAAACTCCTAACCCCTGAACCCCTTAACCATGTAAACCCCTAAACCCCTAAACCCTAAACCCTAAATCCCCAAATCCCCAAACCCTAAACCCCTACATCCCTAATCCCTAAACCCCTAAACCCCTAAAACCCTACATCCCTCAATCCCTAACCCTAAATCCCTAAGACCCTACATCCCTAAATCCCTCGGTCCTGCAGAAGGCTCGAGGCATCCTCCAGTCGTCGCTGCTGGGTCGCAAGGATCCTTTTGAGATCTCTTGGGGGATCTCCTTCTGGGGCCTTGGGGGTTTCGGTGGCTCCTTTAAGGGTTTAGGGTTTAGGGTTTAGGGTTTAGGGTTTAGGGGTTTAGGGTTTAGGGTTTAGGGTTTAGGGTTCTCTTAAGGGATCTATAGAGTTTAGGGCCTCCTTTAAGATCTCTGAAGGGATCTATAGGGCTTAGGGGTTCTATTGAGGGCTCTTAAGGGCTTAGGGGTATTACTATAAGGGTACCTTTAAAGGGATCCTCTAAGGGTTCCTACAAGGGTTCTATAAAGGTTTAGGGTTCAGGATCTGTGGGGCTTAGGTTAAGGGCTCTTAAGGGGCCTACAGGTTTTCGGTGGATCCTTTAAGGGGCTCTTAAGGGATCTATGAAACTTAGGAGTTCCTTTCAGGGCTCTTAAAGGATCCATAGGGTTTAAGGATTCCTTTAATTTAAGGAGGTCGAAGGGCTGCTGAGGCAGCCAACGAAAACTTCCACAATACAGTTTCCTCCGAGTGTGAAGCCCCCCAAAATCCACACATGGACCCGCAATAAACACAGCCGGAAACCAAGCCCATCACCCCCCCCCCCATAAAGTAACGTAGCTTAAAGATACCAAGGTAAGCCTAAACCCCGTAGCTTAACCTAAACGTACCAAGGTGCTGGAGGGAGAGCTAAATGACCTTAAACCCTCAACCTAAAGATACCAAGGTGCTGGGAGAGCAGCGATACTAATCTCCAAAACCTAAACCCTCAACCTAAAGATACCAAGGTGCCGGGGGAAGAGCAGGAAAGCTAATCCCTAAAACCTTAAACCCTCAACCTAAAGATACCAAGGTGCTGGGGAAAGAGCAGGAAAGCCAATCCCTAAAACTTTAAACCCTAAACCTAAGGATACCAAGGTGCTGGGGGAAGAGCAGGAAAGCTAATCCCTAAAACTTTAAACCCTCAACCTAAAGATACCAAGGTGCTGGAAGGAGAGCAGCAATGCTAATCTCCAAAACCTAAGCCCTCAACCAAAAGATACCAAGGTGCCGGGGGAAGAGCAGGAAAGCTAATCCCTAAAACCTAAACCCTCAACCCAAAGATACCAAGGTGCTGGAAGGACCAGAGCAGCAGAGCTAATCCTTAAAGCCTAGACCCTAAAGATACCGAGGTGCTGGAGGGACCAGAGCAGCAGAGCTAATCCCTAAACCCTAATTAAACCCAAAAGATACCGAGGTGCTGGAGGGACCAGAGCAGCAGAGCTTATCCCTAAACCCTAATCAAACCCAAAAGATACCGAGGTGCTGGAGGAAGAGCAGCAGAGCTAATCCCTAAACCCTAATTAAACCCAAAAGATACCGAGGTGCTGGAGGGAGAGCAGCAGAGCTAATCCCTAAACCCTAATTAAACCCAAAAGATACCGAGGTGCTGGAGGGACAGCAGCAGAGCTAATCTGCATTTCCCAGGCAGAGCCATGGGTCGACCAAACGCCCACGGGGGGGCTCGGACCTCTCCCCAGCCTCTGGAGCAGCTCGAGCTGAAAACAGCTGCGTCACTTCGCTAAGTTCATACGGGTGGTGATATAAATCCTGAGGTTCCTTTAAAGTAATCTATGAAGGTACCGTTAAGGGGCTCCTTTAAGGGATCTATAGGGGGTTTAGGATTAGGGGTATAAATCCTGCATTACCCATAATCAGGAATATACCACAATTCCCATAGTTTAGGGTCCTGAAAACTATTGCAGGATTTATATCAACAACAGTAAGACTCCTGAGAAGGGTTCGGGGTTTAGGGTAGGGTGTGGGGTTTCTCTTTGAAGGCTCCTTTTTGGGTCCGCACGAAATGTTTAGGGTTTAGGGCTTAGGCGATAGAGAGTCATACTATCCCCAAAAAAGTGTCAAGTGCACCCACTCAGCTTCTAAGGTCACCAGCCCCGTGAGCCCTTTGAAGCTTTCCTCTTGGTTTAGTATAGGCCTTCATGATTTGAGTAGGCGTTGGAGGCATAGTGTTTGGTTTATGTATTATTTTGGGACCATACCGGAGTAGCGCGACTAGGTATTCCTAAACCCTTATCCAGTCAGACAGACCCTTGACAACCCCTGCAAAGCCGCGAACTCTAAACTCTAAACCCTCTCAAATCGTAGTGCTCTGTATGCAAGCCTCTGAACTCTATGCTCGAAACCCTACTTAACCCCTAAGAAACCTTGGGCCTTGATTAGGGCTCCTGAAATGGATCCTACTATTTTGGGGGTTAAGGGCCAGGGTTTCTTAATCAGGTTCCTACATTAAAAAAAAGAAAAGCACCCTAAGCCCTCAAAGAAAGTACCCTTCTAGTAACCCTTATAGGACCCCTCTAAAGGACCCCTTAAAGGACCCTATTCTAATAGACTCTGTCCCGACATTCTTCCCTAAACCCCCTAAACCCTAAACCCCTAAACCCTAAACCCCCAAACCCTCAACCTCTAAGCCCTAAACCCCTAAACTACTTCTTCAGACCGACGAAAGCCCAATAAGCTCCTCCTCTTGCAGGTTTACTTGGAGGGGCAGGGGACTTAGTAAGGGCTCTAAAAGGGCTCCTGAAAGGGATCTATAGGGTTCCTTAAAGGGATCTATGGGGTTGAGGGTTTAGGATCTACTTGGAGGGGCAGGGGACTTAGTAAGTAGGTTATAAGAAGAGTTGTAATTGGGGTAACTCCAATTAGGGTACATATAACTCTACTTATAACCTACTGACCAAGTCCCCTGCCCCTCCAAGTAGGGCTTACGGCATAGGGTTTGGGTTTAGGGCTTTCGGGGTTTAGGGTTTGGGTGGTTTAGGGTTTAGGGGTTTAGGGGTTTAGGGGTTTAGGGGTTTAGGGGTTTAGGGGTTTAGGGTTTGGGTGGTTTAGGGTTTAGGGGTTTCGGGGTTTAGGGGTTTTGGGGTTAGGGGGTTTTGGGCTTAGGGGTTTAGGGGTTTAGGATCTAGTCGGGGTTTTTAGGGTATTAGAGGGTGTAGGCACGGGGTTTGCGGTTCAGGGATCGCCTCTTCTTGCACACGCGTGAGACCGTGTCTGTGAGTCAGCGAACTTGACCCTTCGGGTGAAGTCGAGCCGAGCATCTGCTGGGGCAGAAGATGCGTTTAGGGTTTAGGGTTTCTACCATCTCCCCTATAGAACGATAGCACGCTAGTAGAAACTAGTAATCGTGCCCCTTTAGAATCCCCATATTGTGCTATTCTAGTAGTCCCTCAACCCCATTCTAGCTCAGACTTGTCCGTTATCATAGGCACATAAAGGTTAGGCTTTGGGATTATATCAGCATGAGAATAAAAGGTTAAAGGTTACCTGTGCGACTATTGAGCACTGTTAAGGCCAATCTCAAGACAACCTCTGACGCTTGGCTTAGAGAGAGAGAGAGAGAGAGAGAGAGAGAGAGAGAGAGAGAGAGAGAGAGAGAGAGAGAGAGAGAGAGAGAGAGAGAGAGAGAGAGAGAGAGAGAGAGAGAGAGAGAACATACCACTCGGCTTAGGGCAAGTTGAACCTTTAACCTGCTTCTTGTAACTAAGAGGCCCAGAAAGTGAAGTCCTCAACCCTAAAACCCTTGGGTTTAGGGTTCAGGGTTTAGGAAACCTGAACAGCTAACCAGAACAGAGCCAACTTACTGTAGCCCTAAACTGCAGAGCCTGCTCCCTTGGGGTTTGGGGTTTGGGGTATCAGCCTTTCGCTGAGCTGGCTGCAGGCTTCCTAAAGCGAACGTACAGACTGCTCTGATAAAACCCCAAACAAACAACACGTGTTAATACGAGGAGGTATGATAATCATGCCAGTGCTGCCCATTGGGCACCAGAACTCAGAAAAGGATTGGTCCTTACGATTCAAGCGTATTCGCATAGGGCTTTACAAGGCCATTCCGGCTATTAGCTCCTGCTTGTGAGTTTGCTGCATTATCCGGCCTGTACAGTGCCGCATTAGCTGTTCTCAGCTGCATCCTCTTGTAGCTAGGATACCCAGTAACCTAAGAATAAAAAGGCCTCTCTTTTTGGTATTGGGTAACTTTATAAGGAACCTAGGACTACGAAAAGGGAATAAGGGTACTACTGGAGATCCTAGTCTTGTAGCATCTTGAGCCCCAAAGCTATGTCCGGAACCATGCACGCGATCCCAGGAGTGTCGAGCTAGGAAAGGGGCTGAAGATTTACGGTTCAAGGCGTAAGATTTACAGTTTGGGGTTTAGGGCTTTAGGGCTTTTCGGGTTTAGGGCTCAGGGCTTTAGGGTTAGAGTTAAAGGCCCAGGGTTTAAACCCGAACGTCCCAGGAATCGCGATGTAGGGAATGCCGCACCATCCGTCGTACATCGTCTTTAGAGCTCTTATCGGCTCTCAAGCTACGGTTTAGGGTTTAGGGCCTAAGTTTAGGGTGTAGGGTTTAGGAGTCCTACTACAAGGGATCCATAAGGGTTGCTCTAAGGGATCCAGAAGGGTTACTTTAAGGGATGCATAAGGGTTGCTTTAAGGGATCCATAAGGGTTGCTTTAAGGGATCTACATGGGTTTGGGGTGTAGGATTTGGGTAGTTCTCTAAATTCTAAGGCCGCGGGGCTTCATAGGTTTCGTAAAGGCTTTCGCAGGGCTCGCAAGGAGTTTCTCTAGACGAAAAGGCGAGAGGCAGTGAGGCACAGGGATCCTGGGGTGTAGGGCAGGGTTTCGGGTTTAGGGGTTCCGGGTTTTAGGATTTAGGGTTTAGGGGTTTAGGGTTTTAGGATTTAGGGTTTAGGGGTTTAGGGGTTAGGGTTGAGGGTTTAGGGGTTCCGGGTTTTAGGATTTAGGGTTTAGGGGTTTAGGGTTTTAGGATTTAGGGTTTAGGGGTTTAGGGGTTAGGGTTGAGGGTTTAGGGGGCTCGAGGCGGCATCATGCTTAGAGCAGACAATGATCGCAACCCTCTCGTGGCAATAGCTTGCATACCTGATGAGAACTCCGAATGATGACATACGCAACATTACAATAACCTACCCAAAGGCCCCAAAGTAGCTCCTTTGTGTGGTTCAGATATATAGAATTAGAATTCTATAAGGCCCTAAACCCTAAACCCTAAACCCCTAAACCCTAAACCCTAAACCCTTGAACCCTCAACGTTTTGGGATCTTGAGGCTCGCCTTTGGCTCTGCAGCATTTCGGACTTATGCCTTAGGGATTTAGGAATTTAGGAACTTAGGGTTTAGGGTTGAGGCTTTAGGAACTTAGGGTTTAGGGTTTAGGGGGTTAGGGCTTTATGGTTTAGAAATTTATAACTACGGCTTTAGGAACTTTAGGGCTCGGATGGTGCGGCCCTTGATTCCAACCAGCGGCCGCAAGCGTGGCATGGCAGGACGATTTTTAGTTCAAGTTCAGTTTAGAAGGCTTCGGGCGGCATCTAAAACCTAAGCATTAGTATACAGCATGCAAAAACTATACATACGACCATACCGATATAAGGTGTGCCTTTGATCGAGTGCATGGAACCCGAATGTTAAAGACATAAGATATAGCGGGTGGAAGGTTCGAACTAAGAGTAAAAAGGCTTCTCTTTTTGGTAAGGAACCTAGGACTACAAAAAAGGAATAAGGGTACTACTGGGCATCCTAGGGTATCTCAGCTATGAAGCCTACGGCAACGTGGAGGGTCTCAGGGACCATCACGAACCCCAAGGGTCCAAGTACCATACACTCACCAAGCCCGAACCTACATAACTAGTATCCTAAAACCGAGTACCTAATTATTGGGTCCTTCGGACCCTTCGGGTATCAAGAAGGTTTTCCCAAAGTTGAGCTTTAGAACTCGGGTGTAGCTGCAGAGGAGACGGCTGCCACGCCAGGGTGTTGGAGACCGTTGACGGGGACGTGCCTCCCCCCACTGCACACCTTGTCCGAGTCAGTGTAATATAGCGGTTTAGGAGTTTGGGTTTAGGGTTTACGCTATAGCCTTAACCCTAAGGCTCAAAATGAAAAAAACAAGCCTTAAAAATGTGAGTCCTTAGAGGGGCTCTACATTCCTACTTTAGGGCCAAGGTACAAGCTAGAGCCCAAACCGCACCTAAAGTCTGCTGCTCCGCTGATCTACGAGTCCGTGGCAGTGCAGTAGGCACGACCCCAGCTATTTGCTGCACCGGGGAAGTCTATCGGACAGAAAACCGCATGCAGAGTCTGCGCACCATCTGGGCAGTTGTCAAAATTGGGTTCCTTTTTGGGCACCCTAAATAATAGGTGCCCTATTATAATAAGGACCCAAAAAAGGATCATAATTTTCACAACCACCCATCTGAAAGTATTGGAACTTTAACCCCGATTCGGGACCTGTATCTTACCCTAAGGCCCCAAAGTAGTTCCTCTTTGGGGTTCGTTCATAGAATCCTATAAGGTAATCCCAAAAAGGAACTACTTTGGGGCCTATGGGTAGAGTCTTAGAGTACTTGAAGAATCATGAAGATTTTGGTGCTTCCATCAAGCCTCAGAGTGTGCCGCGAGACTCGCGCGCAGGCTGCATTCTTGCCACAGCTGATGTCGGGGAGGGTTAACCCTAAGGGTCCAAAGGACCCAATATTAGGTACTCGGTTTTAGGATAGTAGTTATGTAGGCTAGGGTTTTGGTGAGTATATGATTATCGTACTTGGACCCTTGGGGTAAGTTTTCAGGTCTATAGGGCTTTGGGTTTAGGGCTTAGGACTAGGAGCCGGTTTAGGCAACTTGTTGTAGTCAGAACCCTTAACCCAGACCTCCGGGAAAATCTAGAAACTAGATCCCCTAATTTGAGGCCCTATACTACTAAGGGTACTTTATAGGAACCCCCATTAAGGGATCTACTTTTTGGATCTCTGAGGGATCCCCTGCTCCAGGAAAGCCACGCGAAGCATGTAGCTAGACGAAGCTCTGGGTTTAGGGGTTTAGGAGAGAAGGGGCCCCCACCCTGTAACAGTGACCACAAGGATTATATAGGATTATATTAGGGCCCTATTATATTCCTTTTATACCACTATTACAGGGTGGGGGCAGCTTCTAAGGTTTAGGGCTAGGGTTTAAAGTTTAGGGATTTAGGATGTGGAGAAGAAGATGCCGATAGAATGGGAGAAAAGCCTGCATACTGGATATGGGCTAATGACCCTACCACAAGGACATGGGAGTTTCCAAAAATTAGGGTACCTTATTTTACCTATTTTGGAGTCCCTATAATCATAAGGATCCTACTGTGTAGGATCCCCTGTGCTCGGGAACTCCCACATCTTGCCGGGAGCCCGGATGTTGCATAATAATGCTCTTTGCCCATAGCTCCAGACATGACCGACTAGAGCAGAAAGCGGCATGATGATGATGTTGACGATGATGATGATGATGATGATGATGATGATGATGGTGGTGGTGTTGGTGCTGCTGACGACGATGGTGGTGATTATCGGCAACTGCTGCTGGCGAGAACACAGCCCTTGCGGAAGGGCCCACCTCCAGATTGTGGCAGCATGTCCGACCTACCCTTGGTCGCCAGCTTGGCAGCTGGAAAATAAGGTTGGCAGAGGGGCGTTCGCTGAGCCTCGCTTATGAACAACTCTACACGCTAAAGCCCGAAACCACCCAGAGCCTTCCCCCTGCCGGCTTTTGAGAATTCCGTGGTCTCTGTTAACGGCAACTCAACCCTAAGCTCCCGAACCTCCCAACCCCTAACCCATAAACCCTAAACCCCTGAACTCCTAAACTCCTAAACTCCTAAACCCCAAACCATCATACCCTTCTTGCTCCACTTTCCTAAGGATTGCATAACTCTCTTCTTCAACAACCGGGCCCCAAAAAGTTCAAACTTTCCTAGATAGAGCTAATATATAAGGCCAAAAAGTTTAAAGTTCCCCCGTTCACTATCTAAGAAAACCCCGAAACCTCTGAAACCTGAAAACCCTAAAACCCTAAACCCCTGACCCCTAAACCCTAAGCCCCCCCAGCCCCTAAACCCCTAAACCCCTAACCCCCAAACCCTACACCCTAAACCCTAAGGATTCCATAAAGATCCTAGGTTATAATTGGGGTTATAAGTCCCCTAACTGGGGTTATCCTAATTATAACCTACTTATAACCTTACTTACTAAGTCCCATGAGCCTTCAAGTAGACCCGCCCTAAACCCTAAACCCCACAGATCCCTTTGAGGAACCCGGTAGATCCCTTTAAGGAACCCGGTAGATCCCTTTAAGGAACCCGGTAGATCCCTTTAAGGAGCCCTAAGGATTCCATAAAGGTCCGGCGCTCTTGGAGGTCTCATCTCCAGGCCTCGGGGCTCATGCGGATGGCCAAAGGTGAGCGTTGCTCCTGGCGTTTGCAGGAGGACTGGGTTTAGGGGGACTTAGTAACTATAAGGGGTTCCTTTAGGGTTCCTTTAAAGGGATCTATAGGGAGTCTATAAGGGTATAGGGTTTGGGGTTTAAATTACTTGGAGGGTCGGGGGACTTAGTAACTGGTTATTTTAAGGACTTATAAGTACCATAACCCCAATTAGGGTCCCTTTTAGGGTACTTATAAGTCTACTTACTGGCGTTTGCAGGACGGTTGATGATAGACATCCTGCATTACCTTAAGGACCCTAAACTATGGAAATTATGGTATTTTCGTTGTTATGGGTCATGCAGGATTTATGTCATCAAATGGAGGACGGGGTTTAGGGTTTAAGGGGTTTAGGGTTTAGGATTTTAGGGGGTTTAGGGGGTTTAGGTGGTTTAGGGTTTAGGGTTTAGGGTTTAAGGGGTTAGGGGGTTTTGGGTTTAGGGGTTTAGGGGTTTAGGGGTTTAGGGTTTTAGGGGTTTAGGGGGTTTAAGGGTTTAGGGGTTTTAGGGGTTTAAGGGGTTTAGGGGTTTAGGGTTTAGGGGTTTAGGGGGTTTAGGGGTTTAGGGTTTTAGGGTTTAGGGGTTTTAGGGGTTTAGGGGGTTTAGGGGTTTAGGGTTTGGGGGTTTAGGGGTTTAGGGGTTTAGGGTTTAAGGTCTGGGGTCTAAGGTTTGCAGGAGGACTGCACGGGAACCCATTTCTGTGCGTATAACTACGAACCTCAAACTCTGCTCCTGCTCTTGTTGTGGCAGCGAGTGCATGAGGCATACTTTATGAGTCGGAAGAATTAGTTGCCAGATTCCGTCAGTTGTCCTGTAAAATAGCCCGAAATACTTTTCGAGTTGTTGAGGCTCCTAAGGCAGTTTGTTCCCAGAGGTGGGATCTGCGAAGACTTTCCAAATTTCTGAACTTGCATGCATACTACAGAAGCCTGAAGAAGTAGTAGTAGGAGTAGTAGTAGTAGTAGTAGTAGTAGTAGTAGTAGTAGTAGCAGCTTGTCTCATGTACACTGTGAAATACTCCAAAACCCTGTTCACACTATTGCACGCTTCTTCGGGTTCAGGGTATAGGGCCTATTGAGGGCTAGTTTGGGGCTTAGGGTTTATTGAGAGTCTGTTGCGGCTGTAGGACTTATTGAAGAGGTGTCGCTAGTCTTTAGGGCCTGTGGCAAGTCTGTTTACGGTTTGAGGTGTAGGGCTTATTGAGGGTCTTCTTAAGGTTTAGGCGCAAGTCTTCTTGAGGGTCTGCTAGTCTGTGCTTATTGAAAGTCTGTTTTAAGTTTAGGCTTTAGGTCCTGGGGTGCTTCCGCAAGTGCAGTACATGTGTGTGCAGTGCAGTAACCGTTAACCAAGAACATTCTTACGAGGAATACACGGACGCATGCACGTGCTCGCTTGACGGCTTGACGGCTCTGATAACAGACAAACAGCAAACGCCAGACCCTGAACCAAGATCCGGAAAGCGCAAACCCTTGCCGAAACCCTACTACACCTGAAGCCTTCATGAAGCCCTCCAAGACCCT
Source organism: Symbiodinium sp. CCMP2592 (assembly GCA_905221615.1). Lineage (NCBI taxonomy): Eukaryota > Dinophyceae > Suessiales > Symbiodiniaceae > Symbiodinium > Symbiodinium sp. CCMP2592. The sequence goes on from CAJNDT010006144.1 coordinate 153,827, forward strand.
GTAAGAAAAAAGTCTTAGAACCGGGAACAAGTCTACCCCTGCTGGAGAAAATACCTAGATATCTCACATAAAGCCCTACACAAAGCGCAAGAACCCCAGAAAAGTTGCAAAACCCCCCAAATTCCCTTTGTGGCGAAAGTCTCTCTCCGTGGCCTCGGTCATGCCAGGCAGCGGCTGTGGCGGTGCTTCTCGGGGAGGTGGGGGACGCTCCCCGAGCCTGGGGAAGTGCAGTGTGTTGGGGATCTGGGTTGGGGTTTAAGGGGTTTAAGGGGTTTAAGGGGTTTAACGGGTTTCACGGGTTTAACGGGTTTAGGGTGTAGGGTTCAGAGGCGTAGGGTTTAGGGTTCAGAGGTTCAGAGGTTTAGGGTTATAGGGTTTAGGGTTCGGAGGTTCAGAGGTTCAGGGGTTCAGGGTTTAGGGGTTTAGGGCTTCCCCGAGTTTGGGGAGTGTAGCATATACCTTTAAGGTAACAGGGCCTTACAGAGGCGATCTGGGCTGATGATAACGGTTAAGATTTTTCGGGAACTACGAAACAGTGCGGCATTAAAGGGCTTAGCATTTAGGGTTTAGGTTTTGAAGGGTTTGGCAAGGATTTCCGGCGTAATGTCAATTTCCAGGCCCTTCATGTCGAAGTTCGCTTGATTCGCGTCCCAACCCTCAAAGATTTTAAAGAACATTCCCCAGCCCAAAGTGTCGACCATCAGCCAAGGCACTTCCGGACCTTGCCCAGGAGATCGACCATCATGTCCTCCCACCATGTGATATAAGGTGGTGTTCACCAGTACCCCCTTGTTCACCAATAACGACAGCATAAACTAACATATATGAATATCAACCCTACCGTGTGTAAACCTTGAATAAGACATGAGACTGTGCTTCGTCTACAAGGATGTTGCACACTGGTCGATCTGTTGCATAGTGACCACGTCCTCTTCGGCAGTTCTGGTGCCTGTGTGCATGTAGATTCAGATGATTGCTGCATAAGAACAATAGCAGCAACAATGTGACGAATGAGCTCATCATCCCCATCAACAAGAGAAATCAAACTCTGACCAGAGTAGTGGCAGGAACGACAGCGGAAGAAGCATAGAAGCAGCCACGCAAGAGTTCGCAACAGCGAGGACAAGAGGGTCAGCGCAAGAGAAACAATGGTGTAGAAAGCGCCATGATCAAGGTCATGGTCAAAAGACCGTGAACAGCAAAAGCGAGAAATAGTGCAGCTACAGTCTGGCATACATTGGCTTCGGCAGGCTGCTGGCAGCATGCGCAGAGCTAATGAAGTCAGACTTGCTCTCCCTATGGGTCCATGTACCCACATGGTTCCCTGGCTTTAGATATTAGGGGTTATAGCTAAATAAGGAGACCATTGTGTCCATCACCGGCGTACCGAAAGGGCTTCGGAGGCGCCGGCGCCGGTGTCGGTAAGCTATGACTACATGGGCGACAGACGACTAGTTCGATCTTTTCAAGCGAATGCTAAACCCTACACCCTAGAACGTTGAAAGCTTACACACTAAGACTCTAATGTAGGAATCTGCTTAAGAAACCCGGGCCTGTACAAGGCAAAAAGACCACAAAGAACTCTAGCAAGGATCCAAGGTTTCTCACTCAGCTTCCCAGATTACACCAAGAGCCCTGAAGCCGCGACTAGGATTTAGGGTTTAGGGTTTAGAGCTTGAATTAATTTAGGGCTTAGAGTTTAGGGGTTTAGGGGTTAGGGTTTGGCGACTCAGCAAAGGAGGAACTCTGGGTCTCTTTCGTCTTGTTGGGCATCTTGGCTTACGGTTCAGGGTTTACTTGGAGGGGCAGGGGACTTTGTAAGTTGGTTATAATTAGAGCAAAAAGTACCCGAAATGGACCGCAATTTTAACCCTACTTATAACCTACTTACTAAGTCCCCTGCCTCTCCAAGTAGAGTTCAGGGCTTAGGGTCCAGGCTTTAGGTTTAGGGCTTGGATTTAGGGTTTAGGGGTTTAGGGTTTAGGGTTTAGGGGTTCTTGGTCTTTGGAGGCTGACAAAGTCTGAAGGAATAGTAACGCTTATAGTCACCCTCGTAGTAACCCTTATAGTAGCCGCATTTTCATAACCCCTTAGGGGGGTGATCAAAATTATGGGTCCGGTTTGGTCCCCTAAAGTACAAGGAATATACTATAATATAGACCCCAAAAGGGCCCACATATCATAGTTTTGATCTACCTCCTTATAGTAAGCCTTATAGAAACCGCCTTATCCTAACCCCTTATGCAAACCCTAAACCCTCATAAGTCCAACCCAGCAAGCCAAGTGCATGATGCGCAGGAGTCCTCCAGCACCATGGTTCTCGCCTGAGCCGGCTAGGGCGAACTCAACCGGTCAGTCATAATAAAGCGGCCTGAATACCTTAGAATAAGGTTTTGGGGTATATTATACTGTCCCCAAGGGTCCAAGTACTTGATAGTCATATACTCACCAAAACCCTAGCCTACATAACTACTATCCTAAAACCGAGTACCTAATTATTGGGTCCTTTGGACCCTTAGGGTGTCCTCATAATAAGGAACTCTCAAACAGTACAGGTAAATATCAAGGCCCCTAGGCTTTAACTTCAGGCTTAAAGCAGGGCTTTCGGGCTCCAAGGGCTCTATCTGTACTGAAGAAACTATGGAGCCGTAAAAGTTGGGATAGACTTCGTACACTTACAGAATCTAGGATACCCAGTAACCTAAGAATAAAAAGGCTTCTCTTTTTGGTATTGGGTAACTTTATAAGGAACCTAGGACAACAAAAAAGGAATAAGGGTACTAGTGGGCATCCTAGGAATGGAACCCCAGGGGGAGGTAGCAACTGGGAAACGTCCTGACGAAGGTGTGCTGGCACGAACTGAGGCTATGAGCTAATGAGGTACGGAGCCCTAAGCTCCTTGTTACCACCCTTTTGCGGCTGGTTTAGGGTTTAGGCTTTAGGGTTTTGGGCAGTTTTGGGTTTAGGGTTTAGGCGAAGCCCTGAACCTTGAATCCTAAACCCCTAAACCCCTGAACCCCGAAACCCTAAACCCTTTCGAACTTTCGGCAAGGCACCTCCAAATGTCTCAACTCCTCGGCCACAGCCGGAGCGACCTCGCAGGGCTTTCTCTCTTCTTCTGGGTTCTTGTTGAGGAATTTAGTTTAGGGTTTAGGGTTTAGGGTTTGTAAGGTTCAGGGTTTAGGGTTTAGGGCTTAGGGTTTAGGGTTAGGGATTTAATTTAAGTTACCGGAATAAAGAAATCAAACCATATTATGTAGTGTAGATCCCTTTTGGTAACTTAAACTACAAGATCCCAGTCTTCAATAACCAGGCTCAAAAAGTTCAAACGTTCTTGGAAGGACCAAATAAATGCTATCTAAACGTAAAGCTTTGGGATCCAAACCCTAAACCCTAAACCGCTAAACCCTAAACCATTAACCCCTAAACCCTAAACCCTTAACCCTTAGACCCCTAAACCCTAAACCCTTACACCCTAGACCCCTAAACCCTAAACCCTTAAACCCTAAACCCTTAACCCTTAAACCCCTAAACCCTACATAAACCCTTAACCCTTAAACCCCTAAACCCTAAACCCTTAAACCCTAAACCCTAAACCCTTAAACCCCTAAACCCTAAACCCTAAACCCGTAAACCCTAAACCCTTAACCCTAAACTGCTAGGGGTCGTGGAAGACCCGGGGGCAGTTGACTGAGTGCCCGTTTTGGGAAGATCCCTCACGTCCGAGTTTAGGGTTTAGGATTTAGGGTAAACCCTTTCCCCCTGATCTTGTGATCTTGGCAACTCGAGAAAGAACCCAAGCCCTCAATCAACTCCATCCAGAGATCCCCATGCGCCTTAGCTGAACAACTTCTTATGAAATCATACCTATAGACGCTCTACTTAGTTGAAGCCGACTTCCTTATCAAACTCTATGACTAGCTGGCTTTTGCTAGTTAAATCTTGCTGTTCGGGTTAGAGGTCTTTTGTTTTTGAGGGGTGTTACAAGTTGCGATTAAGGGCTCCATCACAAGAGCTCTACCAGGATGTCAGGGCGAAGCCTAAATCTTGACAACTGCAGAAACATGTTCCACAACCTCAACCCTAAACCCTAAACCCTAAACCCTAAACCCTAAACCCTAAACCCTAAACCCTAAACCCTAAACCCATCACACTAAACCCTGAGTCCCTTAAAACCCCCCCTAAACCCTAAACCCTAAGCCCTAAACCCTAAAACCTAAACCCTAAACCCCTATAACCCTTAAACCCTCGAACCCCTGAACCCCAAACCCTAAGCCCTAAAGCCTAAACCCTAAGCCCCAAACCCTAAGCTCTAAACCCTAAACCCTAAAACATAAACCCAAAGCCCCAAAGCCCTACGAAATCTGAACCCCCCCGCCCCTCGCTGCGCCTCAGTGCCCTCCTTGCGGCTGCCACTTCTGCTGTGCACCTTCCGACTTGGGAGTTTCCGAAAATTAGGGATCCTTTAAGGGGTCCTTAACGGGATCTATTAGGGTTCCATAAAGGGTTTAGGGTTTAGAGTTTCCGAAAATAACGGGTACCTTATTTAGGGATCCTTATAATAAGGATCCTACTATTTAGGGTACTATATTAGGGTCCCCTATTTTCGGAAACCCCCACGTCAACTTCGGGGCACTACGGTTGGTGATAGAAATCCTGGGGTTCCCTTGAAGGGATCTATAAGGGTACCTGTAAGGGATCTATGAGGGCTTAGGGTTTAGGGCTTATGATATGAATCTGCATTACCTTCAGGACCCTAAACTATGGGAATTATGGTATATTCCTTATTATGGGTAATGCAAGATTTACATCATCAACCGTATGGGTTTAGGATTCAGCGTTTAAAGGTTTAGGGCTTAGACTTCAACTTAGGGCTTAGGGCTTAGACATACTAATTATGCATTTAGGGGTTGAGGGTTTGGGGGTTTAGGGCTTTAGGGCTTTAGGGCTTTGGAGGTTAGGGTTCGGAGTTTAGGGATTAGGGCTTAGCCATACTATGGGTTTAGGGTTCAGCGTTCAAGGCTTGAGGTCAAGGGTTTGAGGTTTGGGGTCTAAGCTCTGGGCCAAGAACAACAACATGGCTTGTAGGGTTCCAGGTGTTCAAGAGCGTTGCTGCTGAAACCCTAAACCCTACACCCCCTAAACCCTACACCCCAAACCCTAAACCCGAAAGCCTAAAGCCGTAAAGCCCCTATGCCCTAAACCCTGAAGCCCTGCACCCCAAAGACAGCGGGGATGCCAATTGTTTTTCAGGTCTTAAAATTGGCTTAGTGTGAGGCACAGCCTAGACTCCTTCTGTACGCAGCCCTTCATAAGCCCTGTGCTAGTAATATAGTCCCTTCTATACCTCCCCCTCTGAGGAGATTGGGCCAGGGGTCAAATTACTTGGAGGGGCAGGGGGCTTAGTAAGTAGGTTATAAGTAGGGTTATAATTGGGGTAAATCCGTTTGGGGTACTTATAACTCCACTTATAACCTACGAACCTACTACTAAGTCTCCTGCCCCTCCACGTAGGGTTTAGTGTTTAGGGTTAGGGAGTCCTCCTTGTGATGGTAGTCGCACAAATACACCCTTCCACTTCAGAAGGTGTTTCTTCATGTTGAACCCTACACCTTCGTCCCCCTGTGCGTGAATGAAAAGAAGCCTATAGACCCCAACCCTAAGCCTTCTTGAATGGGGGACCATGGGTCTGCCGTCTACCTTCAAGTATAGGAGGGTACTGGGGACTTAGTAAGTAGGTTCTACGTAGAGTTATAAGTACCCTAAATGGAGTTACTCCCATTATAACCCCACTTATAACCTACTTACTAAGTCCCCTGCCCCTCCAAGTAGGAGGGTACTGGGTCTACGGGATTTCCCACCTTTTCCTTAAGGAACCATCATCGTTTGCAGGACCTGGCAGTCGGCAATCTTTTCCGCAACCTTCCTGTGCAAATGCTCCCGTGTCAAGGGCTTTGGCAGGGAGTAATACATGTTCTTGTCCGCAAATTGCGACTTTCTGCACGGAAACGCAAAGGGCCGCCGCACCGGTGGGCCAGAGACCAAGGCTGAAGAAGACATCGTCTGGGCATTCCTTGTCTTTCCCTAGGGCTCCAGTTACCTAAATAGTAGGTTACTAACCATACATTATATACCCCAGTAACCTACTATTTAGGTAACTGGAGCCCAAAGGTTGCAGAACCAGCCCACGTTGGAGGAAGCAAGTTCGCCACGTCACATGGGTTTCTTTGAGGGTTTTTTGACGGGTCCCTTTAAAGTAGTCCGTGATCATTGCGGTGCCGATCCTCGACTTCCTAAGCCAGAAACCCTCGAATCCTAAATAGTTACTCGGAAGTGGGCCGGCAGAGTGTCACATAGAACCTGGGAAGGCTGCAGAATGTCAGAAAACCGACAACAAGTCATACTACTCCACTCACAGAAACGGGGCGGCGTCGCTTGTGGCCATTGTAGCCGCTCCTATAGACCCTATGCTCTAAAACCGGCAGCCCTAAACCCTACCCTAAACCCTAAACCCTAGGCCCGAAGCTCCAAAATCCGAACCCTCAACCGTACACGCTCGCTGCACCTCCGGGGCCTCTTTGCGGCTGCCAGTTCTGCTGCCCACCTTCCAACTTCCACTTAGAGACGCGGGCTTAGGCTTGAAGGCTTACGGGTACGAAGTGACAGGGCCTTTATGGCTACGAATTCTCTCCAGCTTCGTTGCGGAGCGCTGGACAGCGAGGATGCTAAGTGTGTTTCAGGCGTGAGGGTTGATGTGGGCTGTGGCACTGCAGGGTTTCTAGGCATTGGGGGTTTTGGTTGAGTTGTACTTCGCGCTTGATGATCCGAAAGCTGATTGCCAAGAGTCCTAATGATTTCAATCGCAATCATAAACCTCCTGCAGCCCAAACAAAACCCTTCCTCTGCCAGGCCCCCTAAACCCTAAACCCCTAAACCCTAAACCCCTAAACCCGAAACCCCTAAACCCTAAACCCTTTGTCAATCAATGGCAGGAATCCCAGACCATCTGGCTTATAGTCGAGCTTGCAGTAAACCCCGTGGTAGCCCTTACCTAGGAGTCTCCCTCCATGGCCTTCTCCTTGTCGAAGGAGAAATACTGCGGGACCTCTCAAGCATACGTGATATATATATATATATATATATATGTATAAATATATATATATATATATATATATATATATATATATGTATATATATATACACACACATACATATATAGAGAGAGATAGATATTGATACATATCTGTCTTGTCTTACATATCTGTTGTTAATATTTTACATCGATTTGGGTTATTCGTGTGTCAGTGTACTATACTATATAGTCGCCATATCGTAGAAGGACGAAACCGGGATCCCGTTAATTGATGATTCCCGCTATACTGTCTAGCGGACTCCAGCGCCATGCAGACATGCACTAAGTTACGAATACTAACGTTACTAAACACGCACAACCACTCCAGGATCAACCTTTTTTGCACTTCAACCCGCAAGTTCATACAGGGGCCTTAATAATTAGACTAGGGTTTTGGTGCCCGTTTTTTACAGTCATAATAAGGAACCACCACAATAGTATAGGTAATTATTAAGGCACCCATATTACTTTAACCTGCAAGTTAGGGGGGGAGGGTCAAAAGTCGAAAGACTTGCGATGCAAGATATGTTTGTCTCAAAGCCCCAGCTGTTATGTAAGCTGTCCGCAACGCCAAGCCCCAGACCCCCCAAACTCACACTGGCTATGGTCACATAAGTCCGCAAGTCGCGCACTTGCTCCCATGCAGATTGTCCGGATGCTGCCAGCATGCTCTCCTGAATTGGCGGAAACACGAAATTTCAACCTCGGTACGAAATCATAACATTCTGCTGCTGACAAGAAGCCAGCTTGTCCAAGTACAGCAAGACAGCTTGCCTTTGGCAGTGCCATCGCCTGCCCTCACAAGTCGAGGCGATCGTATTCCACCAGCAAGTCGCTTTCCTGTAAGATTACCGATTCGATCACGTCTGGCACCTTCCAACTTTTCCACTCCACCCACAGTCCGGAGCCATCCTAAGTACAGCCACAAGGCATGGACTTCACAGCAACGCTGGAACTCAAGTCCAAAGATCCTCCTTCGGTTGATGGTATAAATCCTGCATGACCCATAATAAGTAATACACCATAACTCCCATATAGTCCTTATTATGGGTAATGCAGGATTTCTATCATCAACCGTTGTACTCCCTTGCCTGGCGCGAGATCAAGCTGCCTTCTTGTATGGGTCCAGTGGGCAATTTCGTTCTGCAGCACGCCGAATAAAGGGATCTATAAGGGTACCTTTAAAGGGATCTATAAGGGTACCTCTAAAGGGATCTATAAGGGTACCTTATACAGTGAAGTTGGGGGGATTTGCACCGGCTCCATTCCTGAACTGAGCGCCTCCCTGAGTCAGGATCTGTACAGTTGACGATGATGATGGTGATGATGATGAGGGTAATTATACTTATAACCAAGTAGGGATCGTTCCCAAGGACCGTCCCCAAAGGACACCGTTGATTTTGAAGAAATCCCAAAGCCTAAAGCCTAAACTGTTAAGTCCAAGCACCATGCCCTAAACGCAAACCCTATGCCCGAAGCTCAAAATTGAGCCCCAAAGCCGTAAACCCTAAAACCCTGAAGCCCAAATCCCGAAAATCCTAGTTCAAACCCCAAACCCTAAACCCCTAAAGCCCTAAACCCCTAAAGCCCTGAACCCCTACGCATCCTGCTTGCCAGAGACTGCAAAAAACCCCTTAATTAAGGAATATACCTTAAATCATATCAGGGATCCTACTATAATTTAAGGTATATTCCTTAACTAAGGGATTTTGGGAGTCTTTAGGTTCCCTTTCGGGGATACGGAGTCTGCGTGAAGGCCTCACGGCAAAGGGATTTCACCAGCTTCTCGGCCTGGAGGTTCCGGGCTTAGGGTTTGGGGTTTAGGGTTTAGGGGTTTAGGGTTTAGGGGTTGAGGGGTTTAGGGGTTTGGGGGTTTAGGGGTTTAGGGGTTGAGGGGTTTAGGGTTTAGGGGTTGAGGGGTTTAGGGTTTAGGGGTTGAGGGGTTTGGGGTTTGAGGGGTTGAGGGGTTTAGGGTTTAGGGGTTGAGGGGTTTAGGGTTTAGGAGTTTAGGGGTTTAGGGTTTAGGGGTTTAGGGGTTTAGGGTTTAGGGGTTGAGGGGTTTAGGGTTTAGGGGTTTAGGGTTTAGGGTTTTAGGGGTTTAGGGTTTAGGGGTTTAGGGTTTAGGGGTTGAGGGGTTTAGGGTTTAGGGGTTGAGGGGTTTAGGGTGTGAGAAGCTGGTAGCCCTTAAGGCCAGCGCGTCGCGTTGGTAGGGGCAGCCTGACGAATGGCTGTACTCGCCAGTGCGGGTGGGCAGATTATAATGACCAGGTATAAGGTCATACACAGGTTATGAGTGCCCAAGTATCGGGCTGCTGCGAAGAAACACCGCTTGGTAGTGGGCTTGGTGGTTGTGGCCTAAGGCTGTGGGGGGTTACTTCATGTCGGCTGCTGAGGGCCTGGCTGGCACAGCAGGTGGTTTTTGCCAGGGCGGTCGGGGTCATGGGTGGCATCACAGCATGGCATTGCCAATGGTTGGGGGCAATGAGCGCCTAATGGAGAGGCCAGGTGGCGCAAACCTCTCAGCCATTGCTGGTTGCTGGGCCTGGGGGAGTTACAGCAGGGAGCACTCCTTCGCATAAGCTGTGGAGCGGGGGGAGTGTGAGAAGCTGGTAGCCCTTAAGGCCAGCGCGTCGCGTTGGTAGGGGCAGCCTGACGAATGGCTGTACTCGCCAGTGCGGGTGGGCAGATTATAATGACCAGGTATAAGGTCATACACATAGGGTTTAGGGGTTGAGGGGTTTAGGGTTTGAGGGGTTGAGGGGTTTAGGGGTTTAGGGTTTAGGGGTTTAGGGTTTAGGGGTTGAGGGGTTTAGGGTTTAGGGGTTTAGGGTTTAGGGGTTGAGGGGTTTAGGGTTTGAGGGGTTTAGGGTTTAGGGGTTTAGGGGTTTAGGGTTTAGGGGTTTAGGGTTTAGGGGTTGAGGGGTTTAGGGTTTAGGGGTTTAGGGTTTAGGGTATCATGGGGAACTAAAGGCTAACCTTTTTGGTTATATAGGGATTGTATAGGGACGATACTGCCCAGAAAAGGTTCACGGTTACCTACTCGACTGCCAGATTAATTATACGCGTAGGGTTTAGGGTTTGGGTTTCAATTTTCAGGGTTCAGGGTTTAGGGTTTGTTCGAACTCGGGTTGTAAGGTTTAGGGTTTCGGTTTCAGGGTTCAGGGTTTAGGATGTAGGGTTTGAAGTAGGGCTTTAAGGTTTAGGGTTCTGGGTCTAGAAGTGTAAGGTATAGGGCTTGAACTAGGGTTTTTTAGGGTTTAGGATTTAGGGTTGTAGGGGTGTTGAACAGTGTAGGGTTTCGGGTTTATAAATGTGAGGAGGGCTAAAGGCACCAGCTTCTCAACCTGGATGAGGGTTGGGAGTGGGAAGTAGGGTCACCTAGGGTTCCTTTTAAGCTCCCTTGAGGACTTAGCGTTCCTTTCATGGTTCCGGCAAGGCCTTAGGGTTTTCTATAAGGGCTCCTTTAAACAAAGTACAGGGTTCCTTTAGGGGGTCCTTTCGGATTTAGGGTTTAGGGCTTTGGGTTGTAAGGCTCCTTTAAAGGAATCCTTAAAGTAACCCTACAATCCATACCCTCTAAAACCATGAAAAAGCTACCGGAAGCCAAAGCCCCTAAACCCTGACCTCTTCACGGAACCCTTTCAAAACTCTAAACCCCACACTCTTAAAAGAACCCTATGCAAACCCCAAACCCTAAGCTCTTACGGGAACCCTCTGAAACCATGAACCCTTGATTCCCGTCACGGTTCCCAGAAGGGACCCTTATCAAGATCCCGTTAAAGGAGCCCATTAAAGAAATCCTTACAGGAACCCTTTAAAGGAGCCCCATAGGGCACCTGCAAGGGATCTATGACAGTGTAGGGTCAGGGATCAAGGATTTAGGACTTTGGTTGCTGCTGGCCCATGACGTAGAAATTCCATGGGGTTCAAGATATGCCGCTTAGGTTTACGATGTAGGGCTTCGGGGATTTGGATTTAAGGATTAGGGCCGACTAGGACTTCAGTGGTGCAAGGTGGCAGCAACGGTTGATGATATAAATCCTGCATTACCCATAATAAGGAATATACCATAATTCCCATAGTTTAGGGTCCTTAAGGTAGTGCAGAATTATATCATCAACCGAAGGACCTGACTGACAATGAAGCGGCTTGTCAGCAGAGCGGAAGCAGTCGCATTAGGGTGTTGGGGCGTAGATGTCTTGAAGGCTTCTGCAAGAAACCTCAGACAGCCGAAGGACTACTGAATCTCAACGAAGTTTTAGCCTTTTATTGCTTTATGAACTCAGGGTCCAGGGAGGAAAATGCATAGACTCTTATAGTTCATAATGGTTCCTGTAAGGAACAGGTGCACACACAAAAAACACTCAAGTATGGTACCCTAGAACCCAGACTTGCGAATTAGGGTGGAAGCGAACTGCACGGCCTGGCCTGACTCGCGACGTGACTGCGGATGCTGATCATGTCACCTGAGCGGAAACACCTCCCTAAACCCTCAACCCCTGAACCCCTACACCCTAAACTCTAAACCCTTAACCCTAAACCCTCGCAACTCTTGGCCGCCCTCAGCCCTTAAGAATGGACCTTGAGCCCTGAGCCCTATGCCTTGAATTCTACATCCTGAATCTTAAAATCCAAACCCCCTGAACCAGCAAGACGTTCAACTCCAAACCTCTAGATCCAACAAGAATTGCGGGGGGGGCCGGGGGGGCGGCAGGGGGAGGATGTGGGTTTTCAGAACCCATCTGTGGGTTCAGCAGGAGGTTTGAGGATTCATGGTCTATCCGGAGTCTCCATTGTAGCTCCCTTTTTTCATGACCCGGGTTTTTAAGGCAAAAAAAGAAGTGCAATGGAGACTTTTCGTAGGATTCAAGCGAAAGGTGGGGTTTAGGTTTCGGGCGTAGGGTTTTAGGTTCAGGGATGTCAAGGCTTTAGCGACAAGAAACTGGGGTTCCTCAAACTAGGGTTTTCTTTTTAGGAGCCTAAGACTAGGGTTTTGGGGTATGTTATCAAACTACACGAGTAATTGTTACGAGGAACCCACCAAATAGTATTGGCAATTGTTTACGCCCCGATAGGGGTAGTTCTCTAATGTAGGGTCCGTCGTTAGGTCCCCAAACTAGAACGACACCCTTACTAAAGAGGACTAAAAAGACCCAAATCTAGAGAACTACCACTATACTTCCCCAATTCACAATAGCAATTCCTGATATGGAAACCCTGCGTCCTACTATGTAGGTACTTGGGACCCTTTGGGAATCCCGAAACCCAAATCCCTAAGCCCTATAATTCCTAAACCCTAATCCCTAATCAAAAGGGCCCCTAAAAACCTAATTTGGAGAACTACCAAAAAACGAGCTTCCGAACATAGATCCCAATATGCGACCCCAAATAGTAGGATCCTTATTATAAGGACTTAAAAGGACCCCAAAATAAGGTACCCCTAATTTTCGGAAACTCTAACCCCTAAACCCTTTATAGAACCCTAATAGATCCCTTTAAGGAACCCTTATAGGATCCCAAATTTTCGGAAACTACTGTATTACCCTTCTAAATTAAAGAATCATGGGCCGGACTTAGTAACTAGGGTTATATCTAGGGTAACTATACTTATAACCCCAATTAAGGTACTTATAACCTTACTTACCAAGTCCCATGATCCTCCACGTTCTTCCGAGATTCGGATCGTTGACTTGTTCTCCGCACGCAAAGTTAGGAGGATCTCCATGAACTTGCCAAAGGATAGGTTTTCGCCTGCGGGTCGCGGTCAGCTTTAGGGTTTAGGGTGTGTAACAGTATGCACGCGGTGGGTACTTTAGAAACACGGGCGCACCCACTTATCGCGCGCTTGCGTCGGCAAGAAGTCCCGCCCCAACCACCCCAACTATCTCAATTAGGGTTTGGGGTCCACCCCCCGAACCCCTTCAAGGGTGGCTTTCTTCCTCTCTGCTTCCTTTCGCAGCTCGACACCTTTACGTTTTTCTTTCTCAAGGAACCACAGCTGAGATGGACTGGTGGCTCGTGTCGGCCGCTCGACGAAAAGCAAGGGGCAGCAAGGCAAGGCAGCAGGGCCGCCGAGTGAGGCAGGCAGCAGGGCAAGGCAGGGCAGGCATCCCCGTTTTGCCTCACCTTTCTGTGGAGCCTCGAGCGCCCACGCAAATGGTCAGCGGCGCTCTTGGCAGTTTAGGGTTTAGGGTCCTCCGAGATCCCAATATCCCTTAATTCAGGAATATACCTGAAATTATAGGGGCCTTCATAGTATGGTTTGCAGGTATACTCCTTAGTTACGGGATATTGGGATCTCGGAGTCCCCACAAAAAGGTTGAGCCTTGGGGATTTCTGGATTGTGGGTTTCAGGTTTAGGGCTTCCGGTTTAGTGTTAAGGCGTTTAGGGTTTAGGGTTTAGGGTTTAGGCTTTGTTAGCTTTGCAACGGTGCAGAGGGTTTCAGGTTCGGAGCGCTGAGCGGAACTGCGCTGCTCAGTCCCACGCAGTTTGGGAGCAGGTTGGGTGTAGGTTTGAAGGTTCTCACTACTCACCGGCAGTCTGCTTGAGAAACATTCGGAAATATAGCCTGTTTCGCCATGGTACGGGCGATGATATAAATCCTGCATTACCCATAATACGCAATATATGGGAATTATAGTATATTCCTTATCAAGGGTAATGCAGGATTTATATCATCAACCCCAGCACCGAGAAGCCAGACAAGAATATGGGGCCAGACCAGTGGCTTTAAGACGATGTAGAAGAAATCCCACAAAAAAAAAAAAAAAAAAAAAAACCTCCAAATATAGAGTTGCTTTAAAGGGGCCTGTAAGTGCTACTATGGGGGATCTAGAAGGGTACTATAATATTGCTATCATGTAGTGGGCCTTAATGATTCGAATAGCGTGTTGAGGTGATTTCTACAATGATACAAAGCGGGACACTGTGAGAGTGCGCTTTTTCCAAATATGATAAGGGACCCCCCAAATCGAGTAGGTAATTACTTAGGCCCGAAATAGTACAAACACCAGAACACTCCACAAAGCCTCTGGGCATCCTTCTCTCAAGTAGCTCTGGTCGGGCATCAAAACAATAAAAAATATGTCATATTCCTTGTGCCTTCGGCATTTTGGCGTTTCGTGCTTGGGACTTTACGAGAATGGAACGGGGCCTTACCATCAAACCCCGAAACCCTGGAATCCTAAAACCTAAACCCTAAACCTTAAACCCTAAACCCCGAAAGCCCTGAACCCGCGAACCCTAACCCTGGAACCTCCATCCTCCTCGCCATCATTCTCTCCGAAGATGAAATCAGCAAAGTCAACCTCAAAGCGGATACTACGGTTGGGGGTTAAAGGGATCGATAAGGATACCTTTAAGGGGTTCCTCTGAGGGATCTATAGGGTGTTAGGGTTTAGGGTTTAGGGATACCAATCCTGCAGTACCCATAATAAGGAAGATATCATAACTCCCATAGTCTAGGGTGGGGTAATGACATGCTCCATGGCTGAACCGAAAGCATTCAGCGTCGCGGCACATGTCACGAAGCAAGGCATCGTGTCGGACGTGAGCCGGCCGCCACCGCTCAGGGACGGACACTAGGGTTTGGAGATGCGTTCCCCCTGCTGTGTCCCCAGTTCACGAAGCTTCTGTGCTCGCGCGCCAGGAGGGCTCACGTGCACCATCGAGAAGCCGTGTTTGTCGTTGTCCAGAAAGTGCTCTGCGGTGCCTTCCAGGGAAGTGTTTTCCCGTTCGCAATCTGACAATTGTCGATCTGGACGACGTCGCCCCCCTAAACCCTAAACCCTAACCCTAAACCCTAAACCCTAAACCCTCAACCGCCTGCTTGCACTTGTTGAAGCTCATCTACGAGAAAATGGCCCCATACGTTGACCAGCATTTCCTTCCCCGATAAGTCCTTCAGCCCAGGATTAAATCATCAACCGTATATGGGGGGGCTTAGGTATGAGGTCTGCAAAGTCAACGTCAAAGAGAGTAAACTTAATTACTGTCCTGGAAACTGACAACAGGGCTCGTCTGAGGGTTCTATAAGGGTTACTCACCATGACGGTCTGGTGCAGGGTCCGTAGCAATTAGAACCAGGCTTTATAGGCCTCTACACAGTCATGCTCATCTCTGACAGGGACAGGGCTCAGTGATGGACCGGGACTCGGGAGGGTCTCGGGCATGGGACTTGCAGCAGTTTAAGTTTACGGTTTAGGGTTTGGGCTTGGGTTTTTAGGCTAGGAGTTAAGGGCTTGGGGTTTTGGGTCGGCACTTCCTAGGCCTTCACTGTTGATGAATATTTCGATTATTGTGGGCAATGCTTTTGAAAAGAGTGCATTCTTGAGTACTTTGGTTGCTGTCAGTAGGCGTACTATGGTTATTGCTTCTTATTGCTACTATGATTGCGCTTGTTGGCATGTCTGTTACATGTAAGCATGATCATGAAAAAGTATGTAAAAACTAACATCGACAGAGCTGCAATGCTGACCGGGTCGACGCCCACCTCCTCGGTTCAAGCATGGAAAGTTGTTTAGAGTCTAGAGCTTGGATTTGGGTTTAAGGTCACTGCTATGATAAATGCTACCACCATTGTACCGGCATTAACCACCTTCCTTAATTCTGATGATCGCGATTGTGACTCCTTGTGCTTTTAAACAGTTGCTACGCTCAACAAGGCTATGCTTACACTGACGTTGGCGGAGGCTGTTGGGGTCCATATCTTAGGAGCTGCCCCCACCCTGTAATAGTGACCATAAGGATTATATTGGGGATTATTAGGGCCCTATTATATTCCTATTTTACCACTATTACAGGGTGGGGGCCCCTTCTAATCCATATCCTACTTGGTACTTGGCCCCTAAGGTCTCTACCTGTTCGGGGCTCCCTATTATTTACTAGGATACTCAGTAACCTAAGAATAAAAAGGCCTCTCTTTTTGGTATTGGGTAACTTTATAAGGAACCTAGGACTACAAAAAGGGAATAAGGGTACTACTGGGCATCCTAGTTTATGATATCTTTATACACGTCCTTCAAAAGGTAGGCTCTGTAGGGACCCTATATGCCAAAATCTTGAGGCGTCATGGCCTGCGACCCTCCAGCGCCGAAGATCGAAACCCAGCCCTTAATACAGGGGCCTTCATAATTAGAAAACTTTCTTTTAAACAGGAAGCCCCCAAATGGTATTGGTAATTATTAAGGCACCTTTTTTACTTGACAGGATCCAGAACCCCTGGGCCCAGTGCAAAGCCCGAGGGTTGAAGTTTTGACTTTCTGTGATATGTAGGGGTTGAAGGTTTAGGTTTAGGGGTTGGAGTTGAATCATTGGAGGTTCAGAATTTGGAGTTTAGGGGAACCGTACCTACAAAAACTGTCAAGCCCTTCCCAAAGACACCATGCCCCTCGTGCCAGGCATCTTCCAGAGCACGAGCAGCCTCATCTACCTGCAGGATCTTCATGAACTCTGCCTGGGGCGGGTATCTTCAATCATCTAGGATACCCAGTAACCTAAGAGTAAAAAGGCCTCTCTTTTTGGTATTGGGTAACTTTATAAGGAACCTAGGACTACAAAAAAGGAATAAGGGTACTACTGGGCATCCTAGTCATGCTAAAGTGCCCAATCCAGTTGAAGGGTTGGTCTTTCAAGGGGTACTACGGTTGATGATATAAATCCTGCAGTACCCATAATAAGGAATATATGGGAAATATGGTATATTCCTTATTATGGGTCATGCAGGATTTAGATCATCAACCGTACGTACAGCATGGACCCTTACACGCCCCCTGGTTCACCACCCACTGAGAGCCGGGGATTTAAGAGTGCAGCAAAGCGCTTCAGAAGTGATCTCGTCAAGATATGGAGCTTGGGTTCAGGGTAAGCAGTACGCGACCGTAAACAACTCAAACAAGGTTTGGGGGTATGTGGGACTGTAGGTACCTCGGGCTTACACGGACATGATCTCATATTGCTGACAGGCAAATCCTCAGCTACCAGAACCCAACATCGTCCATTCCGTTTGGGACTTTAAGGAGGATTGATTAGAAATCTGCTTGTCTGGCATGGTTGAAACCAATACTCCCCCAGATTCCTACACTCCAACTGACATCCCTCTAGATCCCATACCCAGGGATCGCCGCAGCCTTGCACAAGTGGCCGTCGTTGTTTTTGTCCAACTTCGAAAGAACTCTTTGCAGCTTGTTGGTGATATGAAGCCTTGGATTGTGTGCAGGATGCAGGATGTTAAGTTGCGGTCTTGTGTGTGGGAGGAGGGAGTTGGAAACAAGCGAATGACAGTCTTGCTCGTACCGAGATACGAGCAGACTAGGCAAAGATGCCTGAAGATACACGTATGAAATGGAGATAGGCTAGCATAGGTATGTATAACGACAGGAGCATACGGGCAGGCAGACCTATAGCTTGGTCGAGTCGAGCGACAGGTGCATGTGCGCATGTGTGTGTGTGTGTGTGCGCGTATCTATAAATACAAATACATATATGCATGTGTATATATATACATATATACTTACTGTGCACAATACATATGTATGTATCCACATACACAGATATGTATGTATATACATATATAGATATGTATGTATATACACATACACATATGTATGTATGTACGCATGTATGTATGTATGTACGTTCATAGAAAGACGTGATAGCCAGCAACTACATAAAGCCGGTGCCTTCGTGGGTGAGAGTGGGCACAACTGGCCGACGGATGGGCAGACCAACTGAGGGACTAACGGACAGACTGACAGGACTGAAACTGCATGAGCGAGACGACATCAAACGAAATAGAGTGTAAAAAAGAAACGCGAGCTGTGGACTGAAATGACATGAAAAGGGAAAGAGGCTTCTGTCTAGGCTGAACTGGTGATGTGCACGGCTGGTGTAGCTGACCAGCATAGCTAACAGATTGCGAGTACCAACAGGTGAGCATTAACGAGTCAATCCTGCCTAAGTCTAAGCCTAACGGATAACGAATTATTCGGTCGATTTTCGCGAAACATACCTGCCAAAGCTGGATTCCTAACCCTCAAACCAGGACCTTGAACTAAATGCCGCGTGATGTTTCTATGCCAGAATCCCTCAACCTCAGAGAATCCAAGCTCAAATTCTCAAACTTAAACTGCAACCCTCTTCACATCCGAATCAAGGTCGGGTGCATAGAAAGCCAGGCGACACTAAGATCTCTTCCCGCTCAACCTCAGTACCGCGAAACAACAAACAGCTGCACGAGCCCTCCCCAAAACCTGAACCTCAAATCACCCTAAACTTGATGTCAGCATAATGCCTGCATCACCCTGAACTTGGTATCAACCCTGATACCTAAACGGTCGCAACATCATTCTGTAGCTCGAAACACTGCGCTTTGATGTTGAGGGGTTTCGGTGGGGTTGATGGGGCTTGGAGCTTGAGAATAATGCAAGAGTCGGAACGAACGCCAACCCTCTTCCTTCTCGCAAAAATACAATATACCTCAAAACAACTAGCTGTTAATGCCCCTATGGGGCCTATTATACTATAGTTATGGTAAGGAGCCACCAAACATGTATAGGTGATGATTTAATGCCCAATATTATGCTACTTCGCTGCTACTGACTTGGTTACTTCTGGCTTTCTTTGTCGCAGGTTTCAAATTCAGGCTTTAGGGGTTGAGGAATTAAGGTCTCGTAGGGTTTAGGGGTTAGGGGTTTAGGGGTTTAGGGGATTAGGGTTTACGCCGAAAGCCTGACCTGAACCTAAAACCTAAACCTTAAATCCCGTCCCCAGATAACCTCAGAAGCGTGAAGCCTTGGAGCTATAAACTCTTGAAGCCCTAAACCCATAAAGCCCAAAGCCCTTAGCCCTTATAAGCCCTAAACTAGACCCTAAACCCTAAACTCTAAAGCCCTTAGAGCCGTAAAGCCTGAAACTCCGAAGGACCATGCAGCAGCTAAGCCCCAGACAGCGGCCACTGCAGAAACAACTTCGCAGAGGATACCGATAAGCATGTTCAGCACCTGCCGGCTCACACTTGGATGGGCAGGGGACTTAGTAAGTAGGTTATAAGTAGTGTTATAATTGGGGTAACACCATTTAGGGTACTTATTACTCTACTTATAACCTACTTACTAAGTGCCCTGCCCTTCCAAGCAGGGTTCAGGATTTAGGGTTGAAGGGTTTAGGCTTTAAGGGTTTAGAGGTTTAGGGGGTTTAGGGTTTAGGGTTTTAGGGGCTTAGGGTTTTAGGGTTTTAGGGTTTACTGCGTCGGGGTCCAGTGGCGCATACGGCGGCAGTTATCGTACGGTTTAGGGTTTAGAGTTAAGGATGTAGGGTTTAAGGGTTCAGGAAATTGACGGACGGAAGGAAAAAACACGAACGGTGATCATCGAGATGACAACTAGCACCACCAACGGACCATCCTCACCATCATCCCGATGAGAAACCGTAAACACGGAATACGACACATGACAATGACAATGATAGAAGTAGCAGTCGCTGAAGCAAGAAAGCAGCAACGGCAGTCTTGAGGATAAGGACCCGTTTACTGGGGCTTCGGGTTTAGGGCTTTAGGGGTTTAGGGTTTTAAGTAACAATCCTGAGAATCGTAAACGCTGTCTGAAATTACGAAGGTCGACTATTACGCAGTCTCGGTCACCCCAAAGCAAGAGCACCTGAACCCTGAATCTTAAATCGTCAACACAAACCCTAAACTCTACTACCCTAAAGGTTAAAACCCTAAATCCTCGTACCAAAAAAAAAAGCTAAACCCTAAGCCCGCATACCCGAAAACCTAAACACTAAACCCTACAACCCGAAAGCCTAAACCAATCGAAAGCCTAAACTGGAACACTAAACCCTACCACCCTAAAGCCCAAATCCCTCTCAACCCCCGAACCCCATGCCCAAGGCAAAACCCCCAAACCCTGCGTATAGCATAGTGCCGTTACAGATCCCGGAAAGGAACGGTTAGCGTACATTGGCAAATCGGGGGTTTAGGGTGCAAGCCCTAAACCCTAAACCCTAAACCCTAAATCCCTAAAAAGCGGGGCCACGGTGCCGTGCAAGCAGACAGGAGGACAAAGACAAAGATCAGAGCCAAGCAGAGTGGGCTCTCGGCACCCACCTCGCCGGACAAAGGATTCTGTTTAGGGGCCTAGGGTTCAGGGATTTAGGGTTTAGGGGTTTAGGGTTTAGGGCTTAGGGGTTTAGGGTTTAGGGTTTAGGGTTCAGGGTTTAGGGTTTAGAGGTTTAGGGTTTAGGGGTTTAGGGCTTAGGGGTTTAGGGTTTAGGGTTCAGGGTTTAGGGTTTAGGGGTTTAGGGCTTAGGGGTTTAGGGTTTAGGGTTCAGGGTTTAGGGTTTATGGGTTTAGGGCTTAGGGTTTAGGGTTTAGGGTTCAGGGGTTTAGGGTTTAGGGGTTTAGGGGTTAGGGGTTTAGGGGTTTAGGGTTTCGGGTTTAGGGTTCTGGGGTTTAGGGTTTAGGGTTTAGGGGTTTAGGGTTTAGTTTAGGGTTTAGGGGTTTAGGGCTTAGGGTTTAGGGGTTTTGCGTGAGGGTTTAGGCTTCAAGATATCTTCAACGGGCTCACTAAGGGGTCTAACTTGGTTGCAGATGGATTCTTAGAGGGTCTCGGAGGTTGTTCTATGAGCTCTTCAACGGGCGTTACAGGGATTCTGCTTAGGTTCTTCAATGTGCCTTGCAGGGATTCTACAATCTATGAAAGTGCGGTTTAGGGTTTAGGGTTTAGGGGGTTTAGTACGAAGGCGCTATAAACGTCATAGGGATTTTGTTGGGCTCACCCTGTCGGAAAGCTCCTGCAGACGTTCAGTGCTTATGGGTTTACGAGAGCTCGGCTTAGGGTTTCAAGAAAAAGAGCTGTACCCTACACCTGAAACCCCTCAAACCTACACTTTAAATCCTGGGCCCTAAACAAAAACCCTAGAACCCTAAACCCCTCAGCTCTAAACCCCTCAAACCTAAGCTCTAAACCCTGAGCCCTCAACTCGAAGCCCAGGGTTTAGAGCAAAGCCCCGAACCCGAAGCCCAAAGCCCTAAACCCCTGAGCCCTAAACCCCTAAACCCCTAAACCCCTAAAACCCCAAACCCTAAATCCCTCCTCAATCCCTGAAACCCTAAAAGGGCTCTCGAAAGCCTTGCAGAGTGCAGAGATCCTGGGCTCGGACCAACAACGACCACAGCAGCAAGAAGCAGCAGCAAGTTGCGGGAGTTAAGGGTCTAGGGCTTGAAATGCTGGGGGGTTTAGGGTTTAAAAAGTTGTGGAGTTTAGGGGTTTACGTTAGGGTTTAGGGTTTAAACTTTTTGGAGTTTAGGGTTTAGGTCAGGGTTTAGGGGTTCAAAGTTTTTGGAGTTAGGGTGTAAGGTTTCTGGGGAGGACATCGGTTCCTCGCCCCCCCTTGGCCTCGTCACAAAACTGCGACAAGTTGTCCAGGAAGGTGCCATAAAGGAGCAGGGTGTACATGGAGTGCCTTGCACTCGTGCAAGCATAGGGTTCAGGGTTTTGGGTTTGTTTTTTGTTTGAACCGCATACATACATACATATATATATATATATATTATCGAGAGAGAGGGTGCTTTTTGGGATATTTGCAACGGCTTCGGGCTGAGCCAAACGGCACAGCTGGGCCCTTCCAGAAGTGTGCCCAAAACTAGGTACGATCAGGTACATTGATGAGGCCATACAGGGCAGATCCAAAATGTACCTTAGGAATAGGTACCCTGTAAGAGATTCTTATGAGCCTGTCATACGGCACCGCTGATTGAACACATCTGGCTCTACCTTAAGTACCCTGAACTACATGGAAGAAGGGCATACATCTTCTTGCTATGGATAATGCAGGGTCCTGCCCATCAGCAGCTTCTTCTCACGAAACGAAGCTCGCCAACCCCCCGAAAGAACATTGGCAGATCGCCTTACCGTCCATTCACTGGGAGGTTCAGAAAATCACGGACACTGCAGGGCTCAAAACTCCCCCAGTTTTGGACAATGGACCCAGAATTGAAGCTTGTCCTAATTTCTAGCAGTGCCGCATCAAATCCGGAAAACCCCAAAACACCCTATTGAAACCCCAAACCCCAACCTTTAAACCTTACATCCCGAAACCCTACACCCCAAAAATCTTCAACCCCTGAAACCGAAATCCCCCACGCACCATGCGGCCCAGATACAAAACATCCGGGAAGTAGTAGTCACCCATTAACGTGCCGCTTGCCAGCTGCGTGAACGCCTGGGTCAGTCTTTTAGTCTCCCTTCAAAGGGTTCCAAAAAGAGTTCCTGTAAGGGCTCCTTCATGTGCTCCTTTAAAGGGATCCTTCAAAGGGTTCGCGGCAGGGTTCCTCTGGGGTGGGTTTAATGGATTCCTTAAGGATTCTTCTACGGGTCCCTTTAACGGAACCCCATTGTAGAACCCTATGGTACCCTTTAGAGGAAACCCTACTGTAGAACCCTTGTGTGCTCCATCAAATGGACTGCTTCATGGAAAGCCTTAGGATATGGTTTCATGGCAGGTTTAATTGTTACTGTAAGGGTTGTAGAGATTTGGGTTCAGGGTTTAAGGTTTGGGTTGAGGCAACCTTCTTTGCGAGGGGAAAGATTATTCGGTGCGGTTTTCGAAACGACGGCCTTTTGATGATACTAAAGTATGAAAGCCGGGCTCTATATGGGAGTTTCCGAAAATAGGGGACCCGAATATAGTACCCTAAATAGTAGGATCCTTATTGTAAGGACCTCCAAATAAGGCACCCATATTTATCGGAAACTCCCATATAGGTACAGAAATCCCAGTCCTAGGTCGAGCTTAGGTTCTGCGCTGTTGAACGGGAATTTCGCTGTTTAAAGCAGAGTTATAGCCCTAAGCTGCAGAGTGTCTTGGGCTTCTGGTGGTTTGGGGGGAATTGAGGTTGCATGCTATGCAGTGGCGTCGGGTTTAGGGTGTAGAAACCAGCGTGCAAGGGCATGCAATGTGCTGAGGCCCCGGCGATCGCAAACACATAGAGCAAGATAAGCTGAAGGCACATCACGAAGAACACCTCAAACAGATGCCGGGCTACACGTGTTAGTTCCAGGGTTTAGGGCCGGGGCTTACGGTTTAGGGTTCAGGGCTTAGGGTCTTTGGCCAAGGGTCTGGGATAAAGAAAGCCCCACCCCAACCCCACACCCAAAATCTAAACCCTAAACCCAGGCACCCTACCCCGCTCCCTCGGTTCACCATGTTCAATTATTACACGGGGCACTCATCTGAAGCGACGCGACAGCCGGAAGAAGCCAGTAGGGTTTTGTGGCACATCATACAATAATTCTACTAAGGAACCCAAGGAATAATGTAGGTATGATTTACGCCCCATAGTAAATCCTTATAATTGCACTTCTCGTAGCCCTTATCGACCCCTTTAAAGGAACCCCAAGGAATAATATTGGTAATTCTTTAAGCCCCCATAGTATGGGGGCCAGGAAGCCGTCAAGACCCGAAACCCACAACCCCTGACTCTGGTCCCTCAAGGCACGTGGGCTTAGGGTTAAGGCCTCGGGGTTTAGGGGTTGGGGTTTAGGGGTTAGGGTTTAAGGGTTAGGGTTTAGGACTTAGGGTCTAGGGGTTAGGGCTTAGGGTTTAGGGTTATTAAGGCTAAACTAATAGCTAGGTTGGCCCTGCCTCTGAAAATGTTCGTAAATAGGGTCCTATTAAGCCCCATAAGGGAAAATATAAATGTCCCAAAGGCCTACCTAGATAAGGTCCCCACAAAAACCCACCTAAATCCTGAACTGTAGAACCCCGAATCCTGAAACCATGCAGACTCAGCAACAGAGGTGGCAGCAGCAGCCATGCCCTTGATAAGGATCATCAACCTGGGGGCACTGTTAGGGTTTAAGGTTTAGGGTTTAGGGTTTAGGGATATAAACCCCTTTTGATGAAGCCCAATAAGGTAGGGATCCCTATAAAAACCATGGTTTGGGTCTGGGGTTGAGGGCTTGGGGCTTGGGGGTTAAGGGCTCAGGGCTTAGGGTTTAGGGTTTGAGGCTTGGGGGTTCGGGTTAGGGCTTAGGGTCGCGGGTACAGCTATAATTAGGGACTAAAAGTAGGCGTCTACATCTAACTGCTACATTGGTACTCACGATTCCGACCCCTGTTGTGTTATGTGATCTGAACCGCCGAACGCCCCCGCGACTGGGCCCTAAACCCAAACCCCAAGCCCCAAAGCAGACCGCAACCGGAACGCTCATGCCCTGACCCCCAAGACCCTGAAAGGTTTTTTAAAAAATGCAAACCCTAAACCCGAAAGCAGACCCCTTGCCAAGCCCTAAACGCTAGTTACTCTGTTGCAGGAACCCTTGGAGGAACACTGCAAAAACCCTCCAGAGATCCTTGATAAAAACAATATTAATTAAAAGAAAGCAAGCCCCTAAAGCACCAGAGCCCCTTAAAGGAACCCTGTGGTAAAAAACAATAAGAGACAGCTCCAGAGACCCGTAAAGGAACCCAATGTTTAAAAACCACAAAATCCTAAACCCTAAACCCCAAACCCTAATCCCTAAATCCTAATCCCTAAACCCTAAACCCTAAACCCTAACCCTAAACCCTAAACCCTAACCCTAAACCCTACACACTAAACCCGTAAAACTCCTAAGAGAGAGCGAGGGGCTCTGGCATCGACCGGAGCATCCGCGCCATCCGCGAGAGCCGCAGAAGCCGAAAGAGACGGAGGATCGATGCCTCGCATTTTCCTACTCTTAGTAACTAGGATTCCTTAAAGGGGTCCATATAGGGATCTATAGGGGTTCCTTAAATGGATCTATAGGGTTTAGGGTTTGGGGTCTACTTAAAGGATCATGGGACTTAGTAACTTAAAGGATCATGGGACTTAGTAACTAGGGTTCCCTACAGGGCTCCTTTTAAAGGGATCTATAGGGGTTCTATAAGGGGGGTTTAGGATCTACTTAAAGGATCATGGGACGTAGTAACTAGGGTCATAGATAAGGTAACTATACTTAGGGTTAGGGTCTAGGGTTTATGGTTTGGGAACCTCTGCGTTTAGGGTATTTATATCCAAGGATAAAAGGAGGGACCCTTAAGAAGGACCCCTAGGGTATATACCCTTAATATAGCCACTATATACCCATTATATAGCCCATTATAGAGTAGGGGTCCCCATTAAGGGTCCCTCCTTTTCCCCTTTGACTTTCCTACTGAGAATGGGAGTTTCTGAAAACAGGGGACCCTAATCTAGTACCCTAAGTGGTGGGATTCTTATAATAAGGACCCCAAAAAAAGGTACCCCTATTTTCGGAAACTCCCGAATCTCAGCAAAGGGTTTAGGGTTTAGGGTTCAGAGTTTAAGGTTTAGGGCTTATATAGGGCTTTAAGGTTTAGGGCTATTTATCTAGGTTCATGATTATGATACGTGTCCAGTATTTTGACGAACGAAAGGTTAACCTTTGGGAGCATGTCGAGATTGTGTAGGGATTGTAGTACCCCAGGCAGGTTAAAGGTTACCTACTCCACGACTAGGTTTTCAAGGCTGCAAGGTTGAGGGTGTTGGGTTTGGGTTTACATAGAGGCATCAATGCTCCGAATGGGTCTCCTTGTAAGGGTTCCGGAACAGGGGTCCGTAAGGATTTCAGAACTTGTACTTAGAACAGAGTTCCTCTGAAAGGGTCTTCTATCTTCTAAGGGCTCTATAAGGGTCATGAAAGGCAATGAAAGTGGTTTAGTATCGGGGCCGACTAGATAGAACAGGGCTCTAGGATACTTTATACGATAGTCACAATGTTGTGTTCGTTGGCAATTAGTCCGTCCCCTGTGTTACACAGAAGTTGTCCAGGGTTCCTCAAAGGTTCCTCTAAGGGTCCTGTAAGGATGCTTTAGGATTGCAGGGAGTGTCTACGCTAAGGGCCGGAACAACATGCGATAGTATCCCCGTAGAAGCACGCCTCGTATAACTCTCCTAAATAACACAGCCTACACCTGCCATAACCAAAGCAACCCCTCCAGTATCCTTACAGAATCCTGAAAGGAGCCCCTTAAGAACCCTAAACAATTTCTATATAATCTAGGGGCCTTATGACGAGATTAAGGACCTGTGGTATATTAACCTGGGCTCAAGAACGATAAGTCTCTAAATGTGAACAAATCCTGAACCGTAGACCTCAAAAACCCCTGAACTCTAAACCCCTAAACCCTATAAACTCTAAACTCCTAAACCCACTGAAAGTCTCGCACACTAAAGTCCGGTCATCCGCAGCGACTTCCTGCATAGAACTTTCGACCTCTGAACAGCCAAGTCCCCTCAAAGCCCGAAGCCCTAAACCCATATTAAAGTTCGCAAAGCAACCGCCAGACAAACTCTTGGACCTTCTACAGCCCATGAAGCCACCATAAACCCTGAACCCTAAACCCTAAACCCCTAAACCCTAAACCCTAAACCCTTATACAAATCTACAAACGCCCCTCATGAAGCAGTGAGGCCCTCCGAACCCTCAGCTTCTCAACCCTCCACCCTAAACGCCCAAAAATCCTACACGCGACCTTAACGAAACAAGGCCTAGTTTTTGGTAGGGTCCCCCAAAACATCTCAATATTAGGGCTTGTAGTAAGCGCCGACAAAACAAAAGGTTTAGGTAGACCCCTGAACCCCTAAACCCCTAAACCCTGAACCCCTAAACCCTAAATCCCTAAACCCCAAGTAAATCCCAAACCCTCAGCTCCAGGCATTCCCCACAGCCGTAGAAGCCGGCCCATCCGGCCCCAAAAGCAACAGCAGAACAGAGAGGAGAAGAGTCTCTCCTTTCTTCTTCAATGATCGGGCCCAAAACAAATCTCAAACTTTCTACAAGAGACCATATATACTAGCCGACAAAAGCTTCATGTTCTCCCATTGGCTATCCAAGTCTCCAAGCATCATCAGCACCAAAAGGCCTGAAGGCTTGGGGTTTAGGGGTTCAGGGTTTAGGGTTCAGACTTTAGGGTTCAGGGTATAGGGTTTAAGGGTTTAGGGTTCACGGTATTCGAGGTTTGATCACGAACACCTAAACGCAAAACCCGAAGCCCCAAACCCCAAACCTGCAACCCTCACCTTACCATGAACATTGAAACCGAATGTCTGAAACCAAGGTATCTTGTCCATTATCTTGCAGCCGGGTGTCTGTCGAAGACAAACCAGCCGTCACGCAAAGCGTCGCACCTTAGGGTCTAGGGGTGCCAGGGATAACCATAAACCCTCAACCCCTACACCCTAAACCCCTGAACCCTAAACCCCTCAACCCTACACCCCTAAACTCTAAGCCCCTAAACTCTAAACCCCAAACCCCTAAACCCTAAACCCGACATTCTCTTCATAAGGTTTTCCCGATGCCCAAGATCACAATGCCATGCATCCTAGCACCATTCAGGGCAGAGTCTAATGTAGGAACCTGATTAAGAAACCCCGGCCCTCGAACCATATTAAGAACCCTAATCAGGATCCAAGGTTTCTTGATCAGGTTCCTACATTATCAGGGCTTCGAATCTTGAAAGGATGCTTTGACCTTGCTGGTCGAGGTATGTAGCCAGGCACGGCGCGACTTGGCAGTCACTCGTGCTATAGTGGGAACGTGTCAAGGTGCTGTTGCTTCAGGCCTCTCTGTTGGGATCATACAAGGGTTGTATGCACACCCTAAACCCTGAATCCTAAAGCCTCAACCCTAAACCCTAAACAAGCCAGGAAAAACTAGGGTTTAGGGTTGGCAAGGATGCCGCTTTTGAGGAGGCGAGTTGGACAAGTCAAGAGTTCCACCAGCCTGATGATAGGTGGGTTTAGGGTTTAAGGTTTAGGGCTCAAGGTTTAGGGTGAAGGGTATAATTCTGAGGGCTTAGGGTATGGAAATGGTGCAGGCCATGGGGTTTAAGGTTTAGGGTTTGCGGCATCGAGCATAATGTTTGTATATTGAGGTTTTATTGGTTTCTGGCCCTCGATGCCCATAATAAGGATCTAATAAGGCCTGTTTCAGTATGAAGTATAGTCCCCTCACCCTCCCCCCCCACCCCCCTAAGCGTCCCTATGGTTTAGGGAGCCCTTGAACTACATTAGGAGGGCCTAGCGGCAAGACCGGCGTCCGAACTCGCATAGCGGCATCTTTTTGTGCCGAGAGTCTTGCGCCTGAATGCCATGAAGCGCACGAAGAGCTCGATGGCGTAGTACGTGCAAAAGAACTGGACTTCAGGATCTAAACGCCCCCTCAAACCCTTTGTGTCGGCAGGTTCACAGAGCTAGGGTTTAGGGAAGCTTGCGTTTACGGGACCTTCTCACAATTTGGACTCACTTTCACCGGTTCCGACAAGAACGATCCCAACAAAAGAAGTGCGTCTTCGAAGGCCTAATATACATGTCATGTCGTTTCAGACAGTCCAGAGTCCAGACCAGCGGCAATCTCTGCGACCTGGAAGTCAATCCGCGCAGAGAGCAGTGATTCGCTTTGGTTGCTGTTCGTATCGTGGGCGAGCCAGAGCGCATTGATACCTGCATCAACGTTCAGGCTCTCCACTAGGGTTCCGGGTGTCGGGTTTGCCCCCTACAGGGGTCGGAATGAGTAGTAATGTCCTCCTTTATGAGGCCTTATATAAGTCTAATACAAAGTGCCCCAAGCCCTGTTCAAATGAAATACTAAGGCTCGGAAATTACGCTCGGAATATCACTTTAACATTAACCCAAAGGGGCAGTTTGAGTGTTAGGGAGCCCTAAACCCTATACCCTAAAACCCTAAAACCTCAACCCTACACCCTAAACCTTTAAGGGTTTAGGGTTTAGGGTCTAGGAAGGGTTTAGGCTTAAGGGTTTAGGGTTTAGGCTGAATTGTTTAGGGTTTAGGGTTTAGGCTTGAGGGTTTAGGGTTTAGGCTTAGGGTACATGCCCGAACCCTTGACCTTACATGATCCTCACGGGAGGATGGTTTCCAGAACCAGGGATCATAGGAAAAACGGCAGAGATCCTTAAGGGAACACAGGGAGAATCAGTATTTGTTGATATATATATATATATACATATACATACATACATACATACATACATACATACATACTTGCTTATGTATGTACGTATTTGTGTGTGTGTGTATGTATATGTATATATATATATATATACCCGCCCTCTCCCTTGGAGCCCCCTCCCGTAGGGATCCCGCAACTACCCCAAGAGCTCCGCATTTGGGACAAAAGATCTACCGTTCACGGTTGCAACTCAGAGCACAGCAAATCCACATCGCCACACAGATAGTTCAAAAAAAGCATGATAAAGGAAGAGTCTGCAAATTGTAAACCCGACAAGTGACAGCTCGGGGATGGTTGCCGGGGTCATAGGGTTGAGGGTTTAGGATCCACTGCTTCGGATTTTCGGCACCAGGTCTTGGTATTTTCATGGCATCTCAGCTTGCAGAAAGCTGAAGACAAATGGCCTATGACGACCAATGTGACCGTCTCGAAAGCATTGGACTTGGCCACCCATTGAAAGAATCCTTTCCTGGGGAAGGAGAGCTTGTGCTATGGATGAAGGGCTGGGGTTCTCCTGTGCTTGATCTGCTATTTGCCACTGCCAGTATGTTCTTATCAGTAGCAGCCGTCGTCACTGTTGAACTCCCACTTGTGGGCAGCCGTCCTAGCTGTAGGTGCAGCCGGCATTGTAGCAGCTACAGTAGCAATATCAGCGATAGTCGCAGCCGTAGCACGAGCAGTTGCAGTACCGGCAGTAGCAGTGGCAGTCATGACGGTAATCGCCGTCGTCGTCGTCCGCAGGATTAGCAGTGCTGTAGTCATCGTGGTAGTCAGTTTAGCATCACTGTCAATATTGCTCGCTGTGAATATCGCTGCGTTTACTATGAACATTGCGAGTACTGCCACAACACCTTCATCGCTATTGCTAGCATTAGTACTGCTGCAACTGCCAATGCTAATGCTTCTCGTGATGAATAGCTTTTTGCAGGTTCTGTTGGTCTGCTACTTCTTGTCCTACATGACGCTGTCCACACTTTCCTGGCACGCTTGCTCACTATGACAAACCTTCAAACCACAGATCATCAGACCCTGAAACGCAAAAACCCTGAAACTCTGAAGCCCAAAAACGCCTAATGAAGCACCAAAGCCCTGGGAGCTTGCAGCGCTGAACGCTGCGACCACAAAAACCCGAAATATCGTCTTATTAGGTACATCCACCGCAAACGCTAACCCTGGTGCCTAAATCCTAAACCCTAAACCCTAACCCTAATACCTAAACCCTGAAATCTAAACGCTGACCCTAATACCTGAACCCTAAACCCTCCCTGGGCGGAGCGTTTGCATGGTGCTGTTTTCTGCCCGAGGCTCCGATGGTAAAAATCGAAAACCTCAGCTTTTGCCATCTTCTGTGTTTAGTAGGCCTCCTAAAAGGGATCCCTAGCGGGGGCTCCTTAAAGGGATCCTTAAAGGGCTCCTTATAAAGGGATCTACACGGGGATCCATCGGGGAGGATCGGGGGCAAGGGTGCCTTTGAGGGTTCCTTTAAGCGTTTCATTTCAGGGATTCATAAACTAGACCCAAGAGTAACCCAGGCATAAAAAGGATGCCCTTTTGGTTTAAAGGGGCTTATAAGGGAACCTGAAGCCTAAAAAAGGGAATAAGGGCATACTCTAGGTCCTAGTAAAGGCTAGGTTTCGGAATTAAGGCCCTTTGGGTTTGGGGTTTAGGGCTCAGCCCTAGTTGGAGGATGTCAGAATTCATCAGTGAAGGGCACTACTGCTTGGAGCTTAGAGTCTTGCCTTCGTTGCAGAATTTCAGAGTTCTGAGGTGCACCCTCAACCCGAAATCCTGGAAGCCTAAACCCTAAGCTTAAACCCTGGTAGAAATATAAAGCTTGCACGGAACAAAATCCCAAACTAAACTCACCGAAACCAAAACTCCCGCAAACCAAACACGCGTCGCAATTGACACTTTTTTAAGCGCTGGGAGGGTTGACCATACTGTAATGCTGCGTGAGCTAAGCCAAAAGCCAATTTAGGACAAAAGAGTTTATGGCTGGTTCCTTTGAGGGTTCCATTGAGGGTTTGGGGTTTTCGGGTTCTGCCTGGGGTGGTTGGGTCTGAAGGTTTAGGTTAATTATTGGGTGTTGGTTTTAGGTTGAAGGGTTGGACTAGGTACCTTTTAAATCCCTAAACCCTAAACCCAAAACCCTAAACCCTAAACCCTCAACTGCTTTAAACTATAGCAATTAGGATATTATCCTGATTCTGGACAGCGCAGGCTGTTGTCCATCAGCAGTTCTCGAGGAATCCGATACGGAATCAATCAGTCAGTATGTACGTATTTGTATACATATATACATATACAGATATATAATGACATATATATATATATATATATATACATAGAGAGAGAGAGAGAGAGATGTACATGCAGGTGTATATGTCTGTGTGTGCACGGGGGCATTGGCCTGAGGGTTTACGGTTCAGGGTTTAGGAATTTCGTTCTTTCTCAAGAAGAGTTTATGCTAAAATGGGCATAGCCTCGACGAGCCCCTTAAGGGTGCAGGGCTGGGGTATAGAATCCCCAACCATGACCTAATAGTACTTGAAGGCTCATGGGACTTAGTAAGTAAGGTTATAAGTAGGTTATAATTAGGATAACCCCAGTTAGGGGACTTCTAACCCCAATTATGACCTGCTTACTAAGTCCCAGGATCCTCTAAGTAGCATTAGTATCCCCTGTATAGCCCCCATAATCCCATCTGACACGGCAACCCCGCACCTTGAATCCGAAAACCCTTCAACCCTCTCTCTGAGGCACTTAAAGGATCATGGGACTTAGTAACTAGGGTTATAAGTAAGGTAACTATACTTGTAATTACTTATGACCCCAATTTTGGTACTTATAACCTTACTTACTAAGTCCCCTGATCCTCCAAGCATGAACTCGCAGCAGAACAAGCTGAACCGGAAAACCTTAATGCAAGCCTCTCAACACCCAATCTGGATCCTTATCCACTGAACCAAGAATCCCTACCTATTCCTTCCAAAGTCCCTCAATTAAGGGATATACCTTGAATTATAGTAGGATCCCTAATATGGTGTAAGAGATATTCCTTATTAAAGGGCGTTGGAAGTTCTGGGTACAGAAGCAGGTTGAGATGAGCAGACTAGAGTTTCCGGGCATAGCTCGGTACAAGTAGCTACGGAACCCTCAGGAAGAAATGTTAGAACTATTACCCTAAACCCTAGACTATGTACCCCATAGTCCTGCTATACACTCTAAACTCTAAACCCTATGCAAAAGCTAACAGGCTGCATTGTAGGAAGGTCTGAACCCTCAAGCCCTAAACCCCTCAAAGCCCAAATCCTAAACCCCTCAAGCCCAAAACCCTAAACCCCAAACACCTCAAACACTTATAGACCAGCTGCATTGTAGGAAGGTCTGGCCAGGGCCTCTTTGACCTTCGCTTTCATCTCTTCAGCATCGAGGAAGACGCGGCTTTTGCTTCCTGAAAGCTTTAGGGTTTTTAGGGCTTTTGGGGTTTAGGCTTTAGGGGTTTCGTTTGTGTTTAGGGGTTTAGGGTTTTTGGGGCTTGGGGCTTTAGGGCTATTCGTTTCGGGTTTCGGGTGGTTTCGGGTTTAGGGCCATGGCGTTGGGGGTTAAGTCTTTAGGGCACTATTTCATTTAAGTGTATTTCCGCAGCGACTTGGATTTGAGGGTCGAGGGGTTTAAGGGATCCGTTTCAGGCTGTAGGACTTAAGGATTTTGGGAGTTTCCGAAAATAGGGGACCCCAATATAGTACCCTAAAAAATAGGATCCTTATTGTAAGGACCCCAAGCTAAGGTAGCCCTAATTTTTGTAAACTCCCATTTAGGGTGCAGGGTTGTAGGGTCTGGGATCTCGAGGGTTAGGGCTGTGAGAAGCTAAGGCTGGAATTGCGAAAGGAGCTGGAGCTGCAACTACGGTTGATGATATGAGTCCTAGGGTTTTTTTAAAGGGATCTCTAGGGTACCTTTGAGGGATCTATGAGGGTTTAGGGTTTAGGGCTTATGATATGCATCCTCCATTACCTTAAGGACCCTAAACTATGGGAATTATGGTATATTCCTTGTTATGGGTATGCAGGATTTGTACCATCAACCGTACTTGTGACCCCCATCAAGGTACGCCAAGCTCGTCTACAAGAAAACTGCTTGGCATTTCTGGGTCATGGAGTAGGCTTTGGGGCATATTCTAGTATACATCTAATGAAGAACCTGAGGAACCCCAAGGTATTGTGGGCAATTACCCAAGCTTCTAAAAGGGAGTTTACGAAAATATGGGACCCTAAGATAGTACCCTAAATAGTAGGATCCTTATTATAAGGACCCCTAAATAAGGTACCCCTCATTTTCGGAAACTCCCATACTCTGCCTATTCTGCCAATACTGACTGGCAGTGGTGAAAGGGGATATTGCCTGGCCTTGCCAACTTAAACGGGTCGAGCTTAGACCTTTGAGGGTCTGGGGCTTTAGGGTTTGGGGGTTCAGGGTGGTTTGTTAATTCGGAGCTTCGGCAAAGACGGAGCCCTGTGTAGATGAAGGGGATCGCAAGTTTAAAGGCCACCGAAAATACACACACGTGCACACACACAGGCACACACACACACAAAACAGTGAAAACGCAGCACCCTGCCTAAAACCCAAAACCCTAACCCTCAACCCAACATTAAAGGAACCCTAATATTTTGGCCAAGTCACTCTCAGCCCCACGGGGCTTTCGAGAACAATGTTGCGAGCAACAACGAGCAAAGCTATTCAACGCTCGAGATCGAAGAACTTAACCTAAACGAAACCCTCGTGGGGCCCTTAACAGGAACCCTAAAAGCGGCCATCAAAGCCTACAACGGACACAGCCAGGATTCCATGTCGCTGGAATTTCTTCTCTTCCCTGGCGCTTCGGCTGAGGGATTTACGGTTGCAGGGTTTGGGGTTGTAGGTTTTCGGGCATGGTGGTTTAGCGGTTTAAAACCCTAAACCCTCAACCGTTAGGGTTTCGGTGTTAGTGGCTTAGGGGTCAAGTAGGAGCTCAGGTCTTCGGCTGACAGACACAATCCTCCACTTACTCATGCTAAGGTAGATTGTGCTTTAGGGTGTAGGTGTTGGTTTAAGGTTTAGGGTCTACGGTAGATCAGAAACTGACGTAGCTTAGGATACTGGCGGAAGATAATCTTAAACTCTAAACCGCAACCCTAAGCCCTACACCCTGATTCACATGTAAGGCAAGCTTTCGTCCGTCAGCAGCTCGATGCTTGAGGTGCCAGCTGGTTAGTGGCTTGGGCTGCAGTCTACTTAGAGGATCATGGGACTTAGTAGGCAGGTTATAATTGGGGTTATAAGTCCCCTAAGTGGGGTTATCCTAATTATAACCTACTTATAACCTTACTTACTAAGTCCCATGAGCCTTCAAGTAAGATTGTTCAGGCTTTCCGGTCTGGAGCTTGGGGCCCAGGGCTTCGTAATAGGGATCCTTAGGGGTGTAGGGGGGAGGGGTGTAGGGGACTATATTTCCTTAAATAGGCCTTATGAGTCCTTATTATGGGCCTTAAGGCCCCCTACCCCCCCTCCCCCTACACCCCTAAGGATCCCTATGAGGCTTCCTAATTCAGAGAGGGCGCGGGGGGTAATCATAGGCTTTGGGGTTCGGGCTTCTGGGCTTAGGATTTCGGGCTCAGACCTGCACCCTAATACAGGGGATCGGGGCTCAGGGGGCTTCAAGCCCGAAATCCTAAACCCCAAAACCAAAACCCCAAACTCTAGGTGTTTCGGGCTCAGGGGTTTACGGCTGTAAGGCCCTCGTTCGATATGAGAACACCGACGAGGAGCATTTACATATCGGTCTTCATACTTGGAATGAGCTTCTTTGTTTGCATTTTTAACGGATTCCTTGAAGGGCTTTATCGGCCTCCTTCTAAGTGTTTAGTATGGGGGCCTTAGTCGGTTCGGGTCGCACCGTCATTACTATCATACATGGTGGCTACAAGTATTGTCAGGGCAGGCCGCGTCATTTTCCGGGCAGAGGCTGGAATTTCTCGCGTCCCGAGCCCGGGCGCGCGCAGGGTCTGTCCGACATGGGCAGCGTTGGGCGGAATGTCGGAACAGATAGCAGAAACATGAATCTCTGTGAAAGATGTTCGCTGGCCGATTCTCCTTAAAGACACCCTAGCTAAAAACCCTCGCGCTGCCAATGCAGCCCGATGAGAAAGGGTTTGGGGTTTAGGGAATGGAAAATTTGAACCACATTAGCTGGCCCTGCCTCCAGCTAAGCTGGCTTCAGTGTAGTAAGCTATTGGCATATGTCACTCGAGACGATGCTGCCGCAGCATGCTATGGGAGACTTGCTCGACGAATCTCGTGTTTTTCCGCAGCCCTAACCGCGATACCCTAAACCCTGAACCCTACACCCTGCAGCCATTACCGGCCTCTTACAGTTTTCACCGCAGATCCAAGGGTCGATGCAACCAATACCCTGAACCCTAAAGCGTCGTAGAGAAAGCTCCTAGAGAAGGTGTACATAGCGAGAATCGACCATGGCACTGTGCTGGTGGGGCAGTGCAGCTTCCAATACTAGAGGGCCGTTAATGTTTCGAATAGGTGCCTGTAGTGGGTCTTCAAAAGGTTCCATAAGGGCTGCTAAAAAAGTTGTAAAGGGTTCTCTAATGTAGGGGCCTGAATAATTCTAACAGGGTTCGAGGATTTATCTACAGGAGAGGTATAAACAGTAACAGCAAACCCAAAAACCCAACCTTCCTAAAACCTCACCCTTTAAGGCAGCATTCTCGCTGCACTGCCCTCCAAAACAAAGCTCTGTTGAAACTCCTCTTGGCAAGTCTTCTTAGTCTTCACTGCTCGTGATTTTCGCTGTCCTGCCTCTGCAGGGGTTAGGGTATGAGAAAGTCGAGGGCTTGGGATGTTAAGCTTTGGGATTTTCGGTGTTAAGCTACACTTTTAATGTAGACCCCCATGAATGAACCCTCTCTCCTTGATGCGGGTTACAGTGGCGATCTTCATCATGAAGGCCGTATAGGACACTGGGTTCAGTGATCATGGGTCTACATTAGTTTTCAGGATCATCCCGATCACGCTGTGGATCGGCACAGGACAGCTCGCAGACCAGCCCCGCAAGGGTAGTTTGGAGTGCACAAGCGTGGCGGCAAGCACTACTCTACGAACGGGTACTGCTGTAGAAGGTTAGGGTTTAGAGTGCCGCGGGTACTGCTACGACTGCTGCTACTATCACTACCACTACTACTGCCACTACTGCCACTACTACCACTACTACCACTACTACCGCTACTACCACTACTACCACTACAACTACCACGACGACGACGGCTACTCCTACTACTACTACTACTACTACTACTACTACTACTACTACTACTACTACTACTACTACTACTACTGCTACACTGCTACTGCTACTGCTACTGCTACTGCTACTGCTACTACTACTACTACTACTACTACTACTACTACTACTACTACTGCTACTACTACTACTACTACTACTACTACTACTAAAGTATGAATACTACAATTTAAACACAAGTGACTGCTGCTACTGCTGCTGCCAATGCTACTGCTACTACTGCTGCTGCTTGCTTCTATGGCCACGACGACTGCCACTACCACGACCAGTACGGACACAGTTGCTACTACAGTGCTGCTGCTCCCATAGTAATGTGAGCTCGTGATTATTAAAGGTCCCCTCAATAGAGCTAAACACTCGGCCCGGCACACAATAATAAAAGGTCCCCTCAATAGAGCTAAACTCGGCCCGCACACAATAATAAAGACCCCTCAATAGTCCTAAAACCCGTCCCGTCCTAAAATACTGTATTACTACTGTACTACTGTACTAATTACTGTAGTACTGTACTACTGTAATACTGTATTAGTGTACTACTGTACTACTGTATTACTGTACTATACGATTAATCATACTATTGTGATACTATACTAGTGTACTACTACTGAGAGCCCCAGCCCCCAAACAACTTTGACCCCGGCCCCCCAAAACAACTTCCACCCCAACGCGCAAGCATGCCATCATTATTATGGATTTTTTCTTGTTTGGGGGGGTTTAATAATCAGGAGACCACATTATCTTCAAGCATCCCGGGATTTCAATAGACCCTTAGATATTGGGGTCCGTATTCTAAGCACCCCGGAAACGGAACCATGAGGTTTTATGGGAATGCGGGAATGGATCCCAATGACAGCCCCTTAAGGTCCGGTATAGTAGTCCCTATAGCCCATTCCCTACTAAGAACCAGAGAGTCTATTATGCCTCGAAACTACTACTACCTTTTGTACGGAAAGCTGGCAGGTCTCTATTGCGGTACTGTTGGGGGTCAGCACTACGGTTGATGATATAAATCCTGCATCACCCACAAGAAGGAATATACCATAATTCCCATAGTTTAGGGTCCTTAAGGTAATGCAGATTCATATCATAAGCCGTAAGCCCTAAACCCTAAGCCCTCATAGATCCCTTACAGGTACCCTTATAGATCCCTTTAAAGGAACCCTAGGACTCATATCATCAACTGGAGGGCTGAAAAAGTTTAGGGTGTAATGATTACTTGTTGGTTAGGGGCCCGGTTCCTGTAGAGCTACTGCTGAGTGATTAGGGGTTTAGGGTTTGGGGTATAGGTTTGGGGTTTAGGGTTTAGGATTTGGGGGTTAGGGTTCAGGGTTTGGGGGTTCAGGGTTTGAGGTTTAGGGTTTAGGGCTTAGGGTGTGTGATAATCTCTGTTGATTTCGCTAAACAAAGTAGGTACTTCTCAGCCATTCTGCCAACTCCAACTTCGTCCTCGGAGGCTTCCACGAGACAAAGAGACGCGACCAGAAAAGCGGGATACGACCCAGCGCTGGGAGAAACCCTGAACCCTAAACCCTGAACCCTAAACCCTAAACCGTAAACCCTAAACCCTGAACCCTAAACCCTAAACCCTAAACCCTAAACCCTGAACCCTAAACCCTAAACCCTGAACCCTAAACCCTAAAACGAATGGCGCAAGACGAGTTTCAGCTTTGGATTTAGGACGAAGGACAGGGTGTCATGCTCAGAGTTTAGGTCTGGGGTCGAGGTCGAAAATGGAGGGTCTAGGACTTAGGCTTTGGGTGTGTAGAGTTTGGGTTTTAGGGTTGAGGCGCAGGGTGGAGGGTTATTGCTGATGGATCAGGGTTCGATCAAGGCTGGACCGTGCTCGCAGGACAATTACGGGAAGCCGTCCTGCAAGCTGAGATCTCCCAGTCGCCAAATGTGTGTCCCATCTGTTTCATATCGGGTCTGGGTTCTGAGGTACTGTAGGAGATAGTTGTCTAAGCTTTCATTCCAAAGTTGTTCCTACAAGGAGACAAGACGCAAAACAGAAGAGGTGCAGTGCTCCTAAGCCCTACAGTAAAGCCTAAACGGACAAAGAGTACACTACTCCATGACCCAGAGACTTAAACGAAATGGTGCAAGCTGCCAGTTCGCCGCTTCCGGCTTGCTGCGGTGAAGAACGTGAAAAGTCGTGGTCACCCCAGGCTCCGATAGCTACACCCAAAACCGCAAACCCTGCAACCTAAACCCCGCACCCAAAGCCCCTAAACCTTGACCCTAAACCCTAAACCCTAAACCTAGACCCTAAACCCAAAATCACCCCTAGACCCCTAAACCTAGACCCTCAACCCTAAACCCTACACCCCTAGACGCCCTAAACCCCAAACCCTACCACCTTTGTCAGAGCCGAAGCCCGAAATCGTTCTAAACCCTAAACGGAAGACTCAGAGATCCCAGTATCCTTTAATTAGGGAATACTTAGGGATCCTTTAAGGGATCTAAGGGATCTATAGGGTCTGGTTCAAGGTATATTCCTTAATTAAGGGGGTCTTGGGATCTCTGGGAACTTAGTAGTGGAATACCTAGAGGATCTATAGGGTTCCTTTAAGGGATCTACAGTGTTTAGGGTATTAAGGGACTCCAGTATCCCTTAATTACGGAAGATGCCTCAAATGATACGGTTGATGATATAAATCCTGCATTATCCATAATAAGGAATATATGGGAATTATTGTGTATTCCTTATTATGGGTCATGCAGGATTTATATCATCAACCGTAGGGGCCTTATTTTGCTGGTTCAAGGTATGTTCCTTAATTGAGGGGTCTGGGGATCTCTGGAGACTTAGTAGTGCTTCTTAGAGGGATCCTTAAAAAAGGCTCCATAAAGGGATCTCTAAGGGCTATTACAAGGGGATCTATATGGGAGTTTCCGAAAATAGGGGTACCTTATTCTGGGGGCCTTATAATCAGGATCCTGTTATTTAGGGTACTATATTAGGGTCCCCTATTTTCGGAAACTCCCATATGCGGAGCTAAAAGGGAGGTATGGGACCTGCTCTGAACTCTTAAACACCTAGACACCAAACCCTCAACCCTACTTAAAGGATCGCGGGGACTTAGTACCTGGCGTTCTTTAGGGTTCCTTAAACGAATTTATAAGGTTCATAACCTTACTTACTAAGTCCCATGATCCTCCAGGTAAATTCAAAAGACCAAACGCTAACCACCACACCCTGAACCCTGAACCCTAAAGCCTAGACCAGGTCATCTGGTCTTATCGTTTCAGACGACCGATGCGAGCTCTCTGGAGATTGGGATGGCCATCCAAAACCACTTCATATAGGGGCCTCAATGATTAGAATAGGGTTGCGGGGTCCATCATACTATAACGACAATGAGGAACCCTAAGCTAGTACCAGTTATTTTGGCCCCTGTATTGGTGACTTTTCTTGGCACCGGGCAGCCTAGCCATTTCCGGAAAGAACAGCGGAACGGACTTTAAACAAGTTTGTCATGCTGTAATTCTGGCGCCAATCACAAGGTATGAAGGCAGCCAATTCAAGTCTTGATATGCGATTGAAAAAGCTGCAATGCAGAACAAAACTGGAAAGCCTAACCCCTTGTAAAAACAACTTCCGTGGCGCAGGTGACCTCGGATGATCAGATGCTGCCGGGACGTCCCGAGGGTCCTAGACGGACCTCGATCGCGCGTGCCGTCCAGCTACGCGAGTATGAAACTGGATGAACGTCCGCTCCACGGGACACACTGAAGAACCGTAGGAAACTGCCCGAGCCCACTCCTTAGCGGCACCCTTTCCACCGGGTTTGGAAAAATGCTTAGTGGCACCCTTTTCACCGGTTTGAAAAAAACCATTAAACATGCAAGCCCTAAGCAATAAACCGGAATAGCAGGGGCAAAAGGGTGCTGCTCTACGGCCCAGGCTCCGTGCTCAGCTCGCTGATGCTCTCGAGGTCGTCGTCATCGATAGCCGATTCTGTGGTCTGCGAGGTGCCCTCTAAGCCCTCCTGGGGCCCATTCGGGGCCTTTGAGGCCACCGCGCTGTGGTCCGTAAAGGCCTGGGGGGGACCCGGGACCTGCACGGGTGCAGGGCCGGGTTGCGGGCCCTGCATCAGGGGCTGCAGGGGCCTCATCTGCAGCAGGGGCTGAGATGGAGCAGGCAGGAAGCGTAAGGGTTGCCTTACTCCCCCCAATAGGCCACGAAAAAAAAAAGGTTCAAGCTTCCCGATTCCTACTAGACTAGAAGAGCCCAAAAAGCTTAAAGATTGGGTATTGGGGATCTAAGTTGCTGAACTTGCATCTGCATGGTGGTCATTGGCATCATCATCGGTACCGCGATGAAGGTCGGAGAAGCGCTGGTAGCCCGGTTCGCTGGACACGCTGGGCTGCCTTAGGAGGACAACCTAAGTAGCCCTAACCCCAACTTCCCCAAACCCTAAACCCTAAACCAAACTTCCCCCAAAACCCTGATCAGTAATCCCCGAGTTATCTTATGGATCCATCAAAGGAACCCTCAAAAGAACCCTTAAACTAACTCTTAAATCACCCTTTACGGAATCCTTATAAAAGAACCCTCAAAGGAACCCTTAAAGGAGCCTCCAAAGGAACCCTTAAAGGAGCCTTCAGAGGAACCCTTCAAGGAACCCTTAAAGGAACCTAGCATCCCTGAGTTGCCTTGAGACATGCCCGGAGAAGAATTTCCCTGGCATGGCGTCGGCAACGGTGGGCATGGCGAAGCCGAAGCCTCAGTTCGTGCTAACCCTCAGGGTCCATAGCAAATTAGGGGAATTCTTTAGAGGGATCCTGTAAGGGGTCCTTAAAGGGCTCCTATAAGGATTCTATACTTATTTCGAGGTCCTCATAACAAGGATCCTGAGATTTAAAGTGCCCTAGATAAGATTTAAGGTATCATACTAGGGTCCCCATCTTCGGAAACTCCCATATCCACTACCACATTGGACATAGGTCCCCAAGACAAAATAGGGATGGTCTTTGGGGACCTAACCTAATTCCATGATAGCAGTGTGCATGGAGCGTCTGGGTAAGGAACCCAGACAATCGTGTGATTTACGACAGATCCATGTTGCGGTAACTTGAAAGAAGCTACCATAATACGGAAACCCTGCTACTTACTATAGATCCCCGCTATGACAGCTTAAATCCTAAGTGTCGGGTATCATGGGGAACTACAGGTTAACCTTTTTGGTTACATAGGGATTATATAGGGACTATACTACCCAAACAAGGTTAAAAGGTTACCACCCCGACTACTAGAAAATAAAGGAACCCTTATGGATCCCTTAAGGGAGCTCTTTTAGATCCTAAAAGGAACCCTTCTAGATCCCTTCAGGGAGCCCTTTTAGATTCCTTAAAGGAACCCTTCTAGATCCCTTAAGGGAGCCCTTTTAGATTCCTTAAAGGAACCCTTCTAGATCCCTTAAGCGAGCCCTTTTAGATTCCTTAAAGGAACCCTTCTAGATCCCTTAACTAATTAAGTTCCGTGATTATGAGAGAACCCAGGCACCGCCCCAGAGGCCTCTTTGCTTTGCTCCTCTTCCAACACCTTCTCAGGGCGGAAAGGCGCTTTAAGCGTCGAACGAGCTTGTTGCGAAGGGCTTTGCTAAGTCACGGGTGCCATTTATTGTTGTTTAAGGATTCCTGTAAGGGTTCTATAAGGTCTCTTTTTGGTGTGGTCGCGTGTTTTTCTTAGGCCCCCTACACCCAAAGCCCTAGAACCCAAAGCCTCTGACCTTAAACCCCAAACCCAAAACTTCAAACCCAATACCCAAAAACCCTACTTGGAGGCCCTTTTGACTTAGTAAGTAGGGTTAGTAAGGTGGGTTATGGGGATTATAATGGGGTTTCTAGGGGATACTAAGTAGACTTACTAAGTCAACAGGGCCTCCAAGTACACCCCATACCCTCAACCCCAAACCCCGAGAGCTACACCTTAAATCCTAAATAACCCCAAACCTCTCGGCCCCGAAACCCAAACCCCATCGTGCCCTTATGGATCCCTTCAAGGAACAACCTAAGAACCCCAAGGAACCCTTAAAACGAAGCCCCCCCCCCTCCCGAGCCCAAACACCTGGTAGCGGTCAATGGCTTTTTCAAACTCCTCGGAGGTTAACCTGAGAAGCTCTGTTGTAGAAGCCAGAAAGTTGGAACATGGCTTCGGGAGGGCTAGGATCCTCTATACTTTACCTTAAGGGCATGTGGATAATGATGTTCCAACTTTCTGGTTTCAAAAGGCTCCCAACCCCCCCCCCTTCAAGCATAGACCATAGATGTTTTCGGCATCCAGGTGATGACTTGAAGGACTATCTCTTTAACGCACCTGAAAATATGATAATGCATCTTAAGTTATAAGGGGACCCCTATTCATGATTATGTATTATAGTCTGTTCCCATGTTTCGCTATAAGGGGACCACTATTCTTGATTATGAATTATGATTTAGAGTCTTCTTGATTATGAATTATGATTTAAAGTCTTCTTGGTTATGAACCATGGTTTAACGTCTGTTCCTATTTTCCGGTTTTGCAGTCTGAATGTCCGATGGGTCTCGATTTTTTGGGAGGGGAGCGGGGGTGTTAGGACAATTCTCGAGGTGTGGTTAGGGCTCAAGGCTTCTGGTTTAGGTTTTTGTTAAAACTTAGATTTAGGGCTTAGGGTTTAGGGCTCAGTTTTGTCTGCGGGTTCAGTTGAAAGGCTAGGGCCTTGGGGTCTAATTAGGGCTCGATTTGGGCTTGGTGTTTCAGGCTTCGGGCTTAGGGCTGTCTCGTCGTACAGTGCTAGCCTGCAGGATACAAGTCGTACGGTTGATGATACAAATCCTGCATTACCCATAATAAGGAAAGTGCCATAATTCCCATAGTTTAGGGTCGTTAAGGCAATGCAGGGTTTATATGATTTACCGTAGCTATCGTGTGTGCGTCTATCTGCCTCATCCGGGGTAGGTCTCGAGATTGGTCGCATAATGAAAGCTGTGCAAGTCGAATGCTTGGGATTGAAACAACGATGCACACTGTGAACACCCCCCCTGTGCTCTGGGCCATAGGCAACCGGCGAAACTTTAGACACTGTCAACCAGATACCTGCTTCAGATATGGATGACCTCATTTCAGATCTTCTATCCCAAGAGCCCTAAGCTCAAGAACACCCTCAACCCTAAACCCTAGACCCCAAAACCTTAACCCTCAACCCTAAAACCGAAACCCTGAAACCTTAAACCCCGCAAAGCGAGATGCGAGTCGAGGATCAACCCAAGACCTGCGAAGGCAGAACCCTGTAACTTCACAGTACTTGTAATTTAGGCTTGGGTTTAGGGTTCTTAAAGGGCTCCTTAAAGGGATCTATAGGGCTCCTTAAAGGGATCTGTGGGGTTTAGGGTCTAGGGTCTACTTGCAGGATCATGGGACGTAGTAAGTAAGGTTATAAATACCTTAATTGAGGTAATAAGTATAGTTACTCTAATTATAACCCCAGTTACTCAGTCGTATCCGCAAGCACTGAACGGGCATCCAAGCCCAACTTCAAAATCCCTGAGCCCGAACCCCCAAAACTCAGAGCCCTAAGCCCTAAGCCCCCAAACCCCTAAACCCTGAACCCCTAAACCCCAAAACTCTCAACCCTAAACCCTAAACCCTAAACCCTAAACTCTCAACCCTAAACCCTAAACCCTAAACCCTAAACCCCAAAACTCTGAACCCTAAACCCTAAACCCCTAAACCCCAAAACTCTCAACCCCTAAGGCCCAAAAATGTCAGATGCTTACTGCATCCTCGTAACATGGACCCGAGCTTTTTGTGCAGGCGCTGACGAACCTGGGCTCTTGTAAAGGGGGTTTAGTTTAAGTTGTCATCATAAGGAAACCATATTATTCATTATGGGTCCCCATTTGTCTTCTTCTGCAACCGGGCCCCGAAAAGTTCAAAGTTCTTAACATAGAGTTAGAGCTAAAGTATAAGGCCAAAAAGTTTAAAGTTCCCCCGTTCACTATCTAAGCTTCTATGGTAAGGTCCCAGGGACGCGTCGCTTCAGGGCTCGATTGGGTGCCTCTGCGCTCGCGGCGGCAGCAGAGGCCAATATCTCCTGCAAAGCAAACTCCCTAAACCCTAAACCCCTAAACCCCTAAACCCCTAGACCCTAAATC
This sequence comes from Symbiodinium sp. CCMP2592, assembly GCA_905221615.1. Taxonomy (NCBI): domain Eukaryota; class Dinophyceae; order Suessiales; family Symbiodiniaceae; genus Symbiodinium; species Symbiodinium sp. CCMP2592. The sequence continues at coordinate 198,464 of CAJNDT010006144.1, forward strand.
CCTACACCGCGGAAAAGGCGCTCTCTTCTTGTCTGTTAGGCCATAGCTGCATGGGGCAAGGCGACTTTAAGTACTATAGGGGCCTAAATAGCTACCTATACTATGGTTCCTAGGGTTCCTTTACGGGTTCATTTATGGGGGCCTATAAGGATTACTATAGGCGTTACTATAGGGTTTCATATACCATTTGGATACATGCGGGATCTAGGGTTGCTTTTCGGGTGCTCTTGTTTTGGGATTGAAATGCTTGGGCGGTGTACGGAAAGGTGGGCGAAGGAAAGTTGGCGAAAACTTGCAGCAATCCTAATTAGCCGGAGCAACCAGGGGCACTGCACCGATAAACCCTCAACCCAATCTCCTCCACAACCGATGCCGGCAACATGCTGCCGCGCTTCATCATGACAACAGGCTCCATGGCTTTGGTACCAACGGGATGCGGGAAGAGTGAGCTGATGGTGATTTTCACCTCAACTTTTTGAACCACCTGCTTGCTGCAAAAATAAGCTTATGAGGTGCGAAAGGCAGGGCCTTCTAAGCCAGAACCCTTTGCCCTGAGGGTTTAGGGTTTAGTTAGGAAAGCCAGCAACGCCGTCAAACCCACATGCCAAACACAGCTTCAAACACTCTGCTGCTTCAATTAAAGCGTATAGGAGTCCTTCAGGAATGACCCTTACATAAGGTATCATGAACACAAATAACAGCGTCTGAACCCGTATGGTATGAACGCCCAATACTATTTGCTAGGGTTCCTTGTTCTGTTTAAAGTCTAACATACCCCAGACCTCTGCTCCAGACACCCCAAAAACGCCTTATAAAGACCCCCTACGGGAGTTGCTCCTTTGCCTAACGGGCTTCAAATGCTTTGGGTTTGGGACGTTCCAGGTTTTGGGTTCTAGGGTTTAGCAGTGTCGAGGGTGCAAACCTCCGATTGGAGGCATGAAGGACTTGCAACCGGGTACATTTCTGTTTCAGAAGACTAGGGGACCTTAGCATGTACTCCTGGGCATCCTAGTCATCAACCATATTCAAGATTTCCGGTTAGTCTTACGTCAGAAATTCCTTGAATATCCGGGTTTTTGAGGCTATGTGGGCTCCTCCTGAGCCCTTAACCCGAAACAGCGTCATGTACTTGGAGGGGCAGGGGACTTAGTAAGTAGGATATAAGTAGAGTTATAAGTACCCTAAATGGAGTTACCCCAATTATAGCCCTACTTATAACCTACTTACTAAGTCCCCTGCCCGTCCATGTAGAGGCCTTAATAATGAAAAGAGGGTTTTGGGCCCCGCTGCATGAATCAGTTGTCTCAGAAAAACAACTATAGTAACAATAACAACAAGGGGCTGCAAGGAATGACATTGGTAATCATAAAGGATCCTGCCTTAAACCCTCAACCTCTATGGAACATGTCCCTTTTCACCCAATCAGCCCTGAGTCCGGAGACTTGGCCCTAAACCCTAAACCCTACCTTAACCTACCAAACCCTACTTTTTGTAGGTTCTTATTCTAAACCCTAATATGGAATTTATAGGGACCCTACTTTTTTGTAAGTTTTGGTAGGTTAAAGTAATTCCTAAACCCGAAACCTCAAACCCCAAACCGTAATCCCCCATTCCTGAGCCGTAAACCCCAATCCCTAAACATTAAATCTTAAACCCCAAACTCTAATCCCTACCCCCAAACTCTAAACCCCAAACCCACATCCCTAGACGAGCGAGGCCTTGGTGACTCTACGCACTCCGGGGAATCTTCTTCCACCATTGGCTCAGCCATGGCGGCTTAGGCTTCCGAGGGTTTTGGGTTTTGGGTTGAGGGTTTAGGGTTTAGGGTTGAGGGTAGGGTTTTGCCGCTTTCTATCCGGCTCTTAAGTTTCAGGGCTCAGGGTTTCGGACTCGATGCGGGGTGAAGCAGCTTGTGCCTGGGAGGCCGTACACGGCTCCTACCCGCATAGCGTGGCTGAGGTCTCGGTCTGTTTTGGTCGGTTGGACGTCCATTGCTCCCTCCCTGCGTTTCAATAGAGTTCGCATGGGGTGGTGGTGTTTGAGGTGTCAGGGCGCTCAAAATTCTATGTGCGAGGCTTCTTGCAACGAGGCCACTTGGGTTGTTTGTCTGGTTTCAAGAGGCGCTCAGGCTGAGGGATATGGAAGCTTCCGAAAATTTGGGTACCTTATTTTGAGCTCCTTATGATAAGGACCCTACTATTTACGGTACTATATATGGGTCCCCGTTTTCGGAAACTCCCATATAAGGCTTTTGGGGTATAGGGCTTAGGGGTTATCAAGACTTCGGGACATACCCTTCCCTTGTGGTGGCTGCGGGAACACCGGCTGCTTTTGACAAAGATGGCTTAAACTTGACCCCTAACCCTGAGCCATATACGAACCCTAGCATCCTAAACCTGAACCCTAAACCTTTAAATCTTAGGGTTTAGGGTTTAGAGTTTAGGGTTTAGGGTTTAGGGTTCTAGGGCTTAGGGTTTAGGGTTTAGGGTAAACCCTGGACCCTAAACCCCAAAACCGCCACAGTCTGAAACCCTGCCCCCCCCTATCCGTCAACCGGCTGAGAACACTACGCTTGTCCCTGGCGTCCGGGGGAGGCTTGGAGATAGGGAGGAGCACGCTGAGGTCATCAAGGGTGTAAGGCTTAGGATTCAGGGTTTCGGGTTTAGGGACTAAGGATCGGTGCTGAAGGTGTATATATACGGTTTAGGAATTCGGGTTAAGGGCTTTTAGAGTTGGCCCAAAACCCTGCGGTCGAAAGTTGTCCCGATCAACAAGGTTCGATCGCTCCCCTGATGCGCGGAAACACCCCAGACGATAGGGGCCCTAATGATTAGAATAATTAGGGTTCTGGGGTATGTTCTACCGGACCATAAGTATATAATCAGGAACCCCCAAAGTAGTACAGGTAATTATTTCGGCCACTGTGTTACACTCCCACACCCCTTTCCGCTTCACAAATATCTGTTTGCGCATCTCCTGTCTCTGCGTGCAGATCCCAGTCGTCAAGGTTCGTACCCCAAACCCTAAACCCCAAACACCAAACCCTAAACCCTGAACACCAACCCCTAACACCCTGAACACTGAACCCCTAACCCCTAACCCCGTGACCCGCAACCCTTAACTCCTGAACCTTGAACCCCAAACCTCAAACTCTAAACGTGCGGAGAGAGGAGAGCCTTTCTCCCGGCGGAGAAGCACTAGAAGCGCCTGTTGGCTAGGGGGATGAAGATTTAGGCGTTTGGGGCTTAGAGTTTAGGGTTCAGGGATTAGAGTTTAGAGGTTTGGGCTTTGGGGTTTTGGGCTTGGGTTGAGGGCTTAGGGTTTGGGGGGCCGTGAGGCTGTCCAGTGAACCCCAAAACCTGTCAAAACCCTCTTCTTCGTAAGTGCTCTCTATAGAGGCTTCAGGAATATAGGGGCTTCCGTCCAATAAGGGTCCTCCTATTTATGCTACATATTTGGGCCCCTTATTATCTGAAACTTCCAAGTTGGGCTGTCTGCGGCCCTAAACACAGGCTGCACCTCCTGAAGCTCTCTGTGTGACTCATGCAAGATTGGTCTTGGGATCAAGAAGCGTTCTCCGCAAGTCCTCTGGCAGGGCTAGATGCATTCAGAAGAGTTCAAAAGATTTTACTGTTTTTTGACATGATGGCTGAACCCTATTGGGGTTGCAGGGTACTAGGCTGCTGCGGACAAAGGCTTGCATTCGTCCATCTGCCGACAGCACAACCTGAGAATAAGTTGGCCGCTGATGCCCCAATGCGCCATAAGAGAGAATGGCGAGCTCCCATTGCTCCAAGGAAGAGATTCCCGTCTGATAGTTCCCCCGAAAATTGACTGGATAGGGCGGGGGCGGCCCCTGCGGGGCAGGAGCGACGGTGGATAACATTTCCAGCTCGAAGAGCACCACCGGGTCGGTCTCCGCAGAGCCATCGTCCAGTTCAGGCGTGAGGACACCATGTTCCTCGGCATGTCCCGCCGATGCCGACCGCCTCCCCGATGCGGAAGGCACGCGTTAAAAGCGAGACGGCGGCGTCTCTGTCGGAGTTGGAGAGCGGATCGGTGCCCGCAGCACGATGCCCCACATCGGTGGCCATGTTGGAAGGCAAGAGTCAGCGACCGCTTTGATGGCAATGATCAGTCACAGGCAGCAACCAAAAAGCCCTAAACCCTAAACCCTAAACCCTAAACCCTAAACCCTAAACACTAAACCCTAAACCCTAAACCCTAAACCCCTAAACCTAACCTACCTTGAGCAGAAGGCGGCCATTGAACCGCTGCTAGGCTCGGGTTTCGCGGCCCTCCTCATCCGAAGGGCCACCGGGGGACGGGGGCCCAAAAAGGCGAAAATATCAGCTACCCCCGGGAAATACCAACATGGATCGGATCAGAGGGTTTAGGATTTAGGGTTTAGGGTTTAGGATTTAGGGTTTAGGGTTTAGGATTTAGGGTTTAGGGTTTAGGGTCAGCCTGCACATTGAAACCCTGAACCCTAAACCCTGAACTCCAACCGGCTGCAGCTTCCACGAACTCTGGCACCAAAAACCAGGCTCCCAGCTGTGGCGAAAAAGCCGCCAGCTGGTAAGATCAGCCTTGATACGAAGGTTTGGGTTTAGGGTTTGGTATAGCCTTGCGACGAAAGTTTGGGGCTTTGGCAAACAGTCTTCCCCATGATGCACACAAGGAGCCTGCAAAAGCCAGAGCTTTAAGATCCTAGTTTGGCTTCAAGGGTTCTAGTGAGGGCTTTAAGATTCTACTTTGGCTTCAGGGTTGCTTTGGTGCATATGCCGCATAGGCTTTAGCGCTCGAGGTTCGGGATTGACGAGAGAGAAAGGATTTGGAGCTGAGGGTGAAGCTCAACGATCGCAGGCAGCATCACTGCAAAGCATCTGAGTTAAAACTTCTGCAGGACCGTGGCTTCAGATGACAACACGAGCAGAGTTTTGTAGCTGTGGTTGTTGCAGCAGAAGCAGCAGCGGCAGTAGCAGTAGCGGCAGTAGCGGTAGCAGCGGCAGCGCCAGCGGTAGCAGTCGCAGCCGCAGTGGCAGCCGCCGTCGCCGTAGCAGGTGGAGGAGGTGAGGAGGAGTAGCAGCTTTTGTACGACTAGAAGTAGAAGGAGTGTTGATAACAGGAACAGCAGCAGGAGCAGTAGCCCCTAAAAGATGATATTGGCAACACGCACCGCCCGAGTAGATGTGAACGTAGCGATCGTCGCAGGATGCAAAACAAGAAGAAGAATTCACAAATCGAAAGGTCAACCGAAGGAAGAAGAAATTAGAAATGAGAAAGACGAAATGCAAGCTGCAAAAGTCACTCAATGTCAGGCTTGTGGAGTGCAGCACCTCCTCAAAGAATTCAGCTGGCATTCCATGCCAACTGAAGGGAACCAAGTCCTTGGACTTGGGTCCTGGATCTTCATCCGGACCTGCATCGCCATCCACCGTTCCTCCGACGGCGATGAGCGCTTTCCCGTAAAGACTGGATTTATCTTTATGGCGCACCTGCCACAAGTTCCCCGGCTTGCTGCGCTCAAAAGGGCCGAGGAAATCGCTGCTGTTGGTTCCGCTGCAATGAAGGTGGTCTTTGTGAAGGAGGTTAAGGGTCTTATTCGTGAAGACTGTCATGCCCTGGACGGTCGAAAGGGTGCCGATGCCCTTGACCCTTTGATTCACGTGGCGCTCCGACTGCTCCGAGCAATGGACGTAGAAGGAGGACTTGGTCTTCTTCAGCACCTTTCTCTTGGCATCACTGAAAGCTTTGGAGAGTGGGCTATGTTGAGCCATGGGCATGTTTAGGGTTTTAGGTTTAGGGTTAATTATGCCCAAAAACTCCAATATCCTTTAACTAAGGAATAACCGTAAATTATAGTAGGATCCCTTTCTGATTTAAGGAATATTCCTTAATTACGGAACAGGGGAGTCTCTGGGAACCCTGAAACCTAAACCCTATAGATCCCTTAAAGGATCCCTTGGGGAGTCTCTCGTCAAGGGTTGAAACCATGGGCCCCTAGCATGGGCCCTCAACCTTGGGATCCTTATATACCTACCATATACCCGAAGAAAGACTCTTAAGGGCCCCGAGAGCTCCCTCAAAATGGCCTAAGGGTCCATATTACTTGGAGGACTTAGTAAGTAGGCTATAAGTGGAGTTAAAAGTACCCTAAATGGACTTACCCCAATTCTAACCCTACTTATAACCTACTTACTAATTAAGTCCCCGCCCATACTTCTAACCTTAGATCTGGGGAGGAGTTAGGGCTTTTAGGATTTTGGCCAATGTGGCGGTTCACAAGATGGGCCCCCGAGCAGTCCAGATGTGCAAAGCAACATCGCCGGTTCAGGGCCTGCGACCAGCATCGCTTATATATATATATATATATACATACATACATACATATACATATATATATATATATACATATGTACATAAATACATATATATATATATATATATACACACATGTTATATAAATGTTCATATTTATTCCTTACTTATGAACATCTATTTGTATTTAAACTGAAATGCACCTATACTTACTTGTTTATGTATTTGTTCATAGAGTGGCCCGAATTCCAATTAGAACCCTCAGGCATAGTATTGATAGACTTTTCTGGGGTGCTACTACTGCGGCCCCTGCACTTCTTTCTCAAAAGATTGCTCTTCACGTTCTCATTATAGCATCAGAATGGGGCTTTCCGAAAATGGGAAATAGTAGGATCCTTATTATAAGGACCCCAAAATAAGGCACCCCTAATTTACGGAAACTCCCAAATCTACAGAGAGTTCGGGATACTACGACGGGCTTGATGGTGGGGATGGTATGGAAGGGGATCTAAGGCCGAAGTTTAGGGTTTAGGGTCTAGGGTTCTCTACACCCCCCTAAGAACCCTAATAAGCATGATAGTTTTAATATTCTCTCGGGTTTTATATGAACAAAAACAAAAAACAACAAAAATCCTAAGGAGACAATAGTTTAGGACTTAGGGTACAGGTTAGAAGGGGCCCCCACCCTGTAATAGTGACCATAAGGATTATATAGGATTACATTAGGGCCCTATTATATTCCTATCATGCCACTATTACAGGGTGGGGGCAGCTTCTAAGGTATAGGGTTCAGGGTTCAGACTTTAAGGGTATAGTTTAGGCCTTTGCTCAGGGTTTACCGTACTTCACAGGTGTCTAAACTCTGCATACCAACGAAGCCCCTCTAAGTCTAAACACAACTTCCCGAAACCCTGAGCCGTAAACCCTAAACCCCTACCCCAAAACCCTAAAGAAAGAAAATGCAGCTACTCATTCTTCAGACCCCCAATTCAGAGGCCTGACCAATTCGTGAGCAAAAGTTATCATGCCCTTCCTAAAGGCTCCCTCTTGTAACTATACCGTAACCTAGCCCAAAACCCCAGTCTATGTCTATGCTAAGCCCTCAATTGTCAATGTTGTACGGCGGCAAGGAGTGCTTGGAGCCCGACCCACTGAAAGCCGCTGGCATAGAGAAACTTACCGAAGCCAAAAGAAGTTTAGGGTTCTGGGTTTAGGGTTTAGGGTTTAGGGTTTGTTCCAAACTAAAATGCCAACAAACGTTGAGCCCCAAAGTTGTGAACCCTTGTTGCCAGCGTGGGGGTTTAGAATTTAGGCCCCGCAACCTAAAACCCTTATACCCAGAGTGTAAGATGTAAGGCTTAAAGCTTGGTCAGACAAGTCTCAAAGAAGGCCGCTCACTAATTAAGAGTGCCCTTCACACGCAGGCTCAATCATTTTTATTTCTGTGGTACGGGGCGCACTCTCTCTCTCTCTCTCTCTCTCTCTCTCTCTCTCTCTCTCTCTATATATATATATATATATACATAACTCATGTTTCACTTTACGCTTCTCAACATGGTAACGCACACCACAAGCCCTGCTAAATCCGTACATCTACAGCCCCTTCAAAAACCTTTTTGTAAAGGAACCTAGACCCCAAACCCTAAAGCAAAATCCTGATGCCCTAAACCTCAAACACGAAGCTCCAAACCCCAAAGTTCAGTTACCCAGGAGTCGGCCTTCGAATCGAACCGGCAGCTGTTTAGGATTCACTCACAAACCCTCTACCCGAACGCCAAACTCCAAAGACCGACTCCGTGATGAATGAGGCCTGTCATAAATCGGCCCTTGAAAAAGAACCTGTGCAGGGAGTGGGATGGGGTGCTGAGATTTGGTGTTAGGCGCTGGGGGTTTGTAGGTTTCGGGGCTTGGTTTGGGTTTGGGGTTCGGGGTTTGAGGTACAGCTACAGCGCTTAAGTTTTCGGGTCAAGGGTTCGTTTACGGTATCGTTTATCAGAGCCCGGCGCTTCGGGTAAATGACCAAAGCAGTTGATGGTTCTATACTTTCCGGTTTGTGCTTAGCCACTCAGCTCCGACCGGCAACAGCAATGAGCATTCCATAAACCGAAACATTGCAAATCCCTCTAAACCCTAAACCCTTACGTAACCCTAAACCCAAAACCCTTAACCCCTCAACCCTAAACCCCAAACCCTAAATCGAAAGCAGCACAGCTTCGTGTCACAGTCAGAGCATGCCAAGCCCCCAGAGTCCGGCAAGGACTACTGAGTGCTGATATAAATCCTGCATTACCTTACTTGGAGCAATCATGGGACTTAGTAAGGAAGGTTACCAGGAAGGTTATGAGTACCTTACTTCGGGTTAATCATTAGTATAGCTACCTTACTTTTAACCCGAGTTACTAAGTCCCATGATCCTTCAAGTAAGGACCCTTAACCTCTGGGAGTTATGGTATTTTCCTATGATGGGTAATGCAGGATTTATATCGTCAACCGCATTGAGTGCTCCCCTGAAAGCCCTAAAGCCAAAACCCTGAAACCATGTAATAACTCTTCTAATCGAAAGTAAAGTAACGCGCATAGTACTCCGAACTGAAGCCTTTTTGGAACCCTGGTGAAAACCTTTATAGTAGGGTATAGGGTTCGGAACCCTTTTTGGAACACTGATAGACATACAGTACGCCTGATGGACAGCATCCTGCAACCCATAAGCAGGAGTTTACCATGACAACGCTCCCAAACCCTAAACCCTAAAACCTATGCCTCAACCCTAAACCCCAAACCCTAAGCCCCAAACCCTAAAACCTAAACCCCAAACCCTAAGCCCAAAACCCTAAACCCTTACGTCAAAAGTAGGGGCCCGATCTCGCAGAATTCCCAGGATTCCAGCCTGTTGTTTCCTGGCCAGGCCTGCCAACCTTTGAAGGCTTCTAAGTTGGGCTTAGGGTCCGTAGTGGTGTCGAGAACACCCAAACCCCAATGAAACTTGGGTTTCCAGGGCTTGTGGAGATGCACAGCTGCGCATGGTCCGGATGTAGTAGCGTTTCAGCTTAGCAAAAAAAGCACGACTGGCAAGCACTGGCTGCTCCCTGCACGGAATATTTCCCCAAGCTCACGACCGCTTTTTCCTCCCGCCGCACCGCTGCCTCTGTACGATATATCAGCCGGCACGGCTCAGCGCGTCGACACGCGACGGCTATGGAATGGTGATGGTAATGTGGTACTGGTGGATCGCCGGGCTACGCCCGAATAAATTGAAAGGCTCGAAGTAAGCAGAATACCGGTATTCGACTTCGATATTCTTGAGGTCATTGTCTTGGACGTTATCGACGATGGTGTCGTGGATCACGGAAGCTTCGCGCGAGCTTTGGCCAAACTTCATTGCGATCTTCGTGATCACGGCCTCATACTTTCCTTTCGTTCGCACCTTGATCGTTGCCAGCGCCTGGTTCATGTAACTGCCGACACCGATCGTCGCCGCCTGCAGTGCACCGTGAGCGATGCGGTGCTGCACCGTGCCAGCACCAAACACTGGGAGGCGGAAGCAGAGAAAGTCGCCTTTCTGCTCATGGATCGTTACGGGCGGGGTGTCATTGAGGGCCTCCGTCACTTTGGCAATCCCCGTGCACAGCTTCACTGCTGCCGCAAACGGGTTTGGCATGGCTCTAAACTCTGACTATCTCGTGGATGTGGCGTGCGTACCCGGTGGAAGTCCAAACTTGCAACCCTCCTAAAACTTGCTTGTTTCGGGTTTAGGGTGTTGGGTTTCGGGTATGTATAGCCAAATATGAAACTACATAGCACGTTTGCATGCATGAGCATTAAAAATTAAACAAATCGCAGGCAACATGGAACCTTGACGTCGATGATGGTTTCACTGCTTTGCACCTACCTTGGTGAGCCGTTTAGAGTATGCCTCGGATGAACCGGTTCAGAAACACTGACCACATCTCTATCTTAAATGCCTACCCTAAAACCCCCAAGCATATGCATAAGACAAAGATCAAACCTTCGGGCAAAGACCGATTTATCGATTCCGACAGTGGGCTCTTGTTTGGAATCTTACCCAAATGGCGGAACCGAAGATAGCATCCAGGTGTTAAACCCGGTGTAAGAAAACACCTTCACAACCTGTATAAAGCACTACGGAACGTTATAACCCGCGATTAAGTCCCGGATGAATCCTGTTCAAACCAACCTAGAACCGTGTATAAACCCCATGCATAATTTTAATACTTAGATCCGAGGCAACACAACCAATCTAAACCTGTTTAGAGCCCTGCATGCACCCCTGGCAATTTCTGTACTTGGCCCAAGGATGAACTGCGATTCTAAAAGCCCACACAATCCTAGACCCTACACTAAACCGTAGCAGGTCTTTCCTGCTACGTTGAGCCTCAGGGCCACAGGGGTCGACACAGGGTTCAGGGCTTTGGGCTTCAGGCTTTGGGGTTTAGCATGCAGTGTTTAGGGTTGAAGGCTCTTGGCTGTACAGGCTTTTATGGGGCTTCGAACCTTTGTTGAGAACTTTGAACGTTGCCTTGTGGTACATCAGGCTTTGACATGTAGAGTTCATGTGATGTGCAAGAGTTTTACAAAGGTCTTTTACGGCTTTAGAAGGTTCTTCATTGCGAAGGGTGCAGGTTTTCAGGGCTGTATTGTGGGGTTTATAGGATTGCAAAAGCTTAGAGTTCCATAAGACAGACTTAGCCGGTGTCGCAGGCATCGAAAACCTCTTCGCATTTTCCATCCTGCACTTCGCACGCAAGCCCTGGATGCTGCACATCAACCCCCACAACCAAACCCCAAAACCTTAAACCCGAAACCCTAAACCCAAGACCCTCGTTCACAGGCTCCTACGGTTGCTTAAGTTTGGGGCATGGAGTCCCCTCAACCCTAAACCCCTAGTTGTCGGGTAGCATGACCTTTTCGGCTGTGTAGGGATTATATAGGGACTATACTACCCAAAAGGCTAAAGGTTACCTCCTAGGAAACCCCTAATCTCTAGTTAGAACATTGAATGTCAGGTTTAGGGCTTACAAGACCAGTCTGGGGCATCCTTTATCGGATCCAGCTGCGAAAGCAAAACTTTGCGGGACAGAATTTTGATTTGGGGCTTAGTAAGGGCTCTTAAAGGGCTCCTTAAAGGGATCTATAGGGTTCCTTAAAGGGATCTGTAGGGTTCCTTAAAGGGATCCCCAAACCCTGAACCCAGGCTTTGGGGGTAAGCTGCACCCTAAGACTTGGCCTAGATCCCCCTCAACTCAACCCTCGTCCCTGGAGGATGGCTGGCAAGCTCTCTGGAAATTGGGATGCACACTTCCCGGGTCATGAGTTGTAGGTACCTTAATTGGGGTTATAGGTCACGATTTTTTCGATTACCTTCTTTAACCCCAGTTACTAAGTCCCAGGATCCTTTAAGTAGCAGTGCAAGGGCGGGGGAAACCTACACTCTGAAGTGTTGGAGCCGCTGGAAAGAATAAACTCTGAACTCCAAAACCCGAAACCCTTAACGCCCACGGCCCGAAAATGGACCCGAAGTCTCATGACTAAGTCTAAAAACCCTAAATCCCAAAGCCTCAAACCCCAAAACCATGAAACCCTAAAGCCCCGAACTCCACAATCCTAAAAACCAGACCACTCAATCCCTACGAAACCGTTAATTGAAGCCTTAAAGATTTCCCTTAAAGGGACCCCTTGAAGGAACCCCGCAAAGGAAGCCTTAAGCGTATCCGCTACTTCAAGGATCATGGGACTCAGTAACTGGGGTTATAATTAGGGTAACTATACTTATAACCCGACTCTAGGTACTTATAACCTTACTTACTAAGTCCCATGATCCCCCAAGTAGACCCTAACCCCTAAACCCTATAGATCCCTATAGATCCCTGTAAGGAGCCTTAAAGGAACCTTATACTTACTAAGTCCCATGATCCTCCAAGCAAAGGATCCTTTACAAACCCACGAGGACGAAATCTCTAGACCCTGAGCTCTGGACGGGGCACGAGCACCGTGCCGGACTGCAGGGCCTCATAGGGTTGGAGGATCATGGGATTTAGTAAGTAAGGTTCCTTTAAGGCTCCTCAGAGGGATCTATAGGGATCTATAGGGTTTAGGGGTTAGGGTCTACTTGGAGGATCATGTGACTTAGAGTAAGGTTATAAGTACCTTAAGTCGGGTTATAAGTATAGTTACACTAATTAGAACCCCAGTTACTAAGTCAAATGATCCTTTCAGTATGGAGCTGAAAGGGTTTCGGGTGTTAGGGTTTAGGGTTGAGGGTGTTAGGGTTTAGGGTTCAAGTTCAGGGTTTAGGGCCCAGGGTCCTTCTAGGGTTTATACTTTAGGGTATGGGCTTTAGTGTTGAGGATTTAGGAAGGGCTGATGGTTTAGGGTTCAGGGTGGTCTAGGCTTTAGGGTTTAGGGTATAGGCTTTATTGGTTAGGAAGGTTTTAGGGTTAGGGATACCCATTGAAAACGTGGTAAAAACTCGTAGAAAACCTTATGAACCTGTACAAGGCCCCACAGAGACTTATACAAAGGAAGCAAGTTTAGAGCTGAAAAACAAACAAAACATATGAAGAACCAGCTCGGAAGCCACTGTATAAACCCTTTCAAACCGCTCAGAAAATCTGGCAGTACACCTAAATATTCGAATTCGGGAGGGGGCTTTGGGGTTTACGTTTTTCGAAGGTTTAGGGTTCTGCAGCCCTTCGATAGGGTTTTAAAGGGCTCAACAGGCTTTTACACCCTTTTCTAGGGTGTTGTGGGGCTGAAGGTTTTGAAGGGGTTCGGTGAGGTTCCTCGAAAGGGTTCTGCACGAGTTCGCTGGAGGTTCTACAAGGGCTTGGGGATTTAAGACCTTTAGGCCTTTAGAGTTTAGGTTTATGATTGGGGACAAAGTGGGGTCTGTGTCTTGGGGCGATAAGGGTAAAGTAGAGAAGTGTGGGGGCGCCAACCGGACATCCTAAACCCGATCCGTCACGAAACAAGAGACAGAAGCCAGAAGCCAGAAAACAAAGTCACACAAAAAAACACGAAAGCACCCAAGAGCTGCATAAATACATCTTCACATAGGAATTGCCCCTAAACCTTTTCAGGGCTCAGTCTGCTACTTGATGTACATTCCTGGATTACGGGGTGTTGGCCTCTCTTGAACCGCTATGTGGGCATTTACCTTACATGACAGAGGATTTGTTGCTGTGTAAGATAAGGGTTGCTGCTTCATTCAAGGTTGCATAAGGGCCTCAACAATTAGAATGGGGTTTGGGGGACCGTTATTGTATATAGTATAACCATAGATATTTGGCGAACTAATTCGGCCTCTATAGCGATTTTTATTGGGCTCTCCGAGTTTGCGGAAACAGTCCGAGTCGTGGGTTGAAGCAGCTCTCTCTCGTGCTTGCTGGTATCGGGGCCTTAATACTTAGAATAGGGGTTCCCTTTGAAGGGTTCCTTAAAGAGCTCTATAAGGGATCTATACCAGGGTGCTGCAACATAGGGGCCCTTAATAGGGGTTCTATAAGGGCTACTATAATGGATCTATAGTAGGGTTCTATAATTGAGGGACCTTAATGATCAGAATAGGGTTTTGGTGCCTATTATACCATAATTATGATAAGGAGCCCCCAAAATAGTATTGGTAATTATTTAATTAAGCCCCTTGAGTCGTGAGAGCCAGGCGGCATTCTCCTCTTCCGGCTCCCTTGGGGACTCCTAGCCAGGGGTCAAAACAGGGCTTGGGGCTTAGGGCTTTGTTTTGAACCCTACAGCTCATAGCCTCGCGCTTACGGGTGAGTGATTTCTGTCCGCTTTGGCTGTGAAGAACCTAAAGATTTCGAACATGGCTTGAGGGTTTAGGGTTGAAGGGGGTAGAAGACAAGCAGCAGCCGTTACAACCACATCAAAACCGTGACAACTAGCCAGCATGCTTCCCAGGGTTTAGGGTTTAGGGGCTTAAAGTTTAGGGGTTTGTGGCTTAGGGTTTAGGGTTTACCTATAACGCGAACCCGCAACCCTGAACATCAGGCCCTAGACCGAACCGAACATCCCGTAACCTCCGCGTACCCTAAGCATACTAACATTATAGAGGCTTCATTGTGCCATTAACCACTCCGACTCTAATGCGAAACCCTTTTTCAAACATAACCACTTTATACTAAACCTCATCTACTCTAGACACTAAACCCTGAAGAAAAAAGCGCACACAGAGGCGCCTCATGGAAGCCCCGCCTCACAGGCTTAGGGCCTAGGGGTCCTTAAGGAATTGCTGAAGGGCTCATTCTAGGGTTCCCTTCAAGGGAACCCGTAATCCTTTCAGGGTTTCGGGGTTTGGGGTTTAGGGCTTCAGGGATTTAGGGCGATTCGGGGGGTCTCGGAGGCTTCAGTTTGTGGGCTGACTTCGTCCCCGTTTCCGGTTCCGGGGTGTGGGATTTTGAAAGCTTCGGTTGATGATATAAGTCCAGCATTTCCTCAATGACCCTAGACTGTGGGAAATATGGCATATTCCTTATTCTGGGTAATGCAGGTATATCATCAACCCAAAAAAACCCTAGATCTCTTAAAGGTACCCCCCCTATAGCTCCCTTTAAAGGAACCCCAGGATTTATATCATCAACCCTGCTACTACGCTTTAGGGCCTGAGCCCCCTTAAACTCGTCTCTCCTACTTGAAGGATCATGGGACTTAGTAACTGGGGTTATAATTAGGGTAACTATACATATAACCCCAATTAAGGTACTTATAACCTTACTTACTAAGTCCCATGATCCTCCAAGTAAGCCTTTTTTGGTGTCGGGCCGAGAGTTCAGAGTTTAGGGTCTTCTCGGTCTTGTGACTTGGAGTCCTAAACCCTAAACCCCTAAACCCTAAACCCCTGAACCCTAAACCCTAAGCCCCTAGCCCTAAACGCCTAAACCCTAAACCCTAAGCCCTAAGCCCTAAGCCCTAAACCCTAAACCCGGGTTTAGGTGTTTTGATATGAGCTTTTGGGCTGACGTGGGCGCAGCCAAATCCCTGAATCCTAGTTTAGACGCCATTAGGGTTTAGGGTTTAAGGGTTTAGGGTTTAGGATTTAGGGCTTAGGGAACTGAATCAATTATACCTATAGTCTCCGTTGTAGTTCCTTCTTTTGGTTAACCAGTTTTATGGTTAGGATCCTATAGTAGTGATTTTGGTTAACCAAAACAGCAATGGAGACCACAGGCACTATTTGTCAGGGTTCCTGATTCTAGGCATACCTAACACGCCCCAGCCGCTATGGTAAGCCAGGTACTTGCCAAATTGTACCCACCTTCTCGTCCACCTTCCTCGCCAGAGTGCTGTGGCAATGCTGTGCTTTGTCGTACTAAGCCTCCTGAATTACTAAGCCTCTTAAATTTTAAAACCCTTAACCCTGAACCCTTAAACCCTAAACCCTAAGGGTCCCTAAACCCTAAACCCTTGAAACCCCAAACCCTAAGGGTCCCTAAACCCTTAACCCCTAAACCCCTAAACCCCCCTAAACCCTAAACCCTTAAACCCCTATACCCTTAACCCTTCTAGTAGAAGCCAGAAAGTTGGAACCTCACTTTTGGAGGATTAGTGCTAGGATCCCTTATACTTTACCTTAAGGGCATGAGGATAATGATCTATAAACCCCTAAGTTTCACCCTAAACCAAAAGGCTTTCTGCTGCGGCAGAGCGCTGCCTGCTAAGAGGATCATGGGACTTAGTAAGTAGGTTATAATTGGGGTTACAAGTCCCCTAAGTGGGGTTATCCTACTTATAACCTACTTTTAGCCTTACTTACTAAGTCCCATGAGCCTTCAAGTGTCCCATTCCCAGCCCTTCCTGCTGGTCTTCTCGTTTAGGGGTTCAGGGTTTAGGGTTTTAGGGTTTAGGGTTTAGGGTCTAGGGTTTAGGGTTTAGGGGTTTAGGGGTTTAGGGGTTCAGGGTTTGGGGTTTAGGGTTTACCTTAACCCCAAGTAACCATTTCAAGGACTTATATAAAGAAATCCTATTAGGGAACCCTAAAAAGGCAGGTTCCTTAGCGTCCAGGTAGGGTTGGCTGTAGAACGCGAAGACTGCCCCTAGCCCCACGGAGCTTGGTATCTCCGCATTGCTTTTCGACCGGTAGATCTTTTCCTGCACCACGCCAGCTTACTGTTTTACAACAACAATCAGCCCAACTTTGAACAACCTGGGGCCTCAACGCATGTTACCGTCATGTAAAGTTCCCCTAAACCCTAAACCCTAAGCCTACTTGTTACGTCCATTTCTCCTGCCCTCAAGCTGATAATCATTGTTGCTAGCACTGCTTTGGAGGGTCGGAAGACTTAGTAAGTTGGTAATGCCTAATTGGGGTTATGGTACCTGTAACTCTATAAAATAACCACTTAGTAAGTCCCCGGACCATCCATTAAATCCCTCTAAGGGTCCCTTTAAGGAGCCCAGCTTACTACTAAGTCCCCCGACCCTCCAAGTACTGGTCTCCCATAGCAGCCGAGAGACCCAGAGGGAAGAGACGGCGGAGGGGTGTAGTCCAGCTCCACCATGGACTCCCGCCTTAGGGTTTAGGGTTCATTTTTTGAAATGCCCTTAAAGGGATCTATGGGGTTTAGGGTTCATTTTTTAAAATGCCCTTAAAGGGATCTATGGGGTTTAGGGTTCATTTTTTTAAAATGCCATTAAAGGGATCTATGGGGTTTAGGGTTCATTTTAAATGCCCTTAAAGGGATCTATAGGGTTTAGGGTTTAGGGTCTACTTGGAGGGGCAGGGGACTTAGTAAGTAGGTTATAAGTAGAGTCATAAGTACCCTAAAAGGAGTTACCCCAGTTATAACCCTACTTAAAACCTACTTACTAAGTCCCCTACCCCTCCAAGTAAGTTTAGGGTTTATTTTTGTTTAAGTGCACTGGCCCTAGGTCTTTGCCTGCCTCCACAGAGGCTTGCACTGAAAGGCATGACCAACATGGGAGTTTCCGAAAATTAGGGGTACCTTACTTAGGGGATCCTTATAATGAAGATCCTACTATATTAGGGTACTATATTAGGGTCCCCTATTTTCGGAAACTCCCATGTAAGACCCCTTGTGATGAAGCCCAATAAGGTAGGGATCCCTAGAAAATCCCCATTTTCGGAAACTCCCACATGACTCTTTACAATCCAGTGGCCCACACTCCTACACACAAGGCTGCAACCTTTTCACGCTCAGCCTTCTCTGGGTTTAGGGTTTAGGGGTGTTTAGGGGTTTAGGGTTTAGGCGGTTGGGGTGGTTTTAGGGTGTAGGGTTTCGGGTTTAGGAGCTTGGGGTGTTTAGGGTTTAGGGTTTAGGGGTTTGGGGTTTAGGGGTTTGGGGTGTTTAGGGCTTAGAGATTTGGGTTTAGGGTTTAATTAGGGGTCTAGGGTTTAGGGTTTGGGGGTGTAGGGTTTAGGGGTTTGGGGTGTTTAGGGTTTGCGGTGTTTAGGGTTCATGGGATCGCTTGCGGCCAGTTTAGGGTTTAGGGCTAGAGCGCACGCTAAGGAGCGTAAGTTGAGAGAATTCGGTGCTGTGACAAGGAATCAAGGCTTAGTTGGGTTGTGGGATGGATACTGTTGATGTACAAAATCCTGCATGCCCCTAAGGACTCTAAACTATGGGAACTATGGTATATTCCTTATAATGGGTAATGCAGGATTTTGTCCATCAACAGTACCTGTCACGCAGAAAGCTACCCAGCTTGATAGCAGCTACGGGTTCAGAAACAGACTGTGTCATGCTGAACGACACCAAGGCATAGCGAGAGGGTACGCACCCATCTCCTTGGTCGTTTAGTACCTACTGTTATTATCGTTGTTATGTTTATTGTTGTGAATATCAAGATTCTTCTTATTATTTGTGTGATCGTTAGTATGACTATAAATAGTATGTACGGGTGGGAACATCTGAGACATGCCAGAAAGGCAGCAGAAAAATATGCTCAAAACCATGGTCTGCGAATTACTCACTGACAGGATGTGGAGTTTCTAAACAACCCACACAGCGACCTCAAAACAGTTGAGGCACCCTCTGTAATACTCTCTTGTGTTTTGTATGAACAAAAATAAAAAAAAAAGTTCCTCAAGAGACTATAGCTTTGGCACCTGGCCTAAATAGCATGGGCCTAGACCCACAAGCCTGCTGCAGAAGCCTCGATAAATGATCCAACGCTTCGAGGGGGGTTACAGGGGGTTTTGAAAAGGGCTTTAAGGGGGGCTTAAGGGCAGCTTTAAAGGCGGGCTTGAATCTGAACCCTATCCCCTACAATCTCCATGAGCTTCGAACGATCGCGCGGGCCGCAAGTCATGGCCTCAGCCGACGCCGACACTTGAAGGGGATACGTAGTGTCTTCAGCACTGCCTCAAAAACAGTAAT
This sequence comes from Symbiodinium sp. CCMP2592, assembly GCA_905221615.1. Taxonomy (NCBI): domain Eukaryota; class Dinophyceae; order Suessiales; family Symbiodiniaceae; genus Symbiodinium; species Symbiodinium sp. CCMP2592. The sequence goes on from CAJNDT010006144.1 coordinate 217,156, forward strand.
ATTGTTGCCACCTTTTTCTGTGTCAGTATCATTTTCGCGTGCTCTATACGTACTGTTGGTGATACTATTTGGTTTCCCCATCACTACTAGCACTGCCAAAGTCCTTAGGATTAAACCCTAATTCTGGACCCTAATGATAGCTGGAGTTTGGATTTGGGTTGGGGATCTTAAAGCTTAGAATGCTATCATACCAGGATCGAGATCTTGCTGGAGGGTTTGGAGTTTGGGATTTAAGGTTATTTAGGGCTTGCGGTTTTACGGTTACAGTTTAGGGTTTAGGATTTCAGGTTTTGCAGGTTTTGCATGCTGCGGGCTTGGCTGGAATGTTTGATATTGATTGCGAAGTGCGCTGGAGTTGATTCTGTCTTGAATCTGTTGATGTCGCACTTAGCATGAGTATGCTGCACATAAGGCCGCAACTCTAGACCCTCAACCTCAAACCCAGGCCCTATACCCAAAACCCTCCTCCAGATTTAGTCATCGAAGACGTCTACGAGCATTGTTCGCAGCTCACAGCTTTATGGTTCGGGCCACTATGCGGACGATGCTTAGGGCCTAAGGGTTTGAGACGGGGTGTTAGGCGGGGTTTCGGAGCGTAGGTATGGGGCTTAAGAATTTGAGATTAAGGGAAACCCTAAACCCTAAACCCTAAACCCTAAACCCTAAACCCTCGGTTCTAGTTCTAATTCCCCTTGCAAAACCCAATGTAGCATAAAGCCCTTTAAAGGATCCTTGAACTCGAACCCTTTAAAGGAGCCCGAGTCCTGCCATGTTCTAATTCTACTCATTAAGGCCTCTTTCCCAGACCATCCAACATCCCTTAATGGAGGAATACACCTTAAACCATATTATGGATCCTATTCAATTTAAGGTCTATTCCTGAATTAAGGGGTTTGGGAGTTTGGGGACCCTAAAATAGCACCCTAAATAGTAGGATCCTTAAAAGGACCCAAACACAAGGTACCCCTATGCGGAAAATCTAAACCCTAAACCCTGAGCCCTTTATAAAACCCTTCTGGTACCCTCATAGATCCCTTTAGAAGAAGGTTAGGGTACCCTTAATTGTCGGAAGGTCTTTTCCTCGCGCACACACAGAATGCGTTTTCCTGGCGATGCAGGAAACAGAAGGCTCCAAGCTTCCCCTGGTTCGGCTAGTCGGGAGGCCGCCTTTTAAGAGGAAAGGGAACACTTTCATAAAGGAGTTAGGATTAGGGTTTTTTGTTTAGGGTTTAGGATTAGGGGGACCCTTGGGGATATAAATCCTCTCAATAAGGTCCCTTTTAAGAAAGCCAGAAGTATGGTGAAGAGGGGTCCCCTTTTCATGGGTCTCCCCAATACTACCTAGGACCTAGGATTATCGGATTCTACAATGGGGTCCCCGGTAAAGGGTGCTGTAGGGCTTTAAAAAAAGGTCTTGGACTCCTGGAACCCTAAACCTAAACTCCAAACCCGAACTCCCAAAAACTGACGCCTAAGACCTGCACCCTGCGCTACTTGGAGGGGCAGGGGACTTAGTAAGTAGGGTTACAACTGGAGTAACTCCATTTAGGTTACGTATAACTCTACTTATAACCTTCTTACTAAGTCCCCTGCCCCTCCAAGTAGACCCTAAACCCTGAACCCCATAGATCCCTTTGAGGAACCCTATAGATCCCTGTAAGGGACCCTATAGATCCCTTTAAGGAGCCCTTACTAAGTCCCCTGCCCCTCCAAGTAGAAATCATTAGAGGGCTTCGGCGATTCGGAGGCTCGGCCCGAAATCGTAAGCCCCTAAAGCGTAACTTCCTAAACCCTATACTCAAAGGGGAGAAGGAGGGACCCTTAATGGGGACCCCTACCCTAGAATGGGCTACATAATGGGTATATCATAGCTATATTAAGGGTATATACCTACGGGTCCTTATTAAGGGTCCCTCCTTTTACCCTTGGTTAAAAACACCCTAAACGCAGAGGTTCCCAAACCATAAACCCTAAATCCTGAGCCCCCTACACGCCAAACTCCCAACCCCAAATTCTAAACCCCTGACCTTCATCCTAAACCCCTAAATCCTACACCCCTAAACCCGACGCCCCTAAATCTCCGAAACCCCTAAACCCCTACACCCCTAAACCCTAAACCCTAAGGTTAAGAGTGTTTCGACCGTAGCTCGACGCCCTACATCGAAGCGAAGCTTGGGCCTCACAAGTTTACGGCGTGGTAGGGTAATTTAAGGCTTAGCGTAAGAGCCTTCATAACTAAAGTAGGGTTTTGGGCAGGTATCTTATGGCGCAAGATATTGGGGAACCCTACGGAATCATGTTGGGATGTTGGTGCTTCTTTGGGGCCTTTTGGGGTTATGGGACTTGAAAGAACCTTTGGTCTAATTCAAGCCCGCTCAATCCGAAAGTATGTAGAGGAAGCTCTGATTTTCCTTCTGCCTCTGAGACAAAGCAAAGGCATTTGTGCTTGAAGTAGAAATGTGTCGGAATTGCATTCAAAAAAGTTCTCATGCAACACGACGGTCTCACAGTTCGGGAGGGATTGCTACGTTCTGGAGCCCGAACCTTTAGCCCTTAGACCTTCATGAAACGACGAAGCCTTGAACCCGAAACTCTAAGTGATTACATTATCGACTAATGCCCTGAACTAAACTCCAACCAGAACGGAAAAGCTCGCACCAGCCCCAATGCCTCACACCAAACACCGCCCAAATGCAGGGAATTGAAACCCACACACGCCCCCAGACAAGCACCCGCCTACAGTGATTCCAAAACTCTGAACTCCAATCCCTGAACCCGAAACCCAAGACATAGTACATGGTCCTCAATACTTAGAGTAGGATTCGGGGGTATGGTTATAGTAGGATTGTAAGCGGAACCCTACGGAACGATGGTGGTAATCACTCAGGTCCCTACTCAGAGGATCATGGGACTTAGAAAGTAGGTTATAATTGGGGTTATAAGTCCCCTAAGTGGGGTTATCCTAATTATAACCTACTTATAACCTTACTTACTAAGCCCCATGATCCTCTAAGTATACTCACCCAGCTTGAACCTTTGAGCCCCTCAAGCCCAGGCAGCAGCATGCGCAAGAACAACTAGAGGTCACTACGGTTGATGATATAAACCCTGCATTACCCATAATGAGGAATATAAAATAATTCCCATAGTTTAGGGTCCTTAAGGTAGTGCAGGATTTATATCATCAACCGTATGGATCCCTATGCACACCATAAAGCCTTCGAAATGCTGCCCCAAAGTCTTTGTAAAGCTCATTCAACCCGCGGCAATCCCCATAAACCTTTAACACCCGTGTACCATCCTAATGAAACCTTATAAACCTATAACACCCATATACAATCATAATGAAACCTTATAAACTTATGACACCCATACACAATCCTATCTACGAAACCATGTCATGTACAGCCCTCCAAACCCTAAGCCCTAAACCCTAAGCCCTCTAAACCCCAAACCCTGAACCCTAAGCCCTCTAAACCCTAAGCCCTCAACCCAAAACCGAAAACCCTGAACCCTAAGCCCTCTAAACCATAAACCCTCAACCCTAAGCCCTGTAAACCCTAAGCCCTACACCCTAAGCCCCCTTAACCCCAAACCCCCAAACCCTCAACCCAAAACCCCAAACCCAAAGCCCTCTCAACCCCAAACCCTCTAAAACCCAAAGCCCTTAACCCCAAACCCTAAACCCTAAGCCCTCTAAACCCCAAACCCTGAACCCTAAGCCCTCTAAACCCGTCTATAGGGTTTAGGGTTTAGGAGACTCCAATATCCCAACCCCTAATTCCTCTAAATGCTCTAAAGGAACCCGAAGCTCCTCCAACTGTACGCTCCCAAAGCCCTCCAGGCTTCTACTGGGTGCCGCTGTGATGACATTTCTAACTCCTCTGGGGGCTTAGTAAGGATCTATGGGGTTTGGGCCTAGGGTTTAGGGTCTACTTGGAGGGTCGGGGGACTTAGTAATTAAGTAGGTAGTAAGTAGACTTGTAAGTACCCTAAAAGGGACCCTACTTGGGGTTATGGTACTTATAAGTCCTTAAAATGACCAGTTACTACGTCCCCGACCCTCCAAGTAGTCATTGCTAATCCATTTAAACTCGTAATAGTAGTTGCTATTCCTTTAAATAGTACCTATAGTCTCCGTTGTAGTTCCTTTTTCTGGTTCACCAACATTTCTTTTCTCGAATCCTAACCATAAAACTGGTTAACCAATAAGCGGAACTACAATGGTGACTATAGGTATTACTTTTCCTTCGAATAGCAACTTCTAACTCCTTTTAATATAACGGTTAAGGATACAAAACCCCTCATTAGCCACAATAAGGAATATGCCATAAAAACCACATGTTCCTTATTATGAGTAATGCAGGTTTTATATCATCAACCGGAGTTGCTATTCCTTTAAATGGTTATTACTAGTCCTTGGAAAATCCATGGTAGGTGTCAGTACATTACCATTCCTGCTAAAAGTACTAGTTAGTATCTTAGTAGTCTTTCTGATAACAGTAGCTAGTGTCTTACTACTCCTTGTAATAGTAGTAGTTAGTATCTTACTATTCCTTTTGCTAGCAGTAGTTAGTATCGTGCTGGTAGTTGTTAGTCTCGCACTACTCCTTTTCCTAGTAGTAGTACGGGCGCTTTCTGGTTCCTTAACGGAAAGTTTTGGAAGCTTGCTGTGCGGTTGTTTAAGTCTGTTTCAAGCTGGTATGTACGATGTTTAATACGGGGCCCTAACCAATAGAGTACGGTTTGGGGGTTTGCTATGTATCATATATTTAGGAGTCATTCTTTCGATTTCTTGTACTGGCACAGCTGCTGCCACTAGCAACAGCGGTGGAAACTGTAATAGCAATCATCATCACCGTCGCCGTCATATTGGCAGCAGCAGCAGCAACGGCAGGAGTAGGATTGGAGTAGTAGTTAGTAGGAGTGGGAGTGGTAATAGGAATGCGGAGTAGGAGTAGGAGGAGGAGGAGGAGGAGGAGGAGGAGTAGCAGTAGCAGTAGCAGTCGGAGCATAGGGCGCGGAAGTGTTGTTCTTGCTGCTGCTGCTGCTGTGGTTGAAGCCGTACACCTAGTGCTCTGCTTTAGTGGATTAGGCGTGAGGGGCCTGGGCGTCCTCTTGGACCCATCAGCACCCATCAACCCTGCCCGCTTGACAGCTGTCCATCATGGTCATCACATCGTCGTCATCATCGAAATCATCTTCGTCAGTATCCTGAGCATTGTTGTCCCTGTCGTTGTTACGAAAAGCATAACAACAAGGTCCAGAGCAAAACCACAATAATGGACATAATACTGTTGATGGTATAAATCAGGAATTAGCTTCAGGACCCTAAACTGTGGGAACGATGGTATATTGCTGATTATGGGTAATGCAGGATGTATATCATCAACAGTAGAAGCAATGTTCACGAGGACGGCGGCACCCAAGATGCTCCAGCACTTGGCAAGCCATGCTAGAGATGCTCGGCGCGATGTCAGCAAGGGGTTCCGGATCAGGACCAAAGCAAGAAACGCTCAACACACGGTTTCAGGTTTAGGGTTTAGATTTTCGGGGATTTGTGGTTTAGGGCTAGCGCCTAGGGTCTACCGTGCATGTCACTGTATGTCATGATGTCTTCGAAACTAGGTCCTCGTCGCCGCAGTGCTACTCCTCCACCTGCTCCTCCAACCCTAAACCCTAAATCCCAAAACGCTACAACTTAGAAGCTGCCCCCACCCTGTAATAGTGGTATAATAGGAATATAATAGGGCCCTAATATAATCCTTAGAATCACTATTACAGGGTGGGGGGGGGGGGCCCCTTCTAAGCTATAACTATGTAACTATGTCGTCTCGCGCCTGAGCGCGAGCTATGGGCTGAACAGCCAGAACTGTCCATAGCCGGATCATGGCTCAAATCGGCTGAAGGTTTAGGGTTTAGGGTTTAGGGTTTAGGGTTTAGGGTTTAGGGTTTAGGGTTTAGGGTTTAGGGTTTAGGGTTTTGGGCAAAAAGACCACAAAACCAGCCAAGCAAACACCTGGACATCAGATGACAAAACGAGCTACCACTGGCAGCTCTGGGCCCATGGCAGCAAACGGGACGGGCCAGCTACCAGTGCAATGTCTCTCCGGGCTAACATAGGAGCCCAGGGAAGCACCTGCGGTGCCACGAAACCTGCGCCAACCTGTTGGGTTTTAAGGGTTTAGGTTTAGGGGTTTAGTGTTTGGGGGTTTAGGGGTTCAGAGCTTCAGGGGTTCAGGGGTTTAGGGTTTAGGGGTTCAGGGGTTTAGGGGTTTAGGGTCTACTATTTAGGGTACTATATTACGATCCCCCTATTTTCGGAAACTCCCAAATGGTTTTGGGGTACCTTGTAGCCACTAGAACTTATCATGGAATAGGGACGATGGGGGGTTCGGATCTAGAGTTGAATACTGGTCTATATAGTTCAATAAGAACGCTAGGGGTTTCGGATCTAGGGCTTCATTATGGTCTGTATAATTGAATAGGAACGATAGGGGGGGGGGGGGTCCCTATGCTCAGGTGGGTGCAGTTGTGGCACCAGTCCATGTTTGCCAAGGCTGACTGCCGGCAGGGGCAGCAAACCAAATTGCTGCGTCCCATCTTCCAACCGTGACCGCAGCTTTGCCCGGATGTGGCCTCCGAGGGCGCCTTTCCAGGGAACCATACTTGGAGGATCAGGGGACTTAGTAAGTAAGGTTATAAGTACCCTAATTGGGGTTATAAGTAGTTATAACTATAGTTACCTTATTTATAACCCTAGTTACTAAGTCCCATGATCCTTTAAGTAAGGATACCGCTGCGCTTTACTTGAGGTTAGACAGCTTAACATTAGCAAGTGCGGCAGCAAGAAGAGTACAAGTTCTTGTACTAGTCGCCCCTATGCATTTTGTAGCGCCATACAGATACAGACTGTAGGCATAGATCGGGCAAAGGCTGGCGGCTTCGGAATTTCTTGGGGCTGAGCGACGGCAGACCGCTCGTTAAAGGAAGTGCGGCAGCTTTGGACGTGCAATGATCCTCAGTCGCCCGAGCTCAGTCAGGACCGAAGACCCAATTCAGAGACTGAACTTGCCTAGGGCATGCCAAGATCAGACTTCCTCAGAGATCTCAGAAGCCTGAAGCATTGCAAGCCTTTTCTTCCTATTGCTAGTCGCAGCGCTGCCACTGTCTACCACCCTGAGTACTAACAGGCCCCTATCGCGTCACACCGTTCCAATGCTCAGGTTCTGCACTCACGAGGAGTCCGGAAAGCTATCTTGGTATCTCTTGCAGGGTCAGGAAAGGCTTCAAGCCAACATGGGGATGCTAATTCTCGGAATCAACATCCCGTCTGTGCAAGCTGCCTCGCTGCGATGGAGCGAGGGGCCACGGCGAAACCCTTCCTGGGTTTGCTCATATGGAGCACCCTACATGCTCGTCGATGTGCACGATGCACGCTTCAATGGTCAACACGGTCGGACCAACCAGTACACTGTAGCCTAGCAGCATACGAAGATGGAGTCTTGGAAGAATCTGTCGATAGAAGCACTGTCAATATTGCCCTCCAGGACATAGTTCCTGAATTGAGGATGCCTATACCTTCCATGACATGACCCCGATGCAGAATGTTGTGTCTTCCCTGTCTTCCCTCAATAGGGGACGCTTCTTCCCAATATTGACTGTGCCAATATCGTTGTTGAGCATGCAATCGTCGCGAACGACAATCCGTCGTTCGGAAATCTGCAAAGGCCGCGTGGATAACTTTTTGAGATACCCAGCGGACACGACCGCAGTCATATCTACAAGGGATCCACCCGTCACAGGCCAGCTGCGACACTCACCCGAGGTGTTTCTCAGCCGTTGGCAAGACGATCTCTGCTGTCTTGGTCTGTGGCCAGGCAGAGATACGCAGAGCGAAAAAGAGGAAGGGAGCGAAGGAGGAAGGGAGAGGGGAAGGAGCGAGGGAGGGAGGGAGCAATGACAGTAAGAGCAACGATAGTAATGTTAGTAATTCATGCTTGCTCTGGGAGTAAACACAGGAGTGCGAGAAACGTCGCGCTTTTCAGACCACGAGGCACCCTGAACCTTTAAGCCCGAACACCGGCAACACCGAGGCCGCAAACCCTGCAACCGCAAGCTGCTAACCCTGTCATATAGGGTTTAGGGAGTTTCCGAAAAATAAGGGTACCTTAGGGTTCCTTTAAAGGGACCCTTGAAGGGTTCCTATAAGGGTTCTATAAAGGGTTTAGGGTTAAGAGAGTTTCCGAAAATTAGGGGTACCTTATTTTGGGGTCCTTAGAATAAGGATCCTACTATTTAGGGTACTGTATTAGGGTCCCCTGTTTTCGGAAACTCCCATATAGGGGCCTGAATAATTAGAATAGGGTTCTTGGGGTATGGTATATTGTGACGATGATAGCGAACCACCCCAAAAAATACTGGTATTGAGTTAGGCCCCTATAATGCCCTAAACCCTCTTTGTACCCTTGCAGAACCCTGACAAAAACGCTTCAAGCAAACCTGTTTTGCTGCTATTGGGTTTTATTTAATAAAGAGGCCGTAAAATCAAAAAGGCAAACGGTACTACTCAGGAACCTAACGCCAAGTGACGTACTTATAACCGTGCTTGCTGATGGAGAAACACCTGCGGGCCGGCTGCATCACACGGAGTGCGACCTGTTGCGAGATCCGGACCTGACGTGGACGTGTCGAGGCTTTCTTGGGGGGGCCTTTCGGCGTCAGGCGTTTATAGGGGTTAGGGTTCAGGGAACTAGGGTTTGGGGGTTTCAGGGTTTGGGGTTTCGGGTTCAGCCGTTTGGGGTTTAAGGTTTAGGGGTTCGATGGTTCTCTTAAGGGGGCAGTGGGACTTTCGCTCTGCTAACTACCCGCCCAGTTCGGGCTTGCGCGACTAAGAAAGGAAAAGTAGGCGAAGCCACAATGCTGTTTAGGGGTTTAGGGGTTTGGGTTAAGGGTTTAGGGTTTAGGGTTTAGGGTTCAGGGTTCAGGGTTTAGGGTATAGGCCCCACCGCAAAGCCTTCAAAGTTAGCCCTCGAACTCGACGAACTCCCCAACTGATCTCTACAGCATTCATCGCGGACGGTGCAATCAAAGGTGGGTTCGGGGTCTAGGGGTTTGCTTTACGTGTTACGCTGATCCCTGAAACCTGAACCCTGGAATATGGGACCGGCGCCCAGAATCTAGATGTCTCCAAGCGATGGCACGGTTCATATGAAGACCACCCAAAAAGGGACCCGTCGTGGAGAACTGCCCCCGCCCAAACATAAAGGCTTCGTCGGTTTAGCAGTTCCAGAATCAGCATCACCATAATCCAACGTCCAATATTCTGGTACCACTTACTTTACAGCGTCCGCTTTCGAGTTTTTGAAACCCTGAACCCCAAACCGTTTCAGGGTTTAGGGCTTCGGGGTTTCGGGTTACTTTAGGTTTCAGATTCGGCTGCTGCGGCCTGGCCTGCCGACGCAGTAGTGGATGAACGTATGCCTGGGTGATCGTTTCGGGGCGCTTGGAGCACTGAACCCTCTTTGGGAGGGCCAAAGCTTACATGTATCCCAAAATTCTGCAACATAGTATCATATAGGTCATGACCCCTTAATTAACGACATTCCTCCTGGGCTAAGTCGGTGGTTGGCTTGCTCCAACTATCCAGCTAGGGACCTTCAGCCAGTGCTTTAGTACGCAGTCTTCCTGGAGCAGAATGAGAACGGACAGGGTATCTACGGTTGATGATAGAAACCCTGCATTACCCATAATAAGGAATATATGGGAACTATGGTATATTGCTTATTATGGGTCATGCAGGATTTATATCATCAACCGTATGTCTGAAAACAGCAAGCTTTTGGATCCCCAGGTATCTCCCCCCCCAAAAAAACCTCTCTAAAGCCGGAGCTTGGCCCTGGATGGTGAGGCCCGCAGCAAGCCCCGAAGAGGTAGCGATTTAGGGTTTAGGGTTTAGGGCAGAGGAGCCCAGACAAGAACGACCTCCCAGTCCCTAAACCTAAGAACAGAGCCATAGGAGTAAAAGACACCTGGCCCTCAACACATGCTAGGGAGAGTAGACACACAAAGATCGAAACCTCTCCACGACCCTTTCGAGGAGAGATGCAAAAACCTAACACTCAACCCAGCATGGCAAGACCCTTAAGCCATCTGGCAAGAGACAGAATCCCTGAACCCCAGACCCATAGAAGTGCATCACCACAACGGTTGATGATATAAATCCTGCATGACCCATAATAAGGAATATACCATAATTCCCATAGTTTAGGGTCATTCGGGTGATGCAGGATTTATATCATCAACCGAAGCACCACTAATATCAGAGCAAGAGATCCTTTCAACTGGAGTCAAGAAACCAGGGCTTTGTAGGGTTTAGGGTGTGTAGGCGGTATATGGTTTTGGGGCAGAGAGTTCAGGGTTCAGGGTACAGGGATTGGATAATCATAGTCAGACGCATCCGAATTGGATAGTTGTCAAAATTATGGTCCCTTTTTGGGTACCCTAAATATTAGGCGCGGTATTATATCAAGGACCCAAAAAAAGACCCTAATTTTGACAACCACTCTAATGACGAAGTCCGAGTTGCCGGACTGGCAACGGGCCTTCCCTCCATGCTGCCAGGGCGGCATCTGAAGCGTTCGGGTTTAGTGCTCAAGGCTTCGTTAGGCTTCAGGTTTTAGGGGTTAGGGGTTAGGGTTTCGGGTTTAGGGTATAGGGTTTAGGGTTTAGTGCTTAAGGCTTCGTTAGGCTTCAGGGTTTTAGGGGTTACTTGGAGGGTCGGGGGACTTAGTAATTGGTTGATTTAGGGACTTATAAGTACCATAACCCCAAGTAGGGTCCCTTTTAGGGTACTTATAAGTCTACTTACTAACTACTTACTAAGTCCCCCGACCCCCCAAGTAGGGGTTAGGGTTTAGGGTTTAGGGTTTAGGGTTTGGTGGGTTAGGCTTCAGGGTTTAGGACGACAAAGACATAGCCAGGGTGTATTCTCATATTCGGACCACGCTACCAGGTTTGTAATCATCACCAGGTTCAGATGCATCAGCCCCATCATAACGCATCTTCTTCATCACATCATCAGCATCTTCATCGTCAGCATCACACGCGCCAACTGCATGCCAACCTGGTGATGATAATCCTTACCGCGCTAGGCGTTGCCGTCGTCAGCGTCATCATCCTGACAACATACATGAAAACCATCACCATCACCGCAACGACGAGGACCACAGCGACGACGCCGAGGACCACAGCTAGGACGACGGCGGCGACACCAACGACAGCAACGCAGACGACGAAAACCGACCGACACCCACAACCCGAAGTTTTGGCAAACCCTAAACCCTAAGCCCTGAAGCCTTAAGGAACCAAATCCTAAACCCGAAGCCCTAAAGCCCTGAAGCCTTAGAGCATCAAACCCTAAACCCGAAGCCCTAAGCCCTAAAGCCCTAAAAGCATCAAGCTCTAAACCCTAAGCCCTAAAGCCCCAAAAGCATCAAACCCTAAACCCTAAGCCCTAAAGCCTTAAAGCACCAAACCCCAAACCCTTCTTGGAGGATCATGGGACTTAGTAAGTAAGGTTATGAGTACCTTAATTGGGGGTATATTTAGTTATTAGTATAGCTACCTTACTTATAACCCGAGTTGCTAAGTCCCATGATCCTTCAAGTAGTAGGTTATGAGTAGGGTTATACATGGAGTAACTCCATTTAGGGTACTTATAACTCTAGTTATAACCTATTTACTAAGTCTCCAGCCCCTCCAACTCCAAGTAAACCCTAAACCCTAAGCCTAAACCCCATAGATCCCTTTCAGGAGCCCTTTAGATGCCTTTAAGGAGCCCTACAGATCCCTTTAAGGAGCCCTATAGATCCCTTTAACTAAGGAGCCCTATAGATCCCTTTGAGGAACCCCTACAGATCCCTTTAAGGAACCCCTACAGATCCCTTTAAGAAGCCCCTACAGATCCCTTTAAGGAACCCCTATACATCCCTTTAAGGAGCCTCCTACTACCATTCCCCAAAACCCTAAGCCCTAAACCCTAAACCCTCAGCCCTGAGCCCTAAAACCTAAACCCTAAACCCCAAAACCCTAGTAACCAAAAGTAAGCCTATCGCCTTCGAGCTCATCGATCGCTTCGGAGATGCTGTGGCCCATGGCTTTCATCATCTGGCGGGCGTGCCTTGGCCCGGTGGAAAGGTTGTTTTTTGTTTTTTCTTTTTCTTTGAGGGGGGGAGGGGAGGGGACTGGTTTAGGGTTTAGGGGTTTAAGGCTTAGGACTTAGGGTTTGGGGTGTAGGGGTTTAGGGGTTTAGGGTTTAGGGGTTTAGGGTTCCAGGAATGCTGGGGAATCTAAGTTTAAGTTATCCTAACAAGGATCTATAAGGGCCCCTTTAAGGGATCTATAAGGGTTCCTTTGAGGGTATAGGGTTTAGGGTTTACCCCAGGAGTGGGTCGGAACAGAGCGTTGACTCGTGGTTCAAGGCGTAGGGTTTAGGTTTAGGGTTCTTTTTTTTTGTTTTTTTTTCTAGGTTTAGCGTTCAGGGTTCAGGGTTCACGGTTCTGGGGTTTAGGGTTTAGGGTTTAGGGCTTAGGGCTTAGGGAGCACTTTAAGGCTTTAGGGTCTGGAACTCGAGGGCTAAGGGTTTCAGTAGGACTTTCGAGTTGAGGGTTTTAAGTGCACCGCTACGTTTTGCGGTGGGACTGTAAACGGCCTCCTTCGCAAAGTACCTTCAGCACCCATCAAGACGGCAAAGCGACGGGACAGACTCAAAGCTGCGAAAGAGAGAATCATGCTTGCAACAACTGCCCTAAATCGTATGATTTAAAATACATCGCAGGAGAATGTCCAAAGAATGCGTTGAACCCTTCCGTGAAATGGATCAAGGAAATCAGACTTCAAAAAGCAACCACGTCTACTGCGGCAGGTAGCCACCACGACAACAGTCATAACAACGACACAGAGATGCAACCTCAGACGGGGTCACCATCGACAAACCGGTTGCCAGCCGCGGTTCAACCTTACACTAGGTCCCGACGGCACCATCATCATCATAATAACAACAGCCATGTCAAACAATAACCGCAGTATGTTTAGCAGTAGTGGTAATACATAAGTATAACACGACTATCAAACATGAAACGGACACAGCAATGAGTAACACAGTAGCACAGTCAGAATAGCAAAGGATAACAACCTACCAAAAATAATTAAAACAACAAAAGAGTGGCAACAAACAATGATCATGGAGACATGTGGGTAGTTGTCAAAATTATGGCCGCTTTTGGGGCACCCTACATATTAGGTGCCGTATCATAATAAGGACCCAAAAAAGGGACCCTAATTTTGACAACCACCCATATAGTCTAGTGACCATCATATGAAAGCTTTCCGAAAATTAGGGGTACCTTGTTTGGGGGTCCTTGTAATAAGAATCCTACTATTTAGGGTACTATATTTGGATCCCTTGTTTTCGAAAACTCCCATAAACCCTAAACCCTAACCCTAAACCCTAAACCCTAAACTATTATGAAAGCAAGAGCGCTGCTTCGGACCCATCGTGGGAGTCGGCTGCCAGTGCAAAGCTCCCGCCGTCTCGTCGGTAGAGACGGGCCTGAAGGCTGTCGTTTAGGGTTTAGGGTTTAGGGTTTAGGGTTTAGGGATTGGGGTTTAGGGTTCTAAACTGTCTGCATGGGCGGTTGTCAAAATTATGGTCCCTTTTTGGGTCCTTATTATAATACGGCACCTAGTATTTAGGAAAATTTAGGGTACCCAAAAGGGGCCATAATTTTGACAACTACCCAAACGGCTTTACAAGGCTATAGTTTGGTTTCATTCGGCTTCGCAGGGCTTTTTCATAGGGCTGCTATAAGGTTGTATGTGGGCTTATAGCGTGTCAACCGGATTTTGTCAGGGGCTTGTGCTTTAGGGATTAGGGATTAGGGTTTAGGGTTTTGCGGGTTTAGGAGGATTGTACAAGGCTTTCGAGATTCAGGAACTCTCGGCAGAAACCTCGTAGGAAACCTTCTTTACAAGAAAGGTTTCAGAACCCTCTAGGAACCCCTGTATGAAGCCTCATTCACTGTACCTGACCTTCCAAAATCCCTCGAGCAAGGAACATACCACAATTCCAAGAAGACTCCTACTAAAGCTGTAGGTACATTCCCCCAACGTAGGGCCCGTCTTTAGGTCCCCAAATCAATACGGCACCCTCGAAAAGAAAAAGGACCCTTAAGAAACACTGACAAAAAACCCTATAGAAAGGCGCAAAGATTCTCGAAAGAAAGCCCTCTAGATCCCTTTAAGGATCCCGGTTCTCTTATCAATACTACAGTTTAAGTTTAAGGTCTATCGCTTGATTAAGGGATTTGGGACAGTCTGGGTAGGCTTGGGACCTGGGCCTTTGGGGTCCAGGGGGGGGAAGCCTTGAAGTTGGGTTGTAGGGCTTTAGGCTTTAGGGTATTGATCGATCATTTAGGGTTTACGGTGTAGGGTCGGGGGTTCTGTTTACCCCCTTTAAGGGCTCCTCTAGGGGTTGCTCGTAGCGATAGTACATAGCATATATCCCAAAGCCCTATTCTGATCATCAAGGCCTCCAAATTATAGAACCAGCATAGACCAAAGGTCCCAGGTCCTGTTGAATCCTTTTGAACAAAACGGCAATCAACAATAAAAGCCTGAACCCTAAACCCTAAACCCGAAGTCTATTTGCAATCACAGGGCATCGTATGCGAACGTAGAGCGCTGCCGGTCGGCCTTATTTTGCTCTGCTTTTGTGTGTGTGTGTGGGATGTTGGGGCTTTAGGGTTTTAGGTCATCAGGGCTTTAGGGACTGGGAGCTCAAGGTTTAGGGTCCTTCTTACTCTACTGTGGTGTTATCGGAGCTCCGGGTTTCGCGCTTCGGGATACCCTATGGGTGGCTTCTGAAAACTGGGGTTTAGGGTTTAGGGTTTAGGGTTTAGGGTTTAGGGTTTAGGGTTTAGGGTTTAGGGTTTAGGGTTTAGGGTTGAGTGTCTCCATTGTGGCCTCTTTTGCCAGGCTCTTAACCTCAGTCACACCCCAGGCGTGAAACTACTCTCCCTTGAACAGGTAGGCGCTGGGCTTGGGAGGTGCTGAACAGTTGCGAAATACAAAGGTCTTCAGAATTAGAATAGGGCTTTGAACGTGCATTATGCTATCAGGATATAGGTGCCACACAGGGATTTTTTACTTGTTGATCAATCCCCCTAACTTGCAGGCGAGCATGGGTCACCTTGAAACCACGACTGTGCCTCACAAGCTAAGAATTCCAAGCAAGCCCCATCAGCCAGAGATGCAAGGGAAGATTGCTCAGAATTTTAACTGTCCACGACACCCTAAATTTCGGAAGCAAGTGATGATCCCGACCCAGGCCATACAACTTAGGCAAGCTCCCCAGTAATCAAGAGCCTCACCTCCGTCTAAACCTTGCACCCATACCGGCTCCCCAGATGTTCCGTTTCCAGTGAGTGGCATGTATCCCCTCTCCCATATGCCAAGATCCCTAAACCCTAAACCCTGAGCCTGAACCCTAAACTGCGCAACCCTTGCGGTAAGTCGAATCCTACTCCCAGACCCTAAATCGTAAAACCTGTCCAGAATGGTACCCCCGAAGCAAGTTACAGGAACCCTTACATAACCCCTGAGGAGCTTGATAAGAACCCTTACAAGGAAACCCGTAACTTAGGTGATGAGTACCCTAGCCCAAAAAAGCTCACCTTCTGAATAATGCTAGGGGTTCTCTGTGTCCCAAAAGGTTGAAGGCTACCTACTCCTCTACAAAGCAAAGGACCCGAACCCAGGTTTTGTGATCCCGAGGAGCTGGTCGCCACTGTCGCCAGATTCACTGCCACTGACTGCCTCTTCCATGCTCTTCATGCCTTAGGGTCTAGGGTTTGGGGTCGGTTGTTTAGGTTGTCCCGAAAGGACCACTTTAAGGGCATTCCCTAAAACCTAAACCGTAAACCAAAGCCCGGGGTTGTGTCAGGGTTCCCAACCGGGCTACTTAAAGGGTGTAGCGCTTGGGGTTTAGGGTCTTGACTTACTCACGCGCAGCGATTTGCCAAAACTACTCCGTAACATGTATATCTCTGTAGTTTCGTGCGGTGTATCCGTTGTTACTTGTTTGATCCTGTGCGGTTTCATGAAACATGTTGTGTTGAGCGCTACTTTCGTCGTACGGTAGTTCGTACAGCTATGCATGTTCGCTTGTTAGCTGTGTGTACAGCAAAGATCATTGTGTGCTCTACTGCGTGCATCAAACTTCCTGCTGCAACTTCCCAGAACGAAAATGGGAAATCTCAGCCTTGACAGACATAGACCTAAACCCTAAACCCCAGAGCAACGCTGAGCTCCCGGCGTCCCAGTGCCTCCTCTCACATACCCCGAACAGTGATGGCCCGTGTGTCTAAAGAAGCTCAGGAGAAAGGCGGTATCTGTAAGGTTTCAACGACTACTGTTCGCGACTGCATCACAAGATGTGAGACTTGGACTTGGGACATACTTCTCAACCTCTCTAGTTTATGGATTCGCCTTAAGGATTTGGGCTATGGGGTTTAGGGTTTAGGGTTTACAGGTTTAGGGGTTTAGGGTTTAGGGCTTAGCCCAACTCGCACAAGTACCCCTCAAAGGAGACTCCGCAGCCTCGGATCTCGAGGCCTTTCCAAATGCCTCGTAAGCCCTACGTAAGCCTACTTGGAGGATCATGGGACTTAGTAAGTAAGGTTATAGGTACCCTAATTGGGGTTATAAGTAATTACAAGTATAGGTACCTTATTGATAACCCTAGTTACTAAGTCCCACGATCCTTTAAGTAAGCCCTAAGCCGAGACCCCGAAACCCCTCCCTGGACCCTGAAGAACCTGCCTTCTTAATGCTTTCTAGAAGGAAATCAGAGTATAAGGAACCCCAAACAAGTAGGTTCTTCAGGGTCCGAGTAAACTCTAAACCCTAAACCCGAAACTCTGAACTCCAGCCCCTAAGTACCCGAAACCTCAACCCTTGAGCCCAAAACCTGAGAAACGATATGCCCAACTCGCTGAAGCAGTTTAGCCCGCTCTTGATCCCAAGACGCACCCTAAGGTCCAAATCTATCGAAATTCTGAACTCTACACCCCAAACTCCTTGAAAACAAATACATATATATATATGTATATATATATAGAAAACTATTACAGGAACCTGTTTAGGAACCCTGAAAGGTACCCGCTACGTCCTCGTACTCCTCCGGTGTCAGCAGCGCACCGAGTTTCTTGTGCAGGCCTTGGAGATCGGAGGTTGTTTTATAGTAATAGTGTTTCTACTTGGAGGATCATGGGACTTAGTAAGTAAGGTTCCCTTAAGGCTCCTTAAAGGGATCTATAGGGATCTATAGGGTTTAGGGGTTCGGGTCTACTTGGAGGATCATGGGGCTTTGTAAGTAAGGCTGTAAGTACCTTCATTGGGGTTATAAATATAGTTACTTACCCCAACTATAACCCCGGTTACTAAGTCCCAGGATCCTTTAAGTAGAAGCTGTTTAGGGTTGTCTAGGCTGAAGCGGGGATAGCACCTGGAGGGTCGGGGGACTTAGTAAGTAAATAGACTTATAAGTACCCTAAAAGGGACCCTAATTGGGGTTATGGTACTTATAAGTCCTGAAAATAACCAGTTACTAAGTCCCCCGACCCTCCAAGCAAGGGCTCCAGGTGTAGCGATCACTGATGAGCAGTCGGGGCGCGCTTTCCAGGGCTTCGGCTTTTCGGCGTACGGGGCGCGACGTTATTTTTTGAGCCTTTGCGGCTTTTGAAGTCTAGGCTTCTCAGAGACTCCACTATCCCTTAATTAAGGAATATACCTTAAATTATAGTAAGATCCCTAATATGATTTAAGGTATACTCCTTAATTTAGGGATATTGGAGTCTCAAGGCTTAGGTTCGTCAGTTTAGAGTTGCGGGCTTGGTGGGTGGCTCAAGGCACTGGGAATCACATACAAAGGGTGGAACCTGATTAAGAAACCTTAGGCCTTTATTAGGGTTCCTTATATGAATCTTAATATTTTGGGGTTATAGGGCCAGTAGTTCCTTTTTGGGGTTCATACAAGGGTGGTTGTCAAAATGATGGTCACTTTCCAGGTCCTTAACATAATGCGGAACCTAATATTTAGGGTACCCAAGAAGGGGCCGCAATTTTGACAACTACCCATAAAAGGTGAGAAAGTTTAGGGTTAAGGGCTTACGGGCTGGGGGCGTTCGGGGTTCAGGGTTTAAGGTTTAGGGTACAAGGTTAGGGAGAGGTTGGCTGAAGCTCACACAAGAATCGAAAAGGGCTCGAAGGATGGAGATCAACGAATTGAGCTTCACTGGTGGGTAAACAGAACAAGGTTTCGGTGCACTCCATAGTATAGAACATACTACGGTTGATGATATAAACCCTGCATTACCTTAAGGACCCTATGGGAATTATGGTATATTCATTATGATGGGTCATGCAGGATTTATATCATCAACCGTACGTACAGCTAGGGACTGTGCAGGGTCAAGAGAGGAAGTGTTGATATTCAGCTCTTGGCTGCCGAACCCTCGTGGAAAACACCCTGAAACCGAAATCCTGCTTCAAACCAAAACCCCAGCCCCTAAATCACTATCCTTACAACAATGCTGAGGTCTCCCCAAACCGTACCTGTAGCTGCAAAAACCTACGTTATTTAGGACTCCTTACTAGTTTATGGTTTCTACATAAAACTTCTTAAAAGGGTCGGTTTGGGGGCTACAGGTAAACCCTATAAACCACACAAAAAGCCGCGTCTCTGCAACAGAGATGCGCTGTCGGAGGCGCCTTTTCACTGATCGGTTCGGAGCCTCCTGGCCAGCCATTTGAGGATTCAGGGTTTAGGACATAGGGCTTTAAGTCGAAGCTTTGAGGTGAAGTCTCGAGGATTTCAGGACTAGCGTGGCATCAACATCAAGTAGATGCATAGATAGATGTGGACATGGATCCAGACGGGTCCAGACACGGACGGTTTATATACAGACAGATCCGGCTAAACACCGGGTAACGACATAGAGACATGGGCGACATGGCTTGATGCTGCACATGTGTACCAACCCAGACCCCCGGGAGGATCTAGAAAGTAGATCCCCTAATTTAGGGCCCTTTTTGCTACTAAGGGTACTTTTTAGGAACCCCCATTAATGGATCTACTTTCTGGATCCTCCCGGAAGTCTGGGAAAATGTCGCTGCTTGATTTCTGTGGTGCAGGCATGTGCCGACCTTGACGGCGCGAAGAGAAGACTCCAGCAACTCCTCACCGTGTTCTAAGTTTGCTGGTCGTTCCGGGCACAGTAAGAAATCTGAAAACCAAGCCTCAAACCCGAGACCTGCGTCCCAGCCCCAAACACGAGACCTCTACTTGGAGGGTCAGGGGACTTAGTACGTAAGTTTATGAGTGCATTAATTGGAGTTATAAGTAGTGATAAGTATAGTTACCCTATTTATAACCCTAGTTACTAAGTCCCATGATCCTTTAAGTAGCCCGACCCCAAGCCTCAAAGCTGAATTCACGGGGCGTGGGCTTTGTGTTTTGTAGTGCAGCTGTGGGTAGGTTACCGAGTTTAGGTATACTTAACCCTCCAAACCTAACCGTACATTCTCTATATATAACCAAAACCCCAAACCCCGAAACCCTGTATAACAGGAACCCTTCAAGGAACACTTAAAGGATCCCTCAAAGAAGCCCCAAAATCCAAAAGCCACAGCTGTTGGCGCTTCTGCGCTTCTCCTTCTGGTTGGACACCCCCTTCAACCCTAAACCCTAAACCCTAAAAACCCTAAAACTCTAAAAACCCTAAAAACCCTAAAACTCTAAAAACCACTAAAAACCCCTAAAAACCCTAAAAACCCTAAAACTCTAAACCCTGAATCCCTAAAAACCCTAAACCCCGTTCGAGGCAGAGAGCCGGGCCAAAACCCGAAATCCGTTGAAGGGTTCCCGTAAGGGTTCTCCTTTGGTCCTTTAAGGGATCCTCTAAGGGATCTATATAGTAAACCCCATAAAGTTGGAAACCCGATTAAGGTCAAATAGTGCTGGGCTTCCCTTTACATTACTCTTCAGGATTGGGGCTATTGGGTTTCCAACTTTTGGGCATGTACTGTAGGGGGTCACCTTAAGGGTTCCTTCAAGGGATCTCTCCTTGGAGGGGCACGGGGCTTAGTAAGGGCTCTTAAAGGGCTCCTGAAAGGGATCTGTAGGGTTCCTTGGAGGGATCTATGGGGTTTAGGGTTTAGCGGCTAGTTGGAGGGGCAGGGGACTTCGTAAGTAGGTTACAGGTAGAGTTATACGTACGTTGAATGGAGTTACCCCAGTTATAACCCTACTTATAACCTACTGGTTCTTTCCCAGACCCCAAAATTCACAAAGTAGATCCCTTAATTGGGGTTCCGATAAAGTCGGGCTTTTGGGCTTTTGAGGGTTCTACTGAGGGTTCCTTTAATTTAAAGGTTTAGGGCCAATCAGGGTTTAGGGTTTAGGGTCGAGGGTTTAACCTGGCTGTGGAACCTTTCAGAGCCGGTAAGTAGAGGGGCCCCTAAAAGAAGAATCTGTGGAAGGAACCCAGACCCGCGGGAGCATCTAGAAAGTAGATCCCCTATTTTGGGGCCATTTTTGCTACTAAGGTTACTTTATAGGAACCCCCATTAAGGGATCTACTTTTTGGATCCTCGCGGGGGTCTGGGTAATCGGTGAAGGAAGTCATCAAGGCCCCAGGAAACCCAGCCTAGGGTTTAGGGCTTAGGGTTTAGCAAACCCTGCACAGCAAGGACACCTGGTTATCTGCCACTAAACCACGCGCCTAAACCCAAACCCCGAAATCCCCACACCTAAACCCTAAAGCATACTACAGAGTGGTCTCCCCGACCCTAAACCGCATAAATACTCCCCAGACCCTACACCCTAAAAGCTAAACCCTAAACCAACCCTATTCTAATCATTAAGGCCCCTTTAGAAGGCATCCAAGCCAAGCACTAATGTAGGAACCTGATTAAGAAACTTGGCCCTATAACCCCAATATATTAGGATTCATGTAAGGAACCCTAATAAAGACCCAAGTTTTCTTAGTCCAGTTCCTACATTAGGGATCACATCAACTATACTATAATTCTACTAATGGCCCCCAAAAAAATAGCATAGGTAATGCTTGAAGCTCCTATATTGTAGTACCCGTATAGTATCCCTTATAGTAACCCTTATACACACTGTAAAGGGACCCAGCCATCTCGTCCTCCACGGTCGGCTCGACCTTGGCAGGTAGTGCACTGCAGGCATCGGCAACCAGCCTCAGCCAGGAAGTGGGGCTGTAGGGTTTAGGGGTTTGGGGTTCAGGAGTCGAGGAGTTTCGGGGCTTTGGGTTTAGGAGGGTTTTGGAGTTTCGGAGTTTCGGGGTGTAGGGTTTGCGGATTTTAGGGTTTAGGGGTTTTGGAGTATTTTGCGGGCCTCTTCAAAGGGATATGTAGGGTGGGGAAGGAAGAGTGTTGACCTGGGTAGTTGGCTCAGGGTTTAACATTACGTGACAGCGCGAAAGCCCCGCGGGAGGATCTAAAGAAGTAGGTCCCATACTTCTACGAATTTGATCCTTCCAAGGGAAGCATGCCTTGACGATTGATATGACTGCGGCTCAGGACTCAGGTTTCTTTTTTCGGTTTTAGGGTTATGCAAAAAATACACCTGAAAACCCCAAACCCTAAAAACCCTAAAAACGCTAAAGACCCTAAAGACCCTAAAGACCCTAAAACTCTAAACCCTAACAGCCCCTGTGAGAAATCTCGACAGAGGAACTCAGCGGGTAGGTTCGTGGGGAGGACCATGGTGTTCCTCTGGAGGCACATGCTTGCCAAGTCCTGTCGCCAGGGCAGGGTCTAGGATTCGGGGTCCAGGGTCTAGGATTTTAGGGTTTAGGATTCATGGTTTAGGGTTTAAGGTCTAAGGCTTAGGGTGATGTTGATGCAAAGTGGGGGGGGTACGTAATCTAGGGCTCCTGGGGACTAGGATTCGTAAGTGTGTATTCAATACGCCTTGATGCAGCAATGCAGCTAAAATCATCATATGAAAACCTACAATAACTTAAGGTATATGATTTAGCTCCGGCACATGGGGCTCTCTGAATAGGGGCTCTCATGCTGGGTGCAAGGTTTCGGGGCCGTAGGGTCAGGATTGTCAGAGGAATCAACCGCAACAAACCTCGCTTCCATAAGTCTCGTTTTAGGGTTTAGGGGCCAGGGGTTTAGGGCCCGAAGCTTAGTGGCTTAGGGTTCGGGGTTAAGGGTTTAAAGTGCTCGAGTTGGCTTTGCTCTTGCTACAGGTGCTGATGGTCTTGCTGTTGTTGATGATGGCCTGTTGTTGCTGCTGCGCCGAGGTCGCGATGGCGCGGCTGTCGGATGAGAATCCCAGGGCTGGTGCCGATGTCACTGTCGTCTCGCCGACTTTTGCCTGTGTGGTGCGATGATAAAGCATATGGGTACTAAATAATCCCTTGCAATCCTCGCAGTACCTCGTTATAAGCACAGCAGAACTCGAGTTCTAATAGAAAATCGAAACCCCAATTGAACCCTAAACCTCTAAACCCCTACACCCCTACTAAACCCCGAAAATCCTGAACCTCTACACCCCTAAACCCCGAAACCCCTAAACCTCTACACCCCTAAACCCCGAGAATCCTAAACCCCTAAACCTTAAGCCCCAAAAAGTCCCAGAAGCTCCTGGGGCTCAGGGCAGAGGGAGCTTCCTTGGAGGCGAGCCAGAAACTCTGCGGCGCGCAAAGAGGGATTGGGATCTGGGTTTAGTTAGGGTTTAGGGTTTAGGGTTTAGGGTTTAGGGACCCCTAATTCCTAGACCCTACATCCTAAACCCCAAGCACTAAATCTGACTTTCCGAAAATAGGGGAACTTAAGATAGTACCTTCAATGCCTTAAATAGTAAAATCCTTATGATAAGGACCCCAAACTATGGCACCCCTAATTATCGGAAACTCCCAAGGTTCAATGCAGCAAACCTGGGTGTGGGGTTCAGAGCATGGCCTTAGATCGAGGATTTTTAAGGTGTTGGCTTCGCTCCAAAGAAGCGTCTCAATAGAATGTTCCGGGGTTTCAGCAGGCTTTTGGTGCGTCTTAGTGAAGCTCTGATGACTTATAACAAGGGCTCTCATATGGTAGAAACAGCGTCTTTCCCGCAAGGCGCGGAGTCCGGCGTACTAGAGCTCTGCCCTCCGGGCAGAGGAAGAGCAATGGGCCCTTCGACACGTGGTCGAGGCCCAGGTGAGGGCATTCTGAAAAATGTTTAGGATCTAGGACTGAGGGATAGGGGGTGTAGGCCTAGGGGATCTACAAGGGGATCTATAGGGTTTTGGGGTTTTGGGTCTACGGTTGATGATATAAATCCTGCATTACCTGAAGGACCTTAAACTATGGGAATTATGGTATATTCCTTAATATGGGTAAGGCAGGATTTATATCATCAACCGTAGGATTGAGGGTTCAGAGTTTAGGGCCTAAGGGTGGCTTTATCAGGAGCATCTTTGATCAGAATGTGGCTTTAAAGGTTCTCATCAGCTTGTTGAGGAGTGTGTTGGGGTTCGATAAAGTTAAAATAGGCCTGGATGGAGGGTCACAATGTCCTATAGTTTGGGTACTGGCCTGGTCTAAAATGAGGGGTCATGTAAAGGGCTATACATGACTTTATTATACATAGTCTCTAAGCCCTAAACCACATTATCTTACAGAGTGGAGGCAATACCGACTCTAGGGGCTAGCATTGACAGAGACCTCTACATTAAATCGATGGCCGGCGCTTAGCGCCCGAACCCCCCCCCCCAAAGCCCTAATCTACACCGTAAACCCTAAACCCTAAGCTTCGGGTTCAGAGGTTTAACAAGAAGCCTGGCTTTGGGGATAAGGATTTTTGTGATTGTTGGTGAAGTCTTGGGCCTTGGGTTTGAAGTTCGAAGTTTCTGGTTGAGGCTGTCATACGATATTATAAACCCTGCCTTACCCATAATAAGGAATATACAATAACTTCCATAGTTTAGGGTCCTTAAGGTAATGCAGGATTTCTATCATCAACCTCAGTGGATAATATCGGGGCCCTGATAATCAAAATTCAAGTCTTTGGCAGCATGTTACAACATACTTATATTGAGCAACCCCGAGGCATAGTAGTGGTAATGATTCAAGCCCCCATAATAGAGGGTTTACGGGTTTGGGTATAGGGAATAGGGTTTAGGGTTTGGGTTTTAATTATACAGCGTGTTGAAAATGATGTCGTCCGGCTGCAGTCCCCAAGGGCCGCGCGAAGGGACAGTAAATTCAGAACACCCTGCGGTGGTAGTCTTTGGGCGCATTGGGCCCGTGCAGACAAATCCTCATCAAGCGTTGAAGATAGCATAGGATCTGCATCGCTTTGACTCCTGGGAGAAATCTCCTGACGCCAGTTTTCAACATGTGAGGGTTCTCTAAATCGGGGGGATAAGATGTAACTCTGAGAAACTACGGATCCCCAAAACGGAGCCTGATGTACAGAACTCTCCATGTGAAGCCACGGCAGCCGGCACTCCCAGGAAACTCGCCAAGCCTGCTGAGTGTAGCAGAAGCGAAATTCAAACCTGTACGTTGTGTACTCAGGGAACGAATCATGCCTGTCGGATGGTGTCGACCGCTTCTACCATCAAAAGCAGTAGACCCTATAACTACACCCGTAACCCAGGAAGCCTCGCGTTTCAGAACCTACGCCCTGTCCTTGACAAGGACAAATCCCCAACCACAATCCTTAGAATTCGAATCCTAGAACAGCTTGGAAGTCGATGGTTTTGCCTGGGGGTCTGCTGGTTTAGCTCTGCACTCGAATGATCGATTCCGGGAATGAGTCTGAAAGACCCACCCATGTAGCTCCTTTTTGGGGTTCATCTATAGAATTCTATAAGATAATCCCAAAAACCCTAAACCCTAAACCCCTATGTTCCCAAAAAGGAACTACTATGGGGACTACTGGAATACGCAGGGCACCCCTCGAGGTCGTGACAACGCTAGACCTCCCTAAGACTTCCGAATAGAAGGGGTGTCTTATATTAGGGTCCCCTATTTTGGTTTAGGGTTTAGGGTTTAGGGTTTCGGAAACTCCCACATAGTGTGTCCCAACCTGAACCCCCGCATTGCACTTCCAAGCAATGTACCCCACAAGACATGAATACAAAATCTCTGAACTCTACACTACAAGACCCCGCGTCTTGAAATGAATCGCCAGGACGTGTAGATCCTAGAGGCAGATATGGCCGGCACCATTCACTCGCATTGAATTCGTGGGCGCCATCGTGCATGGGACTTTGGCTCCCAGAAACCATCGGAAGCCCGGTCATTACTTAGAGGATCATGGGACTTAGTAAGTAGGTTATTCATGGGGTTATAAGTCCCCTAAGTGGGGTTATCCTAATCATAACCTACTTATAACCTTACTTACTAAGTCCCATGAGCCTTCAAGTACCCTTCAAGGTGCAGAGTGCAGAGGAGGAGCCCACCAACCCGAAACCCTAAACCCCAAGGGCCCTGGAGAACACAAGTAGAACTTCTACAGTCCCCACATAATGCTCATAGAGATCTCTCCCTAAACCCTGAAACTCTTAACCCTAAAGTCCCTATACTAAACCCCTATGGTAGCCCTTCTAGCCCCGCTTGAAAGGAACCCTTTAAAAAAAGAAAGAAAAAGGAACCCTTTTTAAAAAAGAAAGAAAGGAACCCTTTTTTAAAAGAAAGAAAAAAGGAACCCAAGGGTCTCGAAGAGTCTATAAGCCTAGATCGGACCTCGGGTCGAGTGCCTGCAGCTTGAAACTTTAGGGACCCCTATAAATCCCTTATTGGGAACCCTTTAAGGAACCTTTTAAAATGAACCCTTTAAGGAACCCTGAACGACCCGTTTCTGTCTCGACATGATCAGGGAAGCGGTGTTATGCTGGAGAGTTTAGGCTTGAGACGCTCCGGTTTACGCCTTCAGGTTTGGTAAGGAGTGTAGGCTTTGAAGGCTACCGTAATTTACCAAAACCTATTTTGTTGTAGGGCCCCTATAAACTCCATGTTAAGGTTTGTAATAAGAACCTACATAAAAGTAGGGTTTGGTAGGTTAAGGTAGAAGCATAACATACCAGTCGTCCAAATAGAACCCTTTAAAAGAAGACCTTAAGTTAAAGGAACCCTTGCAGGAACGGAACCATTATTGTAGGGAACGCTTATATGGAACCGTTATAAGGAACCCTTAAAAGACTACATCAAAGATTTCAGGCTATAGAGCGCGAGGTTAGAGTTTCGGGTTTAGGGGTCAGGGCTTACGGTTCAGGGCTTCGGGTTTAGGTGTTGCGGATCGATTTCGCGACATGGCTCCGATGATGGCAAACTTCAAAAAATGAAAGCGCGTCAACGAATTTGCACCACTGGCGTCTGAAGGACGAACACAACCGACTGTGCCGGAGCACGCAATATGCCGTACAACAGCTGACCTCACTGCAGTATGATTCACTCACGCTGCTGTGTTGAACAAGGCTCTCATACTGCACAGTGCTAGACTTTGCGACAGGAAACCCTAAACCCTATACCCTGAACTCTGAACCCCTAAACCCTAAACCCTCCATTCCTAGTCCCATGACACACAACAGCAAGGCTTATAAGCTCTCAACCCGGGACTCATCCTTTAAGGGTCCCCTTTAGGGTTCCTTTTTGAGTCCCCTCTAGGGCCCCTTTAAGACTTTAAGAATCCCCTTTAGGGTTCCTTTAAGGGTCCCCTTTAGGGTTCCTTTAAGGTTCCCCTTTAGGGCTTATTTAAGAGTCCCCTCTAGGGTTCCTTCAAGAGTAAACCCGGAACCCTGAAAAGCCAACCCACAAGCCATACGTAAACGCTAGCGCTCAAAATCCTGAACTCTTATGCCCTGAGCCCTGGGCTATTCTACCGTGCCAGACATGACCGTGCGGATACATAGCCCTCATCAGAGTACCCACCATCCTAGTATGTATGTATGTCCATATGGATACATGTGCATATAATACACACACAGACATGTGCGTGTGCATCTTGGGATCTCTGCGTATCTCTACACAGTCCTTTCGGCCCATACACTACCGAAACGATGCCTTCAGTCAGTGAGCAATACTCGGGGCTGCTGTGTAAGCCCTCTATGATCAAACACAATGTGAGGCCGAGCCAGCTTGGGATTTAGGGGCTTAGGCTTCAGGGCTAGGGTTTAGGATATAGGCGGGGCTTCGGGTTCCATAGTGGGGAAACCTTTACACTGTCTTTGATTGCCTTGTACAGGGGCTGTGAGCTCTAAGCCCGTATCGGCAAGGTGGGGAATCTCGGGCCACTTCAGATTGGGATTCAGGGTCTAATTAGGATTTCAGTGTGCTGTGGGTAGGCTTTGCGAACTTCCGATTACGGCCCGGCCTCCAAAATCGATGGGCACTTCGGAAAGACAGTCAGCTCAGACAGACTTTGAGCGGCGACGATGAACATGCGGCCGCGTGTTGAACTGGATAAAGGTCCTGGCTTGGCACTCCGGCTCTAGGGGCTTAGGCTTTAAGGTTTAATGTGTACGCTTTAAGTTGTGGTTTAAGGTTGAGGGTGTAGGGAAAAGGCTGTAGGGTTTAGGGTTTACAGGTTTTGGGTGCCTCCTATAGTCCTATAGTGACTCGAAACATTCACAACTAATCCGGAATCCTTCAACCCGTAAGTCTGTGCTGGTAGCAAAAACATCGAACGCCAGCAGTCGTCAACGATAGTCATGGGTTTTCACTGACGCCCAGAACCCTGGACCCTGGCTCTCATAAGAAGAAGCATTGCTTCGGACTCACCCGCTGTACATGATACTAAACGATTCCCCAGAACCCTGTTCGAACTATGAAGGCCCCCCGATTAGGTTCCCCAGTGTCCCCTTAATGATAAGGGTATCCGTTCCGGTTTAGGGTATAGGGTTTAGCATTTTGATCACGGAGCCCTAGAATGAACGGGGCAAAAGGGTCCTACCGAGGAATTTGGCCGAGCCCAGCGTCCTCTCAACTGGCAGCTGCGCGGAACCCTGGCGGAGAACGTGGAATGCACAGCAGAGGACCACAACAAGGTAGCGGCCTGAATGATTAGAATGGGGCTTTGAGCTCCGTTTTACTATACTTATAATTCGGAACCCCGAAAATACTCATAGTAAGGAATTCCCAAAGGGACCAGATCCTCGAAGAATCCAAGGACTCTGTGCTTCGGCTGTTGATATAAATCCTGCAGTACCCATCATAAGGAATATACCATAATTCCCAGAGTCTACTTGGAGGGTCGGGGGACTTAGTAAGTAGGTAGTAAGTAGACTTATAAGTACCCTAAATGGGACCCTAATTGGGGTTATGGTACTTATAAGTCCTTAAAAAAAAGTTACTAAGTCCCCCGACCCACCAAGTAGGGTCATTAAAGTAATGCAGGATTTATATCATCAACCCTAAACCCTAAACCCTAAACCCCTATAGATCCCGTAAAGGAACCCCTTAAAGGTATCCTTATAGATTAGGGTCATTAAAGTAATGTATCACCTCGAAGAGGTCAATGCGTCACGCTTAGCCTGAAATCTCACGTCAAAGGCCGGAGATGTACTTCGAAAACCCGAAGGCCATTCACCCTAAGGCACAAGGTCTCAGGTTTGTATAGGGCAGGGTGTACTTGAAGGCTCATGGGACTTAGTAACTCGGGTCATGAGTAAGGTAACTATACTAATAATCAAACATAACCCCAATTCAAGTAATTACTCATAACCTTACTTGCTAAGTCCCATGATCCTCCAAGTAGGGTTTACGGTGTTGCAGGTTGACGCATTGCACCTGGGCTTTCTGTAACATGGACAGAAAACAGAGATCACAAACTGAGCTGTGCGAACAAGCCTTCATAAGCGCATAAGGGTTTATAGGGCCCCCTAACCACTAAAACAGGTTTTGCAGTGCATGGCAATTAATGCTCCCTCAATTTGGATTTTGGCTTCCAACGACCAGAGATTCTGACCGCGGAAAGTGGGCTTGGTCGTGGGATTTGGGAACGCCCTGATTCTGCTCTCCTTGCCGGATAAATGCTCGGTTTAAGGTTCAGAGTCTCCGGTGAGCCCACGTTCGTCGTGCTGTGCACTCGGAACGACCTCTTCCGGTTTCGGGTTTAGGGTTTAGAGGTTCGGGTAACCTAATCAGCTACGACCCAAGTATCACCTAGGTAACTTACATGCACAGCTGCAATACGTCCAGAAGCCCGCGGGGGGGGAGGGGGGGTGAAGAGGTTTAAGTAGTGTTGTTGATGATGACGATCTTCATGATGACGATGGTGGCGATGATGTTGATGATGATGACCATCATCATGATGGCAATTATGACCATGGTGATGGCGGTGATCCTGCTCATCATGATGATGATGATCATGTTCATGATGGTCATTATGGTCATGATGACCTATACGACGACGACGACGAGGATGAGGATGATGATGATGATGATGTTGATGATGATGATGATGATGATGATGATGGCTGGTACCCGTTGCTACTGGTACTTGCTCAATACAGGTGTTTTGCGACGCTTGTTAAAACTCCGCATACGTTGTTTACATGTTCCTGTGTTTCTATGCCCTACTACAATGGTGACCCTCACTTCTTATTCCGACATAGTTCTTCAAATTATTGCCTGAATCCCCGGCACGAGCCTCGGTAAGCGCTCTGGCCCACTCCGACTCCAGATCACTGACGCTCTCAAGGTCCATCTGCGCAGCTTGGAAACCAGACGTGAACCCGAATGGCAAACCCATTCGGGACTGTTTCTGTAAGCAGTAGCTCAAAGTCGCAACCCCAAACCCTGAAATCGCAAGGAATCAGGGAAGACACTTAAATGATTGTTAGAAGCCGTACATGTTTAAGCCATATTTCTTAGCTCAAGGGCATCGGGCTCTCTGGGTGCTACTTGTTACGAAGAAGGACCCTAGACAGGACCCGGTCGAGAATAGAACAACTACTTTTGGGGAGGGTTAAGGTGTAAAGCGGCAGGCCCAACAGATCTTTCAGGGAAGCGCCGCAGACTTCGTCTTTGGAGTCTGCCGTATGGGATTCGTAAGGGGGTAGGCTCAACAAGAAATGCGGGCATGGATGATTTCCCACATGAAAGTGTCCTGGCTCTGCATGTGCGGCAATTTTCGGGTGCACCCCAAACAAACACCAATTCAGACGGCTGGTTGCACCACCACATGAGCTGTACTTGGAGGGGCAGGGGACTTAGTAAGTAGTTCATAATACAAGTACCCTAAATGGAGTTACCCCAATTATAACCCTACTTATAACCTAATAACCTACTTACTAAGTCCCATGCCCCTCAAAGTACGGTTCTATGAACCGGTGCCTCGTCATCTGCTGTCGTTTCTGACATCGCGGACGTGTCCCACACTGGAGCTTTCTCCTGGAGGACTGGTTGGTGGGATGTTCGGAATCCGGATCGTCTTTCGGGTACCCACTTGTTCTCAGGAAATTTTCTACGAGGACTCCTAGTTGCTACCAGGCCTAAAGCAGCATCACCAAAAAAAGACATTAAAAGCGACGATGACTATAACGTAGGAGCCTAAACAGTTACCGGTAAACTCTTTTTGGGGGGTCCTTATTATGGCTATAGTCTAATATTCCCCACTACCCTATTCGAAGTATTAAGGCCCCTATACCAACTGTAACCGCGGCCAGCGTCACGACGACAACGAAAGGCGACCACAGCCGTGACGACTGTGATGATCACCATCACTGAGGAAAAGGGGATTTAGAGTTTATAACCTGGGCTGAGTCATATGAAAATCCTAGGTTCCTTCAAGGGGATCCAAAAGGGTAGCTTTACGGGGCTCCTTTAAGGGATGTATAGGGCTTTAGGCTGGTTTAGGCTGATGATCCAAATGCTGCAATACCTTCATGACCCGAACCCTAGACTATGGGAAATGTGGTATATTCCTTCTTACGGGTATTGCAGGGTATATATCATCAACCGTACAACTGCTTTGTCTTGCTTGTGATTCTACCTCCTCCCGGCATTAGCTCCTCCTCGCAGAGGCCATGAATCACACATTCTGTAGAGCACCCACCTACCGATTGGACTCTGCGACTTTTTTGGCAAGGATACTAAAGGCCGGAGGCTCCAAGCCATAAACCCCACACCCAGAACTCTAAACCAGAAACAGTAATCCCCACGGCCTGAACGTCCCGTGCTTGGGGAATTCGAAAGTAGGGATACCTTATACAAGACCTTGCCTTAGGGATCCTACCGTTTCAAGACGATGTGGGCTCCCTTCTTCTCTGAAACTCCAATATCTGGACACCCCCTTTACGGTTTAGGCTTCAGGGTGCAGGGTTAAGGGTTTGGGATTTGGCGTTTACATGTAAAAAATTACGGTTCAGGGTTTGGGGGTTAGGGTAGTCTTGCCTCCGGGTAGTTTCTAGCCCCATAAACCGAAGCTTTTGATGACCCTTCGCAAACCCTTACGAAACCTGAACTAATTCATCTTGTGCGATCTCCCCCTACCCCTAAACCCTAAACCCCGAACCCCGACACCCCCAAACCCCGATAAACCCCCAAACCCCAAACCCTAAACCCCTAAACCCTAAACACCCTAAACCCTACACTCCCAAACCTCTGAAACCCTAAACCCCCGAAATACCCCTTTGAAGCAAGTCTCGGGGACGATGTGCACGGTAGCCGCCACAGGCTCCTGGCGGCTGCTTACTTGAAGGCTCATGGGACTTAGTAAGTAAGGATATAATTAAGATAACCCCAATTAGGATAACCCCCCTTAGGGGACTTATGACCCCCTAAGTAAGGACTGTAACCGGTCTGGGGGACCCTGAGCCCTAAACACTGAAACCTGAAGGACTTGGTGGGGCTTAGGGTTTAGGGGTTTAGGGGTTTAGGGTTTGGGGGTTTAGCGGTTTGGGGGTTTAGGGGTTTTGGGGGTTTAGCGGTTTGGGGGTTTAGAGGTTTAGGGGTTTAGGGTTTAGGGCTTAGGGCTTAGGGCCTAAACCCTGAAGCCTGGACCCTAAACCTTGAAAGCTGAGCCCGAAACTCCAGAGGCACTGTCCAGGGGTTCGGAGTTCCGTTACTTGAAGGACGTGGGGACAGGACGGTGGGGGAGGGGAGGATCATCAACCGTTTCGCTGGGACCACCACGGCACAAGCCACCTGTTCGACTCTTCCTACAGCACGTGCCCACAAGAGCTGGGAAGAAACAACAACAGCGAGCAACGGATCTGCCAGTGCTGGGTACTTCTCACGATGGCCCTGGACGTCGCGAAAAAACGCAGAAGCGCAAAAATCAGCTAACAGCTCAAACCCTAACCCCCCAAACCCCTAACTAAACCCTGAACCCCACAGCTCAAACCCTAAACCCACTAAGCTTAGGGTTCGGTGCAAAGGTAAATACCGGAATTGCTCTTCGTCTTCGGGGTTGCCCGGTCCTGCTCCCTTGGCTGCTGGTTCACGACTTGCATGCAGGGCATCATCGTTGGCGACGGCCTCTTTCCGGGACGTGGTGTAGTATACGGGCGTGATAATTAGAATAGGGTTTCGGGGGACATTATACTTTCATCGTCACAAGGAAACCCCAAAACAGTATAGGTAACTAGGTCACACGCGCGTGAGGCCACCAACTCTTTAGGCCGCTGTATGAACTCGCTTCCTTGCTGATAATATTACTTGTGACATATGGGGGTTTCCGAAAATAGGGGACGCTAATAAAGCACCCTAAATAATTAGTAGGATCCTTTTTATAAGGGCCCCGAAATAAAGTACCCCCTATTTTCGGAAACTCCAAACCCTTATGGAGCTCTTTAAAGGAAGCCTTATAGTACCTTAAAGTAACCCTTTAAAGGAACCCTAAGGTACCAGTATTTTGGGAAACCCCCATATCTATGTAAAGAACTCTCGCATTGCAGTCCCCCTAAACCCTAAACATTAAACCATATATCCTAAACCCTATACCCCAAACCGTCAGCACCGTGGCCCTAAGGCTCTCGAACCCACAGATGGTGCTACTCGACCCCAGACCTTCTAAAATCCCTTAATCAGGGAATATACCTTAAATTATGGTAGGATCCCTGATATGGCTTAAGGTATATTCCTTAATTAAGGGATTTTGGACTGTCTGGGACGCTTGGAGGAGTGCGAACCCTACAAAACTGAACTGTTTTCTGAAACTTCCCTTGCATTCAATAGGGTGTAGGGTTTAGGGTTTAGGGGTTTAGGGTTTAGGGTTTAGGGTGTAGGGTTTAGTTCCTAGGGGACTTTAACATTTATTCTTCATAACTACCTGAACCTCAAAGGGCCCCAAGCCCCAAACAAGCCCCAACACCTCATCGCCGGTGCCATGACGGGCCTGGTTGCGGTTGTTGGATTTACGCTCCATGGTTCAGGGTTCGGGTCAATTCAGGCTTTTGGTCGAAAATAGGGGCCTTAAGTAAGCATTAGAGCAGGCTTTTGGAGTATATTATACTATGGTTATAAGAAGGAACTCCCAAAATAGTATAGGTAATTATTTGGGGCCCTATAGCACTGCTGTCCGGATGCTGAAAATTTTCGAAGCCCTAACACCCAACCCTAAAGCCTGAGTTCTCAGCAATTAGAAAACGTATATTCTCAACCGTAAATCCTAGATCCTCAGCCCTACATCCTGACTCCAAAATCCCACAAGTGGCTGGCGTAAGCCTTCAACATCCAACACCCCCCGAAACCCGGAACAAACACTACAGCATTGGGGTTTAGGGTTGGGGCGGGGAGGGAGGGGGTATTTAGCATTCCTGGAACTGAGGATCCTTCTATTTCGTGTCTTCTTCAGGTCCCTTATTCTCTGACTCCCGTTGTCCGCATGTCTGCAAAAAGCAAATATTTCCCCTAAACGACTAGGCAGGATTCGCAAAACCAACCATAATATTATGAATATCGACAAGAACAGAATCGACACCGAGCATAAACATACTAACTTTATTGTTCATTCGGGGGGGAGTACTGACCAACGAACAAAACATTGCGACTACAAAAGTTACCGGTTTAATGGTGACGGCCAACACCAGGATGAAGATGAGGATGACGGGATGAGGTGGCCGAGGACTACGATGCAGTGGTGAGGAAAATGGTGATGACGACTAAACTGGTTATGAGGATGACGATGACTATGATGATGGTGGTGGTGGTAAAAATGGTGATGATTTTGGTGATCGATGGTGATGATGATGGAGATGATCACCAGAATGGTAACGATGATGATGATGATGACAGTGACGGTGACGATGAGGATCATGATGACGATGATGACTGAGATGATGGCGATGGCGACGATGATGATGATGACGGCGGATCACTCTAACAAGAACACTACAAAGCCCAACTAACGAAGCAAGGTAATGCTAGGCTTTCAGGCCAACGTTCTGTGCAGCTGAGTCGCATGAAGAAGGGACAGGGAACAGCAATGAGCTGTGTTGGACAGCCGACTGGCAAAACGTTCCTCCGAGAAGGCTCAGGGTGTTCGCGACTGGTAGTTTGCCTCTAGGATCTTTGCCCCCTAAACTGGGTTTAGGATTTATGGTTTAGGGTTTAGGATTTAGGGCTTAGGGTTATTTAGACCTTAAACCCCTAAACCGTCGTTATCGTACTTGGAGATGTACGCGCACTTGCACTTGTACCTGTGCTTGCACCTGTGCTGCTGCCAGCAGCAGCAGTAGCATTAGCAGTAGTAGTAGCACTCGCAGTCGCAGTCGCAGTCGCAGTCGCAGTCGCAGTCGCAGTCGCAGTCGCAGTAGCAGTAGCAGTAGCAGTAGCAGTAGCAGTAGCAGTAGCAGTAGCAGTAGCAGTAGCAGTGGCAGTGGCAGTAGCAGAAGCAGTAGCAGTAGCAGTAGCAGTAGCAGTAGCAGTAGTTGTTGTTGCGGCAGTTGTGGTAGCACTAGTTGTAACAGCAGTGGTAGCAGAAATTGAGGGTCGGAGTAGTAGTAATACTGACTTATGATCGTGGTTTCTGGGTTTCAGGTTTGAGGTCTAATGATACAGTGGGAGTGGGGTCAAGGGGGCAGGGAGAGGTGAGTTCTGGTCTGCTACTCCGTGCTTGAAATAGGGGCCTGAACAAAGTAGGTAGGGTTGCGCGGTAGATCCTAGTATACTTGTAGAAATAGAAAGGATCCCCGAGGAACAGCACTACTCTCTTGATGGTATAAATCCTGCATTACCTTAAGGACCCTCAACTATGGGAGTTCTGGTATATTCCTTATTATGGGTAATGCATTATATCATCAACCGTAGTTATTCAGTTTCTCTTGCCGATTCTGCTGCCCAGCGTCGTTGCGATGATACTCACCAAAAGAATGCAGATGCGATTGTAGGTATGATCGCCGCAAGCGCTTGCTAGGGCACACTTATGATTCGTGATATCGCTGCTAATTTCCATGAACATGCGGCAGTTGTTATAACATAGCCGAGTCCAGTACCTGTGCCTAGTGTGACTCTTGAGGTTGTCGTTCTGACTTCCAGTACCTTTGTTCGTGTCTCCCTGGCTGATGTTCGACAAACATTGTCGTTGTCGCCCCAGCAACAGCACTGCAGCTATGACCCCTAGTAAGCTAATATCGTTACGACGAGTACTGCTACTGGTATTACTGGTGCCTGTACAGGTTGGGATGAGCCGTGCTTTTAGAAGTATGGAAAGCCTAAACTCGACCTAAACTCTAACCCCTCAGATACACCCTAACCCCTAAGCCCGAACTCCTAACCCCTAAACTCACCGCTAAGAGCTGAAAACCTGAGCAACTCACCCAGCACGGAAACCGAAGGACCTAAAAATAGTCTGGTAGGCACTTCTCAGTGTCGAAATCTCAAGCCGGCAGAACCCCAAGAAGCGGCAAAAACCCTTCAAAGACAACGAACCAAACTCAGCTTTTGAGCTCTATTGGGGTTTAGGGTGTCGCGTTTAGGGTTTAGGGTTTGGGGTTTAGGGTGTAGGGTTTAGGGCTTGGGGTTCAGGGTTTAGGGTGAAACCCCGACTCTTCCGCTGCTTCGGCCAAAGGCACTGTGGTGGGTGGAACGACTCGGCTGGTGGGGTTGCCGGGGCGTGCTGCTCCTCGGATATGGGGGGGGCAACAGGTAGCTCCAGGGTTTAGGGTTTAAGGTTTAGGGTTTTTTTAAACCCTGACCGTTTAAGTTGTCAGTGAGAGCACAAAAAGGAATGCAGAAAGACAGCATACACGAGCCCTCACCATCAAGCAATAGGGTTCGGGGTTGAGGTCTCGCAGCAGCATCGTCGGCATCATCAGTGCTATCAGCTTCGCCAACCTCACCCTAAGCCCTAAACCAACTGCTACCACAAGAACCCCAGACGGTCCACACATACTAGCATTATGGAATTGTCCCCCAAAACCATATTAGGGATGGTCTTTCGGGACCTCATTCCATAATGGTACTATATATGGACCCTCTGGGAACAGAACCATCAGAGCGGAGCAGGCTGCTGATTCCGCCACTACGGTTGATGATATAGATCCTGGATTACCTTAAGGACCCTAAACTATGGGAGTTATGGTATAATTCCTTATTATGGGTTATGCAGGATTTATATCATCAACCGTATCACCACCACTTTTCTACGATTGCTTCTGCTGCGACTGGTTCCAGCGGAATCTGCTCCTACGTAAACCCGAAAATCCACATAAAATTAGACCAGAAGACGCAAAACTAGTCCGGCCCTAGATCCCAGGCTCGACCCGCACAACCCAAAAAACCCTAAAACCTGAACCCTAAACCCCTAAACCCTAAACCGTGAGCCCCTCCAGAAGCCCACCACGAACCATATACGACCCAACCTTATCCTCGACACTCTGCTGCTGCGAAGGCACCAAATCCTTGAAGCGATCCATTGCACGATCGAACTCCTTTCGGGCTGGATATTCGCGTCTTAAGACCTAGACTAAGGCATCTTGCTATGAGGGTTACTGTGAGGGCTGCGCAGTTACGGCTTTGTATATATTCTATATCTATATATACTAGGGTAAACACATATACGTCTCTCTGTCTGTCTGTATGCATACATACATACCTACGTACCTACGTGCCTACGTACATACACACACAAGCATAGATACACACAAACATACATAAACACATGCATCCATCCAGCCCTCCATCCGTCCGTCCCTCCATCCCTTCGTCCGTCCCTCCGTCCATCCATCCATCCCTCCGTCCATCCATCCATCCATGCATTCAGGAGCCGAAACATGTGGGCAAGGATTTGCAGATCAGGGCAGTACGTGGGCATAAATCTACATACCACACAAGAATACACCCCTTTCTTGACACGGTGTCCTAGATCCTAATGTATTTCTCATTCCTCAGAGCCTTAGTGAAAGGAACCCTTCAGGGAACCCTTACAAGACCCACAAAACTGAAAAGCAACATAGGGATAAGTAGTAGAAGGGAACCATACTACAAGCCCCTAAACCGAAAATACCCTTAACCCTCAACCAAAGGAGACCCGAAACCCTAAACCATATAAGACACCCTAAATCCTGAATCCAAAATGCATATTCCGACCCCACATTCGGTTGATGGTGTGAATCCTGCGCTACCCATAATAAGGAATATACCATACTTCCCATAGTCAAGGGTCATTCAGGTCATGCAGGATTTATATCATCAACCTAAACCCTAAAACCCTATAGATCCCTTAAAGGAGCCCCGTAAAGGTACCCTTCTAGATCCCCTCAAAGGACCCCAGGATTTGTATCACGGACGTTAGACCTATCCCCCACCCCCAGACCTCGGCTGAGAGGAGGCTACCCAGCTTCTTGTGCAGGCGCTGGCGAACACGGCGCTTCACCTTGGGCTTGCTTGGGGCTGTTTAAAAAAGGGCGGTTTAGGGTTTATGGCGGGGCTTCTGTTTAGGATTTAAGGTCTGGGGGGGTTTAGGGTTTAGGGATCAGGGTTTCAATCTAACTTGAAGGGTTTGGTGTTCAGGTGCTCTTGGTGGCTTGCAAAAGGAGTCACACGGCCGAGGAATCCCAACATCCCAAAGGCGAGGAGTGTGGCTTTGGGTTTAAGGTTTGGGGTTCAGCGCCAAGACCTGGAGCACAACCAACAAAAGGCACACCCGAAACCTGGACCTGTGACCAAACCACATATGGGTGGTTGTCAAAATTATCGTCCCGATTTGGGTAACCAAAATATTAGGCGCCGTATTATAATAAGGACCCAAAAAAGGACCCTAATTTTGAAAACCACCCACATATCTCCAACCCCGAGTCAAAACCTGAATTCGCAAAACAACAAACCAACGAAAACCCAAAATAAACCCTGCATCTAAATTCCGAAGCCCAAACATTACATGAACCCTGTCCGAAACCTAAGCCCTCAAATCCCTCGAAAGCACTTTCGGGAGCCTCAACGAAGTATTAAACACCGCGCCCAGAAAGCCCACGAAGCCTACATGCGCTAAACGCCCCGAACCCCCCTCCCTAAATTCTAAGCCCTAAAGCCTAAACCCTAAACCTGAACCCTAAACCACGAGCCCCTAAACCTATAAAGCCCAAAGCCCTCTAAAGCCCCGAAAACCACCAAAAAAAAAAAAATCTGAACCAACAAAAAACGGAGCCCCCCCCCCAAAAAAAAAATTAAAATAAAATAAAAATCGGAGCCCCCCCAAAAAAAATCGGAGCCCCTGGTTCCCGGCCGAAGCTCCGCGCGGTTCGGGGCCTCCCCGCTTGCTTGCGCTGCCGTGAGAAGGATCTCCTGTCTTCGTCTCTTTAAGGGTTCCTTTAGGGTTTAGGGTTTAGGGTTTAAGGGTTCCTTCAAGGGTTCCTTCAAGGGTTCCTTCAAGGGTTCCTTTAAGGGATCTATAGGGTTTAGGGTTCAGGGTTTAGGGTAAGGGATCTATAGGAAGGTTCTAAAACAATGGATCTCCTGTCTTCGTCTCTTTAAAAAGGGGTTTCCAAAGCTTAGGGGTACCTTATTTGGGGGTCCTTGTCATAAGGATCCTACTATGTGGGGTGCTATATTAGGGTCCCCTATTTTCGGAAACTCCTTTAAACAATGGATCTCCTGTCTTCGTCCCTTTAAAAAGGGGGTGCCTTCATAGGGGTACCTTAGGGTTTAGGGTTTAGGGTTTAATAAGCCTTTAAGGGATCTATAGGATATAGGTTCCTTTAGGGTCCTTTAACGATTCCTTTAAAGGGTTATTTGGGGTTATAAAAAGGGCTCTATAAGGGATCTATAGCAGGGTTCTAAGGCCTTCATAGGAGTACCTTAGGGCTCCTTTAAGGGGTTACTAAAAGGGGGCCTTACTGATGGTTTTTGGTTTAGGGTTTTGGGGTTTGGGGTTTAGGTTTTAGGGTTTAGGTAAAAAGGGGTACCTTCGGGTTCCTTTAAAGGGTTATTTGGGGTTATGTAAAGGGCTCTGTAAGGGTTCTATAAGGGTTCTAGAAGGGCCTCCTAAGGCCGTTTAGGGTTTCAGGGTCTAGGGTTTCAGAGGGTTTAGGGGGGTTAGGTGCTTTAGGTTCATTAGGAGGGGGTGGGGTTTGGTGTTCCTTTAGGGGCTCCTTCAAGGGATCCATAGGGGTTAAGGGTTTTTGTTCGCTCTAGGGTTTGAAGTTTAGGATTATGGTTTGTATTTGGCGATGAGGGTTTAGGGTTTAGGGATTCCGCTTTGCTTGTTGTGCTTTAGGGTTTGAGGTTTAGGGTTTAAGGCCGTTTAGGTTTTGTGTGTGTGTGTGTGTCTGTGTCTTCATTTGGGGTTTGGGACTTCTGAGAATGCAGGGTTTGTAGGATTTGTGTGTTCAAACTTCGTCAAGGCTTAGCGCTTGACATATCTTGCCTGTTAAGAACCCAGAGGCTCAATATATAGCGCCATCATGGAATTAGGCCCCCAAAGACCGTTCTTGTTATGGTTTTTGGGACCTAAGTCCACAAATGTACTATATATGGAGCCTCTAAATAGTAGGATACTTATTATAAGGACCCCAAAATAAGCTACCCCCCATTTTCGGAAACTCCAAACCCTTATAGAGCCCTTTAAAGGAAGCCTTATAGTATCTTATAGTAACCCTTTAAAGGAACCCTAAGGTACCCCTATTTTCCGTTTACGGTCACAAACACTCGAATTAGTCTCATTCGGAAACAGCTCAAGAGCAGCTCTTTGAGCTTCATGGTATTTCGAACTGAGGAGCCCTCAACCGAAAAACTTTCTTCCTGAATCCCTGGAACTTTACAGCCTAAAACTTGCAGCAACGGCCGAATTTATGCATCATGCGTCCTCGACGCTCTCTTCCGACAGCTGCGTCATCTTCCTTGGGAGTTTCTTGAATGGTTGAGGGTTTGAGGTTTGCGGTGCTTTGGTAGCATCCTGTTGTGGGGGCTGTCCTGAATTCGGGCTACCTTCGAGGGAAGGCCCACACCGGATCCAAACTATGTATATAGGGGTATGTACGTAGGTAGATACGCGTGTATGTATGTGTGCAGGCATGCATGCATGCATGTATGTATGTGTGTGCGTGTATGTATGTGTGTATGTATGTGTGTATGTATGTGTATGTATGTGTATGTATGTGTATGTATGTGTATGTATGTGTATGCATGCGTATGTGTGTGTATGTATTTGTATGTATGGGTGTGTATGTAAGCGTATGTATGTGTAAGTATGTGTGTGTATGTGTATGTATGCGTATGTACGTGCCTGTATGTGTATGCATGTACATATGTATGTATGTATGTATGTATGTAAAAAGTTATATATGTATGCACAGACTACTTTGATAGCAGTGATACAGTCATACACATATGTGTATGTGTACATCCGTATATTATAGGTATATCATAAACATGAGAGCTACAGTTACAGTACCCTAAACCCTAAACCCTAAACCTCTAAACCCTTATATTATAGATATATCATGAATATGAGAGCTACAGTCCACCAGAATTCGATGCTTTGACAACTTCCTTCTGCCAACAAAGCCACTCAGCTGGCGCCTGAGCGGTGAGCACCGTGGCGCCGGTGGTGAGCAAGGCGGTGTTGGTCTGCAAACACATTGCGATGAAGCGGTGTCCTGGAGATTCGATATGGGAGTTTCCGAAAATAGGGGACCCAAATATAGTAATTACCCTAAATCATAGGGTCCTTATTATAAGGACCCCCAAAATATTCTACCCCTAACTCTCGGAAACTCCCATATCGGTGGCCTCCGTAGCTAGAATCTGGCTTTTGGTGCAGTTTACATTACAGTAAGACAAAGTTAGGAGCTTCAAAGCTAGTATTACAAGGGTTTAAGGTTAGGGTTTAGGGTTTAGGATTTAGGGTAGTTCTAGGGTTTAGGATTTAGGGTAGTTTTAGAGTTTAGGGTTTAGGGCTTTAGGGCTTTAGGGTTTTAGGGTTTAGGGTTTAGGGCTTTAGGGTTTTAGGGTTTAGGGTTTAGGGGTACAGTAGAAGCCCAAAAGTTGGAAACCCAATAGCCTCAATCCTTAAGAGTAATGTGTAGGGAATCCCAGCTCTATTTGGCCTTAATCCGGTTTCCAACTTTGTGGGGCTTACTGTAGTATGGGGCATTATGCAGACTTCTACAGACATACGGTTGATGATATAAATCCTGCATGACCCATAATATGGAATACACAATAATTCCCATATATTCCTTATTATGGATAACGCAGGATTTATATCATCAACCGTATGGAGGGACCCTTAACAAGGACCCCTAGGTATATACCCTTCATATAGCAAATATATACCCATTATATAGCCCATTATAGGGTAGGGGTCCCCATTAAGGGTCCCTCCTTTTCCCCTTTGAATGGGGAATTATGCAGACTTCTACAGGCATACGGTTGATGATATACATACTGCATTGCCTTAAGGACCCTAAACTATGGGAATTATGGTATAATTCTGATTATG
This sequence comes from Symbiodinium sp. CCMP2592, assembly GCA_905221615.1. Classification (NCBI taxonomy): domain Eukaryota; class Dinophyceae; order Suessiales; family Symbiodiniaceae; genus Symbiodinium; species Symbiodinium sp. CCMP2592. The sequence continues at coordinate 259,130 of CAJNDT010006144.1, forward strand.
GGTATTGAAAGATTTATATCATCAACCGTAAGGGCGTTTAGACTTTACCTTCAAGGGACCTTCGACTCAGGGTCGACGGCTTAGGATTCGAGAGGAGGGTTCAGGGTTTCGGCGGGTTCTTTGAGCAGAGGCTTAGGAGGGTTTAGGGTTGGGGGAGCTTTGGGGTTTGGGGTTTAAGGCTTCTGGGGGTTTAGGGGTTTAGGGTTTAGGTTTAGGGTTTAGGGGCTTATACAGGGGTTTAGGGGTTTAGAGTTTAGGGCTTCGGGGGGTTTTGGGGTTTGGGGCTTAGGAACGGGATGTTGTAGTAGAAGGACAAGTGCACATGCATCCAAGCATGGAGGATGGTTTTTGGCCGTTGGGTATAAGTACTCATGGAAGAGCTGGCTGAGATACGTCCTTTTGGGGCCCGTAACCTCTGTACATTGTCACTGTCTGGTCCCTCACGGCATTAAACACGTGGAACCTGTTTCGGTCTCAGACCGAGAAATCAGTACAGCACGACTCGCTGAAAATGGGCCCGGTGCACTCAGCGACCTCCTCTGCGTCGTTTGGGACTGTGCTTCGGATTGTCGTAGTCGTCATCCTCATCGGCCGAGGTGTCGTCGTCCGCCACCGTGGACACGGCTGCCGCTTTCGCCGTAGCTTCGGCCACTCTCGTGGATCGCCTTTGGGTTTTCGCCATCTTCTTATGAGGATCCGAAAACCTGGCCAACCTGGCCCCTAAACCCTAATTTTCAGAACGCCTCTCCAAGCTTTAGGTTAAGATTTGAGGCCCCAATCTAGGAGTCTTAGATCATGCGTCATCAGGGAGTCTCGTAGGAACCTTCGAACAGAACCCAAACATAAAGGATCCTGACTATGTTTGTGTATACGTATAAATGTAGATATAGAGAGATATATGTCTAATATGTGTATGTGCGTTTCAAGCCCAAGAAACCAAATTGTGTAAACACATCATAAACACCTGCTTTAAAGCTGAAACAGACACGATAAGACCCCAGAAAGACTAACCCCAAGCCTCAAAACCCCTGAACCCTGAACCCTGAACCCCGACACTCCCTAAACCACTACTTGGAGGATCATGGGACTTAGTAAGTAAGGTTATAAGTACCGTAAGTGGGGTTACAAGTGTAGTTACCCTAAAACATAACCCTAGTTACTAAGTCCCATGATCCTTTAAGTAAGCCCCAAACCCCAATTTGGATTCGGCCGAAGTCCTGGAGAAAACTCCTGGGAAGGTCACGAGTGAGGCGAGCCAGAGTGTGCTGCAGGCAGGCATGGATATTACCAAGCAAGCGTTGGTTCCTTTATGGGGCTCCTTTCATGGAGCGGTTTTAAGGTTTTAGGGACAGGCTTAAGACTCAAGATTTACATTGAGGGCTAGGATCTAGGGACCTGAACCCTAAGCCCAACACCTACGTATCCGAACCCCGACAGCACCCTGCCCTCTAGAGGCCTGGCAGGTTCGGGACTTCGGGCCTTTGGGGGCGGCTTGGAGGGAGCACTTAGTAAGTAATTAGGTAACAAGTAGACCCACAAGTGCCCTAACTGAGAGCTACTTACTAAGTCCTCCGACCTAAGAGAGACCTTTGGGTAAGATCGTGGCGGCTTTCTGACAATGCATGTCGGGGCAGGAGATTGGAGGCGAACGAACCTGTCCGCTGAACGAATGACTTCTGCGACCAGCGACTCAACAGCTGGCCAACAGTGGAATCTTGGAGCCACCACAAAAGGGAAGAAAGCTGAGGTTAACAAAGAAGCGCTTGTCTAGCAAAACATTGGCCCCGATTCCTGTATTGGGATCTGGCGTGCAGTAAACGGAGTTGCGGCTAGCAGGGATGGCATAGGATCCCTGCCATCACAACTGTGGCAGAACCAGCTTCCCCAAAAAGAGCCTCTAACCTCAGCTACGTCTGGAGGCCTCTCCATACAGAACCCTGGGAAACTGGCTGCCGCAGCCGTCTGTACGTAGCGCAGACAAGCTTCAAGTCAATCCTGTGCGTTGTGCACGCAGATGCTGAAAGAATAGATCTGAAACGCTTTGAGACTGCCTTGTACCCTTGTACCCTCCCCACTCCGGCACAGTTTTATATAGAAACTCAGACCTTCAAAGGAAATGTGTTCCAATTATTGAAGCCTCTGTATTTGTTTGCATCTCAGTTTGATCCACTTCGCCTCCGAGTTGACAGTCGGGGCCTTATAAAAATTTAAGGTTTAGGGTTCCGTAAGTTATATAGGGTTTAGGATTCCTGAAGTTAGAGTTTAGGGTTCCTTGAGTTAGGGTTTAGGGTTGAAGGGTTTGGGTCACAGGGCTCCCTGGGCCAAGTACAAGACTAACCTGTGGTTTTGGGGGTTCCCTTGGCTCTTTAGCTCCTTATTTAGCTCCTTATTTAATTGGGATAATCATTATCCCTGGCTCCTTAGCTCCCATAATATCAATGGTTAGAAGAGCCTTGATAATTTCAATGGGGTTCCTCGTCTAAGCCTGCAAGAAGGGCTACCTTCGGGATTGAGCAAAGCGGCCCTAATAACTAGGGTAGTGTTTGGGGGTATACTATGGAAATAGTACAAGAAGGAGTCTCGGGGGAGCGGTAGTTCTCTAAGTTTTGGTCCTTATTGGGTCCCACAAATTAAAGCGGAGATCTTGAAAGGCGTTTAGGTTGGGGTTTTACGGTTTGGGGCTCAGGTGACTGGGTGTTGTATTTTAGGGGTTTTAGTACTTGGATAATAAGAAATTTTCAGACCCCGATTTCAGGCGCGTGCGGTGCCAGGTTTCTGTTTTAGGGCTTTAGGTCCGGGGTTCTGAGGGCGCTGGGCCTCTCATTGTTGCTGGGAAACCATAACCCAAAAGGCCATAGACCACAATCAGCATTGGAAGTATCACTGTTGTTATTGTTATTCTCATTTTTGCACGCTTTTAGAGTCATGATCTAGAAAAATATGTGCATACATACATGCGTACATACATATATATATATATATATATACATACATATCTATTCATTTATTTATTCATGTAGTTATTTATTCATTTACACACAAATAAGTATAGCTGACTCCAATCCCGGCTTGGCTGTCTCAAATCAGTTGGCCGGACATGCCACAGTGCATAGGACGTTTGGCAGCCAGCAGACCACAGGGAGTCAACAACTAGACCCAAGAGTAACCCAGGAATAAAAAACGAGTGCCCTTTTTGGTTTAAAGGTCTTTTCGGGAAGTGAGAGCTCAGACATGTGGGCTTCGCTTGGATGAGTGGTAATATGGGGCCTCAACACTTACAGCGGGGTTCCTTTAAGAAGGTGCTACGAGGATTCTATAAGGGTCCCTATAAGGGCTATTAATGGGGGTTTGCGCATAATTAGACTAGGGCCGAATCGAATAGGGTTCAGGGTATTATTAGAATAGGACGAGGAGTTTGGGGGGCTATAGTATGCACACCCCGGGCAATACGGCAGCTACCTATTCAGGCTTCTATAACCGTCAGCGCCTGTTGTCTGATGTATCTTGCGCTCGCCATCGTCTTACCTACTTGTCGGGTATCAGGGGGAACTAAAGGTTAACCTTTTTGGGTGTATAGGGATTTTGTAGGGACCATACTACGGGTTACCTACTCTACTACTAGGAATACGACTTATAACGTGGGGTCTTGGGATCTGGGGTTTAAACTTTAATGGTGTGTGGGCCGTCCAACAAGCCCATCTGAGTCTGATAACTCATAAGTATCCCTTGAACTGTAGTGAGTATAAGGTTTTGTATAAGTATAAGGAGCTGTAAAGTCAAGGATACTGAAACCTACAAAACTCTTATAGCAACATGTAAAAACTCCCTACCCTCAATCTGAGAGGCTTCTCAGCCAGATCTAGTGTCGACTCCTTGTGAAACGAAACGATTTTCCAAACTGGACGTGAATGAATTGTGGCGGACTGGCTTGCGAGGGAGCGCGAAGAAAAGGGCCTGGTGCTAAAGAAAGAGTTTAGGGCTTACAGCGACTTTCCTATCTATCTATATATATATATATATATATGTATGTATATGCCTACGTATACGCATACGTATATGTGCATGTATATTTGTCTGTGTATGCGTGCGTGTATGTGTGTAAGGGTGCATGCACGTCTGTATGCAATGCATGTGCATCCGCACATGCATTCATTGATGGATGGGCTTACCAACGTATGAATGCACGCATGTGTGTATGTATGTATGTATGCACGTATGCATGCTTGCATGTTTGCATGCATGCATCCATGCATGCATGCATGTTCGTGTGTTTGTGTGCTTGTTTTTTAAGCTCTACGCTCCAGCGACCTGCCAGACGCCAGTGCTATCATGCCAACCGGGGGTGCAAGGTGCTGCCCCAGGACTTGTCTCCGTCAGTTATGCAAAAGCATAAGGGTCCTAAAACTTGCTCTGGTTTCAAGGCTTTCAGATTTTTATCTTTTGGGTCGAGGGGTCGAAGGTACAGAGTTTACTGTTCTGCAAGGACCATGTCAAAAGCAAGCAGCCGATTGCAGGAACCATAGCATGCGTTTAGCTATCCAAGCCACGGTAAAGCTCGAAGCGCGAGACCCGAAACCTCCGAACCCTCCACAAACCCTAAACCCCTAAACGGAAACGCTGAACCCTAAATGCTAAACCCCAAACCGTGAACCTAAACCCTCAACCTTGCAGGGATTGAAGTTTTGAGTTTTGCATAGATTGCATGCATGTGGTAGTTATATAGGCTTTTCAATAAAAGGAACTTCTGTAGCTACTTGAACTTCTTTTTTGAACTTGACACTAAACCCCTAAATCTTAAACCCTTAACCGTGAACTTGAACAACGTTTCCATGGGCGCCTTTTGCGGGTCTTTGGACTGTAAGCTTCAGCTGTTTCGTCGGCGCTGCAAACCCTGATAAAACAAGTCAGATCCCGAGAAACTGATAAACCCCAAACGGTTTAGGGTTTACGGTGTAGGGTTTAGGGTTAGGGGGTTTAGGGTTGGGGGGTTTAGGATTTAGGGTTTTGGGTGTCTTTATCAGGTCCCTACATTAAGTCCTAAACCCTACAAACTGACCTGGATGATACCTCAAACTGACCTGGAGCGGCGGCGATGCACATGGGGCCGAGTGTTGAACTGGATGAAGGTCCTCCGGCTGGTTGGGGTTTACAAAGGTTTAAGGTTAGGGTTTAGGGTTTAGGATTTAGGGTAGTTTTAGGGTTTAGGGCTTTAGGGTTTTAGGGTTTAGGGTTTAGGGGTACAGTAGAAGCGCAAAAGTTGGAAACCCAATAGCCTCAATCCTTCAGAGTAATGTAAAAGGACGTCCAGCACTATTTGGCCTTAATCGGGTTTCCAACTTTATGAGGTTTACTATAGAAGGGTTAAAGCTTTAAAACTAAGGGTTTAGAGTTTAGGTCTTTGGGTTTACGGCTTAGGGCATGTAGATCTTCTGGGTTGTTCATTTTCAAGCCTTCGGATGCAGCCGGCAGGACGTCTGATGCATGGGTTAGGGTTCAGAGTTTGGGGTTTTAGGGTTTGGGGTTTTGTGCACAAGCTCGCCTTGATGATTTTAAGCCCTGTGGCTGGCATTCTGCGTCAAGTTAACATAGGGTCTTATAGTACAGTATACTATGCCCAGAGGGTCCATATATACTACCATTATGGAAGTAGGTCCGCAAAGACCATCTCTAGTATGGTTTTTCGGGACCTAATTCCATAATGGTAGTATATATGCTCTCGGGTCCCGGGCCGCCACCCCCCCCACCCCAATAGTATCCCCCCCCACCCATGCTGCACGCCGCCCGCCCCGCTCCGGCCCCCCCTCGGCCCGGCCCACACCTGCCCGCCCCTTCACCTGGTGCGCGGATCGGGTGTCGCACTATGTGCGCTGCCGTGTGCGGAAAGCAGCAATCGGCACAGTAGTTTCCAGCATCTGACATGGGTGGGGTGTGGCAGCCCTGCATCATATATGGACCCTCTGGGACAGTATAGTAACAGTATAATAAAATCCGGACGAGAATTTAGCGGAAACGTCTGGAAGTATTGCGGTGGCGAAGGACTGCTCAGACCTGCATTAGGTTCGTCGTCGCAGAGGGACCGGCCAACGATCCCGTGAAAAGCATAACACCTACTGGGGTCCAACAGTTTGCTGTATCATGACTGCAAAAAGGTTAAGCCCCTAACCCTGAATCCTGAACCTTAGAACCTAGACCCTAGACCCTAAACCCTCCACCCTAAATCCTAAACCCTAAGCCCTAAACCATAAACCCTAAACCCGGGACTACTAGAGCAAAAGCGTAAGAGGCAGAAAAACCCTGAAGGAGATCGAGGCTTCGGTGCGTGCGCAGATTTTTCCGTGATGTGGCTGATGATATAAATCCTGGGGTTCCTTTAAGGGAATCTATAAAGGTACCTTTACGGGGCTCTTCTAAAGGATATATAGGGCTTTAGGGTTTAGGGTTTAGGTTGATGATATATAAATCCGGCATTACCTTAATGACCCTAGGCCCTAGACTATAGGAGTTATGGCATTTTCCTTATTACGGGTAATGAAGGACTTATATCATCAACCGTATGGGCTGCTACCAAATAATCAACATGGGACTTTCGGGTATTACACAGGACTGCATTTTGGGACTGTGAGGGATAACTATTACATACTAACCCGTGCTACGGTAGAGGTGCTATACAGTATGAGTTGCTGTGGTGGGTGTGCTTGTCGTGCTGGAAACCATGTTCATGATTGCAGACAGCTGGATCCAAGCTCTCACGAATCGGTGCTGCTGACTGTGAGGCCGGGTTAGAATTTAGGGTTTAGGGTTCTGAGAACCCTAAAATCATGTGAACCTGAAACTCTGAACGCCTCCCCCCGGAATTTTAAACTCTTATAGTACCCTCATCCAGCTCTTCAAGGAGCCCTTTAAGCGAACCCCACAGTACTCTGTTTGAGAGCCCTATTATGGCACCTTTTTTACCAGGAACCCGAAACTCTGCCAGGGCCGTTCCTTTCGACAGGCAGCTGAGATGAGCCCTGCGGGGAAGCGAGGGTTTTCTTGGATTCTGTAGGGTTTGGCGATTAGGGTTTCGGTTCAGGGTTTAGGGTCTCTTTTTGGTGTGTTTTTTTAGGTGCCCTTTTCCATGTTTTTTGGTTTATGGCTCAGGGCTTAGGGTTCCGGTTTCAGGGCTGAGGTTTATGGTTCAGGGTTTAGGGCGGGTTACCCTGGTGCTCAGGGTTCAGGCTTTGCGGTGGGTTTAGGCTTTAGGGTATAGGCTATGGTTAAGGGCTTAGGGTTTAAGGGTTTAGGGTTTAGGGTTCAGGGTTTAGGGTTTAGGGTTTAGGGTTTAGGGTTCGCATAAGAACTTTATCAAAGCTTGGCGGGCTGATCCGGGCTTGGCCCAAGGTTTTGGGGTTTGGGTTTTAGGGTCTACGGTTTGCTAGAAACTTGAGGTTTAAGCTTTTCGGTTCGCGGTCTGCAAAATGCGGCAGAATAGTCAGCAATGTCACACCTAACTTGAATCTACGTGAACAGACAAAGCTCTCCCCACTGTGTTATGCCTGTTCTGCCGCACAGGCATGCTGCGATGCCTTCGCCCTGGCGTTGTGTGGCAGCCGTGACCAGAACACACTTTTTTTAGCAACAAAAACAACAGAAATAGAAGACAATAGTATCATAGCAGTGGTAGCGACAGCAACAACAGCTTTTGTCGTAGTGATGGCTGTAACAGAAAAAGCGGTCGCAGCAGCACCTGTGCAACAACAACATGATTATTCCAGCCGACTACTACATACTTGCAAAGGATTGGCACGTGGATTCCCAAGCCAAAGCCTCCAGCGAAGAAAAGCTCCCAGCGTGATGCCGCGAGCTTTGAAGCATGTGGGAGTTTCCGAAAATTAGGGGGTTCCTTATTTGGGGTCCTTGTAATTAGGATCCTACTATTTAGGGTACTATAAGGGTCCCCTATTATCGGAAACTCCCATGTGGCACAATGAAGCACCAGGTGCACCCGATTCATGCTCTGCCACAAGAAAGGCCATACGAACCCCCTAAGACTGTCCATTGTCAAAGAGCACGTAAGTCCGGGAAGGAAGGGTCTTGGGGTTGAGGGTTTAAGGCATTGTTGATAGTTCTGCTGTTTTTCGTCGAACTTAAGGCTTAGGGTTTAGGGTTTCGGGTTTAGGGGTTTAGCGTTCAGGGGGCTGGGAGCTTAGGGCTGGGGTGGAGGATCCTCATATAAAAATGCTGTGAAAAATGTTCGTTTTGTGAAACGTGCTGGTAATAATAGTAAGTGGTTAATGATACTAGTATAATCATGATGATGACTCGGTTTCTTGGATCGTCTTGGTCCCCAACAGAAGTCGATGGAGTTTCTAGGTCGAAATCATCAGCAACAACATGCCCTCGTAGTCCTGGTGGTACACTCCTACTGCAATACACCCCAAAACCCTGTTGTGGTGATTACGACAGTATCCTTTAGCGTGTCTTGAAACCCTACCAAAAAACATCCACAGAATCCATCAGTCCAACACCCCACGAATCTCCTGAAGAATGAACTAACACCCTACTTGGAGGATCATGGGGGGCTTAGTAAGTATGGTTATAAGCACCTTAAGTGGGGTTATAAGTAATTGCAAGTATAGTTACCTTCCGTATAACCCTAGTTACTGGGTCCCACGAGCCTTTAAGTAAACCCCAAGCCATAAAAGTAAGCTGCAGCCAGCGCCTCCGTAAGCGCCCTGGCCCATTCCGATTCCAGGTCGCTCACGCTCTCCAGGTCCATCTGAAGTGGCCGTTTAGGGCTTGGGGTTTTGGGTTCAGGGCTTACGGTTGTTGTGTTAAGTTGGGTTTAGGGCTTAGGGTTTTGGGTTCAGGGTTTACGGTTGTTGTTTCAAGATGGGTTTAGGCCGTAGGGTTTAGGGCTAGCCTGGGGTTCCTTTTCAGAGGTGAGGGGTGGCTTCCAGGAGCTACCTGCATCTGCGTCCACATGGGTCTCCACGTGAATCGTCTTCCTATCCTTGTCCTGGGCCAGTTTCGCATTGAACATTCGGATCGATTCCCACTCCTCGTTGCCTGGCATGTCCGGGTGTTTCATCACGCAGGGCTACTTCGAGGATCATGGGACTTAGTAAGTATGATCATAAGTACCTTAAGTGGGGTTATAAGAAATTGTAAGTATAGTTACCTTCCGTATAACCCTAGTTACTAAGTCCCACGATCCTTTAAGTAATCGCTCGGGCCAAACTTCGACTTTAGCTCACGCCTGAAAGCCAGAATCCTCTCAACAGCCGTCTCATATCGCCAGAAATCCTGCATTCGTACGATGCACTCGAGGGACTGCATAGCTTTGCTGACCTTGCTCAACGATTCGACACAAGGGTTCAGGTTCAGGGCTGTTCTTTAAAGTTGAGGTGACTGTTGTCCGCCGCACTGGCTCTCAACTACGCTTAATAGCACCCAGGGCTTAGAGCTTAGGGACTGAAGTCACTAGGGCGGCTCCAAAAATCAGCTTTGGCATGATTGAAGGTTCTTTCAAACTCGTGAGCTGTAGGATTTGTGTCTCTAAGTCGTGCCAGCAAGATCGGCTTATCATGGTTACAAGCAGCTGGATACGAAGTAAACCTGCTAAGGCAAGTCAGAAAAGAGCTTGCACAAACACTGATGAAGCCCTTAGAGTCGTGCAGAAAGCCACTAAGATCCTGACAAAACTCTGTACAAAAATGACAAGACCCTTACAAAGCCCATAAAGGGCCCGCGTAAGGACCTGAATGATTGGAACAGGATTTGGGTGCTTTTTGTGAGGGTGCGTTAATCGGAACTGTAAGGGAATAGGGCTAAGGGCTTCAAGACAAATCATGAACCTGAATCCTGAGCCTTACTTGGAGGGTCGGGGGACTTAGTAAGTAGGTAGTAAGTAGACTTATAAGTACCCTAAAAGGGACCCTAATTGGGGTTATGGTACTTATAAGTCCTTAAAATGTCCAGTTACTAAGTCCCCCGACCCTCCAAGTAACCTCCAGAAGGCCCACACCCGCAGAACCAAAACACCAAATCTCAACCTCAAATCCCAACTCAAAATCCACGAATCCCACATGCCTAAATTGAAGCACCAACCGCAATTCAAGGCAAGAAGCCCTTTACACTTTAAGCTACATTCCCTCTTTGAGATGTATTGGGATTACTGCTAGGCTAGCCAAGTCCTCAAACCCTAAACCCTCAAACCCCCAAACCCTTGAATCCCTGACCCCTAGACCCTAAACCCTAAATCCGAGACCCTAACCACTAAACCCTCGACCAAACTCAAACCAGGTACTATAAGGGTACTATAAGGGTTGCTATTAGGGTGCTATAAGGGTACTATAAGGATTACTATAAGGTTTCTATAAGGTTACTATAAGGAATGGGCAGCGCTCCTCGTCATCTGCCGTCGTCTCCGACATGTCGGTCTCGTCCAAGGCCGTCGATGCCTCTTCAACTTAACATGGCGCTTGGGTTTTAGGGGTTGGGTTTGACGGCTTTGGGTTTAAGGCTTAATCAATGACTCGAAGAAGGTTCTTCCTGGGGTTGAAAGGGCCTGATATGGGTTTGTAGGGTTTCTGGTTTCTTAGCATTGTATACGGCCCTAGCACAATTTAATGATTAGAATAGGGTTCCTTTCTTTATGGCTTCGGTTGGAGTTACTATGAAGGATGATGTAGGGGCCACTTCATAACTCAGAATAGGGTTTGGGGGTCTGTCATAATATACCTTTACTAAGAAAGCCTCAGGAATCGTACTACTAATTGGTTATTTGGGCTTCTACCTTTACATATTATCTAGTGATACACGTTATAAATACAACATAGTACAGTGTTCTACAACAACTATAATACACAGTAGTAGTTCTGATAGTAACAGCAGCAATAATGATGATAGTGATAACAACAATGATACTTAGTTGCTGAGTTCATAAGCCCCAAAAAGTCTACACTTTCAATTTCATAGTGGGTAATATTATCCCAAGAAGTGTAAAGTGTATCCAATAAGCTACCAAGGATAATAAGATCTTGGATTCAAGGTGTCGGGTTTCGGGCTTAGGGCTTCGGGGCTGAGGTCTTCCCTGTGCAACCCCGGAAAACCGCGTGCCAAACCCGAAAACCTACAACAAACACACACACACACACACACACACACACACACACGCACACAGTAAACAAGACAACTGAATTTGTTTAAGAAAGGCAAAGGAAGTTTGAAAAGAAAAGGGCACGCACAAACACACACACACACACACGGATTCAAAAAAACTTATGAATCCCATGGAGAGCCCCACGAGTACCTTGAGGCTCTGCTCGGGCATCCTCGCCACACATGGAGCCGTGACAGGCGCCAGCCTTGCTCAGTTTCATGTGGGTTACTTAAAGGATCATGGGGCTTAGTAGCTGGGGTTATAATTAGGGTAACTATACTTATAACCCAAATTAAGGTACTTATAACCTTACTTACTAGTCCCATGATCCTCCAAGTAAGCTTCAGGGCTTTGGTTTTAGGGTTTAGGGTCTGGGGCAGGGTTTAGGGTTTAGGGTTGGGGTCGGGTTAAGGGTTTAAGGTTTGGGTAGGGTTTAGGGCTTAAGGTTTAGGGTTTGAGAGTTAGGATTGGGGCCCTCGACTAAAGCTTTACGCTTTATGGCTCAGTATTGGAAGTGAGTCGGGATGGGGTGCAGCTTGGATTAAGGATCTAAGGGTTTCAAGGTTTCAGGTTTGGGCGTAGTGTTCCAGGAATGGGAGTTTAAGGTTTAGTAGGGCTCTTGCGCGACTGACAACTCTTTCGGGGTTAGGGAACCCTGAACCCTGAACAAACACCCCAAACCATAAACCTTTGTCGCTTGAATGCCCGCTTCGTGAGCAATGCTGTAAACGTTGAAGGTGTCCGGCGGCGAGTTGGTAGACATCTTGCGGCAGCACCATATCGTGGCTAGCCAGGGCGGCGCTCTGCAGAGAAGAAAATCTGTACTGTGCTTCCACTAAGACTTGAGATTGTGTGCCTGTCTTTTTCGCAGCACGCTATGCCTTCAGCATGGCCAGTGTCACTTCGAACATGTGACAAATGAACTTAAGCACGGCTTGAAATTGAAGGCGCACTTCCCCATGAAAAGATCACGTGACTTAGTAGCTTGGGCTATAAAAAGGGTAGCTAGATTTCTACTTACTGAGATCCCCCAAGACATACCACTCATGGAGTTACTTCCTAAGTCCCATGATCCTCCAAGTAGGCCGGAGCTCAACCTCGCGGCTATAGGGCCCAGACCTTCCAAAACCGCTTTAGTCAGGAATCCTTCGGTGGATGATATAAATCCTGCATCACCCGAATGACCCTAAACTATGGGAATTATGGTATATTCCTTATTATGGGTCATGCAGGATTTGTATCATCAACCGTTACATTCTTGTAGGGTCCCTAACATGATTGAAGGAAAAAGTTGTTAAAAAAATGTGATTTTGGAAGATCTGGGAACCCTAGGAACCCTATAGATCCCCTGGTACATCCCTTAAAAGGAACCCTTAAGGATCCCTTTAAAGGAACCCTTCAGGATCCCTGTTAAGGAACCCTTAAGGAGCGCTTTGAAGGAACCCTTAAGGATCCAAAGGTATATTGCTTAGTTAAGGGCTTTTGGAAGATCTGGGGGGGTTTGGGTTGAGCTCAGCTGGGACAGTGGAAAGGCAGCCAGGGGAGGAACGCACCAAATTACTTGGTCTAGTCCTAAGCTTTTGGTTTCACGGCTTGGGATGTTTTAAGGTTTAGGGCTAATGGTGAGGGTTTAGGGGTTTCATCTTTTTAGGGTTTTGGTCTCGAATGCAGGGTTTAGATTATAGGCTTTTGGGATAAGGTTGAGAGTTTACGGATTGAGGTTTTCAGGCTTGGCCTAGTGCTTGAAACCTTGAAGCCTAAACGCTAAACCCCTAAACCGTAAAATTTGAGGTTCAAAGTTTCGGATTGTGGATTTGGTGGGGTGTCGGTTTGCGGTTTGGGGGTTCAGCTTTTGGGCGTAGCATCCAAAATTCAAGGGGTTAGGGCCTCGGGTGTACAGAGAGCCCCCAACACCTCCGCACTAGGGAACATGCCCTAAATTATCAGACAACGCCTCAAGTTGTAAAAAGTACTTGCGTTCCTTACTTGGAGGGGCAGGGGACTTTGTAAGTAGGTTAAAAGTAGGGTTACAGTTGAGATAACTCGGGTACTTATAACTCTACTTGTAACCTACTTACTAAGTCCCCTGCCCGTCCAAGTAGACCCTAAACCCTAAACCCCATAGATCCCTTTAATAAGGAACCCTCTAGATCCCTTTAAGGAGCCCTTTAAGAGCCCTTACTAAGCCCCCTGCCCCTCCATAAGTCAGATCCAAGGCTCAGCATTCTCAGAAGGGTTTTCAGTTTCAGGTCTTGGGGCGAATGAAATTAAAGCCCTTCATAACTGGTGTAGGGTTTTGCGGTATGGTATACCACAACTATAGAATTGAAGCCTAAGATAAACAAATGCTGATTATTTAGGCTTTACGTAGTGATTATACCATGGTTCTGCGAGGGAACCCTCAAAGAAAGCACAACTAGCTATTCGCGCTTCTATGCGAGGGTTTTGGTATGACTTCAGCTGCTCTCTTGATATTCGTTTTGATTGGGCTCGTTGGTTATCCCCTGCTACCGCCATCTGCGAATTCCCCCATGGACGCCTCATCGGTGGCGCTGCCATGACAGACCTCGACACTTCCACTGGAGAGCAGTAGCTCCGATAGCCCTAAGAAAATTTTAGTTTTTATTCCTTATTGGGTTTAAGTACCCATAAAAATGTAAAATGTTACCCAACTATGACCAAAAAACCCTAAAACCGGTACCCGGGTTTCTGTAACATGGCTTCAGTGCTACGGGCTTAGTGGTTGTTGTTTTCCTACTCTAAGCCCTACAAGCCCTGCTTGGAGTTTTGTTCTGAGTTTGAACCCTATACTCTCAAACGCTAAACTTCGGGGCTTGCAGGGCTTGTTATTTGTCGGTGAGGGCCTTTCCCCAGTGCAGGGACCCAGATTTCTACCCAGGCGCCTTACGCGCTTGGCACTTGGCGCTTGGAGTGCTGGCCACGAGAGGAATCAAGTAGAACACCAAAAGCAGGTATACCTCGTGGGACCTGTTGGCGAGGCAGCTTCAAGCTAAGTAACCTTGTCCATAAATTCGACAAACCCCCTAAACCCTAAACCCTAAACCCCTAAACCCTACACCCTAAACTGTAAACCCCAAACCCCAAACCTGCGACGGGGGGCATGAACATCGGCACGGCAAAGATTTGCGTGGCACAGCCCACGGGCAAGGCTTGCCTCAACAGTTGCTGATGGGGATCAACACGCTTTTAGGGCTTAGAGCTTCAGGGGTCTAGGATTTAGGGTTCAGGGGCTTAGGACTTGGGGTTCAGGGAATGCGGCTTTTTAGGGGTTTGCGGCATTGCTTAAATTTTTTCCTGCTCTGCTAGGACTACAACACACCTGTTCTTTCCTGATGGGAACTACAAGAAGAAGCACCCCATCAAGGTTCAGGGGTTGAGAGCTATAGAAGTCAATCCTAGGACCCAAACTATGCCTACAAACACCTCTAAGCTAAACCTCTTCTAGACTGAGGGTCAGCCAACCGGCACCAAAATACCCTCACAGAAAGCCACCTGTAAACATACAAGCGACAGGGTTTGGGGGCCAATTCTAGTTTTCTTACAATACGGAACCTCACAATAGTATTGGTAATTATTTAAGCCCCTATAGTACCCCCCAAAGATATGAAAAGGCAAAACAACAAGGTAGGGTTTGGGGCTTTGGGTATAGGGTCTTAAAGCTCGCCAAACCGAGAGGACCTCAAAAAGCCTGGGCCGCTGGTACTGTAGGGGCCTCAATACGTAGAACAAGCTGTTGGGGCCAATGATACTATAGTTACAATAAAGAAAACGAGGGGGTAGGGCGTACGGGTTCCCTTTAAAGGGGTCTAGAAGGGTGGCTATAAAGGATCTATAAGGGTACTATAATATAGGGGCCTTATTTGTTAGAATAAGGGTTTTGGGGCCCATTATACTATAATTACGTTGCGGAACCCCCCGAAAGAGTATTGATTTAGGCCCCTGTATTAGAGCCACCCTGGGCTAAGCGACGGCAAGTTGTAACCGCGACAGAGCACAGCATGGGCTAAGCGGAGGCTCCAAACTTCAAGCTATAAGTGCACAGACAGAACTTGTCTAGGATACCCAGTAACCTAAGAATAAAAAGGCCTCTCTTTTTGGTATTGGGTAACTTTATAAGGAACCTAGGACTACAAAAAGGGAATAAGGGTACTACTGGGCATCCTAGTTGTAATGGGAACGACAAACACTGATAGCGATCGTAAGAACAGGAACAGTCGTAAAAATCGCTTCCCTGAACGACAATAAGAGCTGATAGGAGAGGTACAGTAGAAACCTTAAACCCGAAACCCTACCCTAAACCCTGCACCCTAAACCCCTAAACCCTAAACCCTAACACCCTAAACCCTAAACCCTAAACCCTAACACCCGAAACAACAGAATCCAGGCAGGAGGCGGAGCTGCAGCGTTGCAACCGGCCGGGACCGGCAAAGCAGCTGGGGGATGCTGTTCCTTAAAGGGATCAGCAAGGGCTCTTTAAAGGATCTATAGGGTTCCTTAAAGGGATCTATGGGGTTTAGGGTTTAGGGTCTACTTAGAGGATCATGGGACTTAGTAAGTCGGTTATCATCGGGGTTAAAGTCCCCTAAGTGGGGTTATCCTAATTCTAACCTACTTATAACCTTACTTACTAAGTCCCATGAGCCTCAAGTAGGCTGGCCCCAACACTTTCTTCTTCAACAACCGGGCCGCAAAAAGTTCAAACTTTTTAAGATAGAGCTAATATATAAGGCCAAAAAGTTTAAAGTTCCCCGTTCACTATCTAAGAAAACCCCGAAACCTCTGAAACCTGAAAACCCTGAAACACTAAAACCCAAACCCCTGACCCCTAAACCTAAACCCCCTAAGCCCCTAAACCCTCACCCCTAACCCCGAAATTCCTGCGACCCCTAAACCCTACAACCCCTCATAAACCCGAAACCCTAAACCATCGAAGCCCTAAACTCCAATATGCTAGAAAAGAAAGGCATGATAGGGTTTAGGGCTTTCGATTTGCGGGCCAGGGCTACGGTCTAATGTAGGAACCTGATTAAGAAACCTTGGGCATTTATTAGGGTTCCTTATACGAATCCTACTATTTTGGGGTTAGAGGCCCAGGGTTTCTTAATCAGGTTCCTACATTAGGATTGAAGGCTTGGGGTTTGGGGGTATATGGCTAGAAAGGTCTAGGAAGTAGGTTTTAGGGCTTAGGGTCTACAGGTTTAGGGTTTAAGGTTTAAGGTTTGGGGTCTACGACTGTCGGGGGCATCTGCGCTTGGGGGTCTAGGATTTAGGGGGTATGTGGGCTTGGGGGCTTAAGACTTTTGGGGCTATGTGGGTTTAGGGTTCGGAGGCTTAGGGGCTTAGGCTGCGCTTTTTGGACTAAAGCTTCAGCTTTGGGAGCGTCGAGTCGGCTGGCAACATCTCATGGCACCGCACATGCACGCTTCGCGACTGCACTTCGATTTAGGATTTAGGGTTTAGGATTTAGGGATTTAGGATTAAACGTTTTGGGCTTAAGGTTTAGGGTTCAGGGTTTAGGGTTTTTAGAGCTAACAAAAGGTCGGGGGCTAGAGCAAACTTCACAAGCTTACCGCGACTACATTCTGCACGCGTAAGTCACCATGCGCGGAAGGCCCATTCCTAGACCTTCCACCATCCCTAAATTAAGGAATATACCTTAATTGAGGGATTTTGGAAGGTCTCGGCTCCTCTGGCACGACAGCATCAAGCCGTTCGTCACATCTCGGCATATTTTGAATTCTATGTTGAGGCAGCTGCCCTTCACAATTTGCTTTGTCAGTCAGAGACCCAAACACATGTGCTCTTTTTAAATGACAGGATGTTCGACCCACAGATTCGACGTAGTATCTCCCGCTCTGCAGCTACAACCCCAAACCCTACCTAACCCCAGGACTCCCCACATCACCCCAGGGCTCCACTTCAAAACCTGAAGTGTGAACTGAGCAGAAAGTTTAAACGACAGAAGGCTCCAAACCCTAGACCATCTAAACCTGACTGTCAGGAGAAACCTCAGTTCCAAACCCGGAACCCTGTTTAGCCTGAATTTCAACTTCAACGAAAACTAGGCTCCAGAACCTCAACCGCGCTATCTTCGAGTTTCCATAAAATAGCTTTGAACGCTAAGCCCTAAACCCTAAACCCAAAGCCCTAAACTCTAAGCCCTGAACCCTAGACCCCTAATAGAATTAAGTCTCAACCTCTACAGGAGTCACGTGGGCAAACTTTTAACCCCCAAACCCAAAACCCTAAACCTACGGTTGATGATATACATCCTGCATGTCCTAGAATAAGGAATATCACATAATTCCCATAGTCCAGCGTCCTTAGGGTAATGCAGGATTTATATCATCAACCCTAAACCCTAAACCCTCATAGATCCCTTTAAGGAACCCCTTAAAGGTACCCTTGTAGATCCCTTTAAAGTTTTCATCAAAGGTTCAAGGCCCCAGACAGGCGAAAACCCTTTGCACCTCAGACCTTACTTAAAGGATCATCATGGGACTTAGTAACTGGGGGTTTAGGGTCCCTTTAAGGGATCTACAGGAGTACTATAAGGGTTTAGGGTTTAGAGTACTTAAAGGATCATGGGACTTAGTAACTGGGGTTTTAATTAGGGTAACTATACTTGTAACCCCACTTAAGGTACTTATAACCTTACTTACTAAGTCCCATGATCCTCCAAGTAGACAAGCTCAAGGATCCCCTTACAGCTCAAGGTAACTAGGATACCCAGTAACCTAAGAATAAACAGGCCTCTCTTTTTGGTATTGGGTAACTTTATAAGGAACCTAGGACTACAAAAAGGGAATAAGGGTACTACTGGGCATCCTAGGTAATGTGGCGGCCTTAATAACTAGAATAGGGTTTGAGGTTCCTCTTGTAGTCTACTTATAGTAAAGTCGGGAACCTTAAGGAGTAATGTTGGTAATTATGTAGGCCCCATATTCTGCTCTAAACCCTAAACCCTAAACCCTAAACCCTAAACCCTAAACCCTAAACCAGAATCTGCTCATTCTTTAAGAGGGGCTTGGGATATCTCTGGGGACTTTTGGGGCCTTCAGTTCAGGGGACCTTTCGGGGTTTCAGGTTGACGGGGGATTCGCTCTTCGCTTTGGGGCGCTTGAGGCCTGATTTTGGGGTTTAAGGGTTTTGGGTTTTGGGGGTTTGGGGATTTGGGGATTTGGGGGTTTAGGGGTTTTGGGTTTTGGGGGTTTAGGGGATTTGGGGATTTGGGGGTTTAGGGGTTGGGGGGTTTAGGCTTGAGGGTTCACGGATGTAGGGGTTTACGGGTTTGGGGCTTAGGGTGTCGACATGGCGACCGTCTGCCAGCACTGGCTTTGAAAGAGGGTTGACTATAGGGGCCTTAATGATCAGAATAGGGTTTTGGGGCCCGTTATACTATGTTTATAATCAGGAACCCTCAAAATAGTATAGGCAATTCTTGAGGCTCCTATATTAGGGTTTAGGGTTTGGGGTTTGAGGAATTTCGGCCCGGGCACCATATCCTTGAAGCGATCCATTGCGCGGTCGAACTCCTGCTGCACAGGAGCTTTCAGCACGTACTTGGAGGGGCAGGGGACTTAGTAAGTAGGTTATAATTGGGGTTCTAAGTCCCCTAAGTGGGGTTATCCTAATTATAACCTACTTATAACCTTACTTACTAAGTCCCCTGCCCCACCAAGTACGGCTCCCAGTTTAAAGTCCTGAACCCTGAACCCTACCTAGACCCTCCAACTGTCCTCTGATTTACCCTAAATACCCAGTGTTAAGGACCATAAGGGCTCCACTGAAGGGCCTTTACACCTCGTAGGGTTCCCAGTTTGAAGTGTCAATGGCTGTTGGGTTCTGGCTTACCCTAGGGATCAAAATAGCCCTGAAAAGCCGTGTGTAGGAGAGTCTTTGGACCCAAAGCCTTAAAATATACGAGTCCTTAGATCCCTAGGGTTAGGGATAAGGGATTTCAGGTTTGGAGTTGAGGTTTGTTTTGTTCAAAATCTTCTCACACTTTTCGATTTGTTAGGGTTGGGGTCCAGTTCTGTGGCTGAGGTCTGTCGGTTTAGACTTGAGCAAAACGCCACTAGACACACTAATATGAAGGACTTAATAATTACAGGGGGTTTGGGAGCCCATTATACTATAGTTGTAATAAGGAGCCCCCAAAAGAGTATCGGTAATTATTTCGGCCCGCTTTAATCGCCGGGGTTTAGGTGAAGTTTGGGGCTCCTGGGTCGTAGCACCTCTATAGACATCGCGCCGCCCATGAAGCAAAGGAATCACGCTACTTCATATGGGAGTTTCCGGAAATTAGGGGTACCATATTTGGGGGTCCTTATAATAAGGATCCTACTATTTAGGGTACTATATTAGGGTCCCCTATTTTCGGAAACTCCCATATTCAAGCTCCTACACTATCCTGAGAGCGGCAACCCTACAAATTGAACCCTCCCCCAACTGTCCTCTAATATACCCTAAATACCCAGTGTTAAGGACCATAAGGGCTCCATTAAAGGGCCTTTGGGGGGTCCTGGTAAGCCCCAAATCCTAAAGCGTCCTCTGCCGACAGCAAGCTCCCGAGCTTCTTGTGCAGTCGCTGCCGAACACGCCTCTTCACCTTGCAGCTCTTCGGTTTAGGGCTTTGGGTTTAGGGTTTACGGGTTTGGGGGTTTGGAGGTTTGGGAGTTTAGGGGTTTGGGGATTTGGGGGTTTGGGGGTTTAGGGTTAAACGGTTTAAGGTTTCGGGGTATAGGGGTTTAGGGTTTAGGGGTGTAGGGTTGAGGGGTTCAGGGGTTTAGGGGTTTAGCGGGTCAGGGTATAGGGTTTAGGGCAATAAGGCTGTGTATCATCAGTAGTATTATTGCCTGCGGCTCCTTACCAGAACTACTATAGCAGAGAAACTCCCAAAACTGTTCGAGTTGTTAAGGCCGCTATACTGAACCTATACCTGGTACAATAAAGAAAACCTCCAAACTCTGCACCCCATGCAAAATAAAATACCCAGACTCCCCAACTACCCTCTATGATACCCCAAATACCCACCATTAGGGACCATAAGGGCTCTATCAAAGAGCCCTTCCCCTTGTTGGAGGTAATCAAGGCTGAAAATCCCTAAACCTTAAACCCTAAACCCTAAACCTTAAACCCTAACCCCTAAACCCTCGACCCTAAACCCTAAACCCTAAACCCTAACCCCTCAACCCTAAACCTTAAACCCTCAACCCTAAACCCTAAACCCTCAACCCTAAACCCTAAACCTTAAACCCCTAAACCATAAACCCTAAAACCGACTCCGCGATCTGCTGAAGTCACGGCCATGGCACCGCACGGTTCGGTGCCTCGGCGGATGCCACTGCAGCAGTGGCCAGGATCTCCTGAAGCGCACGCGGTGTAGGGTTTAGGGTGTAGGCTTCAGGGTGTAAGGTTTAAGGTTTAAGGTTTTGGGGTTTAGGGTTAAAGGTTTAAGGTTAAGGGTTTAGGGCTAAAGGTTTAAGGTTTACGGCTTAGGGTTTAAGGTTTAGGGTTTAAGGTTTAGGGCTTAGGGTTTAGGGTTTAAGGTTTAGGGATTAAGGTTGAGGGTTTAAAGTCTAGGGAGACTCCATCGTCGTCTAGCCAGACAACGTTCCTCACAACATTGCCGGCAAGCCCTACTTCTTTGGCTGTGAATTTCTTTTTGGCTGTGAGGTTTGGGGTTTAGGGTTTAGGGTTTAGAGCTTAGGGTTTGGGGTGAATCTTCCGAAACCCTAAGCCCTTGTAGAACCGCCTTCAACGCAGAGCTTGCCATGCCCTACCTTCTGGTCTTGGAGAGTAAGTAGTTCGAATTGGAACGGAAGCTCTGACATTGAAGTTTAGTTTCTTCAGGATGAGAAAAGCATGAACTGACGAATTATTGAGTTTGCCATCTTGTGCCGATTTGATGGACCGACAGTACCATGCCGCGAAACCGCACCTCAATGTTGACGATCTCCACCGGCTGTGTCGTCCTTCGTCGCGGACATTAGGACAACAGTTGTAGACGCTCACCCTTCCCACCAGTCTGACTACCACTACTGCTAAGACGACAAAGGCAGCGACGACGACGTCGACGCATCTGCGACTGCTACTTGTACTAGTGCTGCTACGGTCAAGGAACTTAGGGTGCAAGGAATGTTGGATTCAGGGAACTTAGGTATCAGGAAATTTTTAGGTTCGGCGAACTTAAGGTCTTCAGGATGTCTTTAGGGTCTTAAAGGCTTCAAAACCTCAATGCCCAGGCTCTCGGCAGGCTTGTTCAGCGGGAGCACGGTGGCATTCGCAGCGAGTACGGTGGCGTTGCTCTGCAGGCACATGACCGCAAGATATGTCCTGCGAAGGTCTCGGGTCTACTTGAAGGCTCATGGGACTTAGTAAGTAAGGTTATAAGTAGGTTATCCTTAGGATAACCCCACTTAGGGGACTTATAGCCCCAATTATAACCTACTCACTAAGTCCCATGATCCTCTCTAAGTACCCCAAACCCGAGAACCCATAAGTTGAAAGCACGTTCACTGGCCTCAGAATGACCCCCGAAGCCCGCCAACCTGGACCCGAGACCTAAACCCAAGAATCGAGCCCTGACAGAAAAGTCGTGCTCAGGGCTTAAGGATTTAGGGTTTAGGGTTTAGGTTTAAGGATTGGATGACCGATGCGACCGCATACGGACTGTTCCCCTTAGCCTAGCAGAAACTGCTTTTGTGCTAGCCTAGAACCAGACCCATCGAAAGACCTCGGTTCTGCTTGGTAAAGTTAGCATAGACAACAAACATAGCACTGAGAATCAGAGTGCCCAGGTGTAGAACAAACCAAGCGCAAAAAGGACAAGAATACCCGGCGACAGAATGGCACTGAACCCTAAACCCGAGAACTAACAATATCACCATCCTCAGGACAGGACCGCCGTCCCACATCCTAAACTCCAAGTCAATACACCCCAAAAAAGCCCTGACCCTTCAACCCTGACTGGGATACCCAGTAACCTAAGAATAAACAGGCCTCTCTTTTTGGTATTGGGTAACTTTATAAGGAACCTAGGACTACAAAAAGGGAATAAGGGTACTACTGCCTAGTCAATACACCCCAAAAAGCCCTGACCCTTCAACCCTGGACTCCTAAAGCCGAAACCCTACCTGAACCTACCAAACCCTACTTTTTTGTAGGTTCTTTCTATACACCCTAATATGGAATTTATAGGGACCCTACATTTTTTGTAGGTTTTGGTGGCTTAAGGTAAACCCTAAACCCTAAACTCAACACACCCGGAAAAGCCCTGACCCTTCAACCTGCGACTGCTAAACCCGAACTCAGAGACTCCAATACCCCTTAATTAAGGAATATACCTTAAATCATACTAGGGATCCTACTATAATTTAAGGTATCTTCCTGAATTAAAGGATATTGGAGTCTCTAGGAAAGCCACCGGGGCCGGAGGCAGGGACGCCAAACCCTGTTTTGATTCGCAGACGGACGAAGCCCTGTGAACGCTTCCAGAACCGAACCTGCGTAGAGCCCTTATAGAACCCGATAAGCCCGTATGAAACCCTTGGAGGAATCCTTCAACAAACCCTTCCCGAGACCGTAATTGAATCCTTCAAGGGGTTCCTCTAGAAGCCGTACAGAGATACCCCAAGAACCCCAAAAGGAATCCCGAAAGGAACTACAACCCTAAACCCTAAACAAAACCCTAATCCCTAACCGGAACTTATACCCCTAAACCCTAGACCCTAAAAGGAACTTATTGAAACCTTCATTCATGGAACCCTTAAAGGAACCATCGAGCCTCCCCTAGGCAGCGTTTCCGTGGGCGAAGGCGAGACGCGGAAAGAAAGCGCTGCGGTCGAGTGTGTTTAGGGTTTAGGGCTTTGGGGATCAGGTTTCAGGTTTAGGGTTTTGGGTTTATGTTCAGGGTTAAGGGTTTTGGTTCTTTCTTAGAGGTGGGTTTAGGTTGGGGTTCAGGATCGGGGGGCTTTAACTTTAGCTTTTTGATCTTGGGCGCAGGGTTTGGGATCCACTCATGGGACTTAGTAAAACAGGCTTTATAAAGGTTCCTTAATCGGTGTTTTAAGTAAGTAGCCCCCGGTTACCAAGTCCCAAGACCCTTTAAGTAAGGTTCAGGGCTACTGTTTTAGGGTGCTTGCAAGGCTATCGGGTTCATGGCTCCATGGAGTGCAGGAAGTTTTGTATGGAGTAGCGTTCAGGGTTTAGGGCTCTGGTTTTGGGTTTGGGTTTTGGGGTTTTGGGTTTATATAAGGCTTAGGTGTAGAGAGATGAAAGATGTACCTTAAATCATGACCTCTCAAAGCCCTTTTCTTCTCGTCCGCCGACAGAGGGCCAGCCTCAGCCAGTTTGGTAACATAGGACCATAGCAGAGGCGTCTGTTCATTGCTTCGTGGCGTCGCAATCCACGACTTTGGTACATGAGGATTCCGGTGTATACCCCAAGAGCACGACAGTAGTTTAGGCAGCTTACTTGAAGGCTCATGGGACTTAGTGAGTCAGGTTATAAGTAGGCTATAATTAGGATAACCCCACTTAGGGGACTTATAACCCCACTTATAACCGACTTCCTAAGCCCCATGATCCTCTAAGTAAACCCTAAACCCTAAACCCCATAGATCCCTATGAGGAACCCTATAGGTCCCTTTAAGGACCCCTTCAAGATCCTCTAAGTACACCTTCGAAAACCTGAACACCCCGAAAAGTCCACGGACTGCGACTACAAGCTGGTGAAGATTGAATTCCGCGAAAACGCAAACTCCTGGGCTACGGCATTGGGGCTGTTCTAACATAGCGGCTTTTTTATGACTTCAATGAGGTTTTGGTGTACTTTACACTATTTAGTTAAAATAAGGACGCAAAGCAACTATTACCAACTCTTCCAACTTCCAGATTACATGCAGGTTCCTTTCAATCGAGCTTGTGCCTAAAAGACTTCCTCAGAGAGTCTCTAGTTTCGGACAGAACCCTAAGCCCTACACCCTCCACCCCAAAACACCCCAAACCCTAAACCCTTAACCCTAAAGCCCTATACCCTAAACCCTAAAGCCCTACACCCTAAACCCTGAACCCTAGACCGTTCGTGGGCTCTGCTGTCTTGAGAACTGGAAGCCTGGGGGCGAGGGGCCGACAAGATCTGAGCAGCCCTAGCCTCCTCAACAAGAAAACCTAGAGACCCCAAGATCCCTTAATTAAGGAATATACCTTAAATTATAGTAGGATCCCTAATATGATTTAAGGTATATATTCCTTAGTTACTTAAGGGATATTGGAGTCTCTGGGAAGCTCATGTCGAGGTAAGTCAGCGGCTTATGGTTAACTTAGGGGCTGGGATCTCCTTCCTTAGGGTCTACTTTAATAGGGACTAGAAGGGATATTGCGTCTACCATCGTCAGAGCCCCCTTATATCTTTACATCAGATATTAGTTGCAAGACTTCCTTAATCATCTTCTCCTAGTTTCATAAGCTTATTTCCTTCTCATATCCTCACATCTGGTTCATTCCATTGTGATTTCGTTGAGTTCGAATAGCCCTCAATTGCACAAAAAGAACGCAGAGGGATCCCCAGAGGCTCCCACGGACAGATTCACCTGCCGTCCAGGGATGTGACTCCACTGCAGGCCTGGATCAAAACCTCCAGCCACTTCTAGTCTGGAGGGTCTGAGATTTAAAGCTTGCCTGGGTTAGGCTCTAAGACTCGAAAGGATTTTGGCATGTAGGTTCCATGAATCAAGCTAAACGTTCCAGGGCTCTTGGGTGCCAGGCGCGTGGGTTCCAGGAGAGGCCGGACCACAGCCTACCTGATGTGTGTGTGTGTGCGTAACCCTAAACCCTAAACCCTAAACCCTAAACCCTAAACCCTAAACCCTAAACCCTAAACCCTAAACCCTAAATGTGTGTGTGTGTCTTGCATGACTCTTCACTCCAGTGGTTTTAAAACTTCTAAAACTTCCGCAACCTTCCCATCCTAAACCCCAGAGCCCCAAACCCTAAACTAAGTGCGAACTCCAAATCCCTGAACCCGAACGTCCAAATTCCTGATGCTTGTTGCCCAAATCCCATTATTACAACTATAGTATACAGGGCTCCAAAGCCCTGTTCTAATATTTGAGGCCCCTACATTAGAGTCCAAACTCCTGATCCCTAAAGTCCACTCTCAGAGACTCCAATATCCTTTAATTAAGGAAAATACCTTAAATCATATTAGGGATCCTACTATAACTTAAGGCATATTCCGTAATTGACGGATCTTGGAATCTCAAGGATCCCCAAACCTTCAACTCTGAGTCACCTACACTCGACGGTCCCCAAGCCGCGTCGGCTCTAAGTTCGTCATACACCCGATACTCCAAAGCCTATGTCAAAAAGAAACATGCACAGATAGAAACGTAACGATTTGCAAAGACATACACATATTTATGTGTACATATACATATATATGTATGTAGAAGTGCGTATATATATATGTCATATTCTACTTACTAGTCTTATATTCTGTGGTATTCTAGCACGCTTTTGCCGGCCGTTGGGTCATGGCCCTGCCCAGAACGTCCTGAGAGTCACATTGCCAGGTGCTGCGTAGCGCAGGTGGACTTGGGCAGGTCGTCCACCGTTCAACGCGCAGAGGCACGTAAGCTCAATGCTGAAAATCCCTAAACCCTAAACTCTAAACCCCGAAACCCTAAACCCTAAATCCTAAATCCTAAACCCTAAATCCTAAACCCTAAATCCTAAACCCTAAGCTGAAGGTTTGAATTCTTGTTATGGTTTGGGGCTTAGCCTTATGTCACTTTTTTGAACTGTAAGATTTTCGGGTGTCAGGTTTCGGACAGTCGGGGCGAAGAGGTGAGGAGTTACGGTTGTAGGGCTTGAGGTCTCGGACCCTATACCGTGAACACCCCTAAACCCTAAACCCCTAAACCCCTAAACCCCTAAACCCCTAAACCCCTAAACCCCTAAACCCCTAAACCCCTAAACCCCTAAACCCCTAAACCCCTAAACCCTAAACCCCAACCCCTCAACCCTAAACCTTTGCCGAACCCGGTCTTGATCATCATGTTCGGATCTCCCACGTCCACTCTAAGCAAACGAAAAAGACAAAGAGGGCAGATGGCAGGGATCTTAAACAGGCCGAAAGGTAGCGTCGCTGTTCTTCCAGGCATCTAGCTGTTAGATATAGGACCCTTTTTATGGTATACGGAGACAAGATGTGACGATTTGCTCTAAAATAAGTACAGACTATCCGGTTTAGGGTTTCGGGGTTTCGGGGTTTAGGGTTTCAGGGTTCGGGGTTTAGGGTTTCGGGGTTTAGGGTTTAGGGTTTCGGGGTTTAGGGTTTAGGATGTCCGGGTTTAAGGTTTCGGGGTTTAGGGTTTAGGGCTTAGACTGTGAACCTCGAAAGGGCCCAAGCTGCAAGCCACGTGGCTTGATCTTGTGAATCCCGTCACGCTCCGACTCTAACTACTTTTCGTTGCGATAAATCTGTGTATGAATATATATATATATATAGATAGATAGATAGATATATATATATATATGTATATATATATATATATATATATATATATATATGCATGATATATATATATATATATGTATGATATATGTATATATGTATACAGATCGTAATGATCAGGATAGGGTCTTGCGTCATATTCTGATATATTTAGCACAAGGAACTCGAAAGAATGACTAAGCACTCTGGATATTACAGTCACAAACAGCAGCATCTTGCGGCAGTCGAGCGACGAGGATGCTTCACTACAGCAATCCTCAACTCTCAACAAAGCCGAAGATTCCTCTGAGCCTTGTGGCCTGAATCCCCCTTACCAACATTCACTGCTCTGCAGCCCCCCACTCCGGCCCATCGCACATGAAGTGCGGGGAAAGTGCGGCAGTTGTGTCCTCTTCATACCTCAAACTGGCTCTCGGAAAGGGAACGCTTTTTGACGGGGCTAGCGGTTTTAGGGAATCTGTTGCGGCATAAAAAGTTTGTCCGGCTCGGGCCTCATGAACGCCGAAAAAGGAGGAAAAAGCTCCCGGTGTCTGCGCTTGTGGCACTAGCTAGCATCGTGACAACCCATGTAGGAAAGTGAAAGCCGAGAACCTGCTACGTTCATCTTTTGGCGAAGGCAAGCGCCAGGATCAAAAGAAACTAACACAGAAGAGCAAGCACCAAAATAACAGCAGAGGCAACTGTACCGATGCTGCACAAGCATGAGCTGTTACGGATCACCGCCGCCATCGCCATCGCAAGCATCACACTCGTCGCTACTACGACCGACAACAAAACGAACAACGACAAAGGCGATACTTGGCGTAAAAATGCTTTGGAACATGAGGCACATGCTTCTACCATGCGGGATGTGCGTGTGTGTGCAAACGGTCGGACGGTTGAGTACATTGCGACACCAACTTGAACAACTCTTTCAAAAGCTGCTGAGGCATGCTGTCTGTGATACGCATGGGTTTCAGGAATAGGCCTCTCTGCACTCTGTTCTCAGAACACCTGATCTCATCTCTCGCCTTACGCTCTTGCAAAAAGCTCCTACCAAGAGCCAGAAGGTCTTTCGACCTACTCGGTTGCCAGATTTCGTATGCAGCCCTTGTTGGTGCTTGTTTGCGGGCACTATCGTTGCTCCCTCGACAGGACCCAATCAATGAGCTGTTCCCACAAGGCTCCGGAGAGGCTTCTACACACGTGAAGCCAAACCTCTGCACTAAACCCTAAACCCCTAAACCCTAAACCCTAAACACTCTCAACCCGACTCGAGATTCTCAAAGTTAAGGCCGCCCCATTAGAAGCTCAACTTCCAAAAGTTTGGGCAAAGAGTTCAGAGTGTAGGAAAGCATTTTGAGTGTTTAGGGCTATGCCGGAAGCCTGCAAGAAACCCTCAAATACTACTGTACCTCCACCGACCATTCCGCCAGGCCCTAACCCCGAATCCTGAACCTTCCCTAAAGCTCCACGTACCCATATAGTATATACTTAGGCCTTAAAGTACCTATATAACGACTACTTTGGGGCTTCAGTGTCTACTATAAAGGTACATGGAGCCTTTGGACTTGATCTCACACCTTCAACTCTGAAGCTCAAGCCACAACGGTTTAGGGTTTAGGGATATACCCTGAACCTTCACCGCGTCTACGCTTGCTTCCCTTGCTTTAGGCGCGATTCTATTGGGCCTTCGAAATCAAGGCTGAGTCATTTGCTTCGGGCTTCGACTAGGGAGTCCAACTCTCCCTTCACTCAAGGAAACCACCTTATTGCTCAAGCTCAGTTAAGCACACGACAACGCTAAACCCTAAACCCCACACCCTCGAAATCTAAACCCTACGAACGTCACATACACTTGAGATCGAGACTCTGGCAAGCGAGCAGGTCGCATCTTCATGCACTCGGCTTCTAAAACATGCGTAGACCTTCGAAGTTCACGTACAAAAACATTCGGAGACTCCTAAATCTACGATAGAAGCCGAACATGTCCCCACGGGTTCACAGGTTTAGGGTTTACCCAGGGCTTAGGGTTTAGGGTCCCCGCCCTTTCGGTTTAAGCCTCAGGACTTACGGCTTAAATTTTGCACCCACGTCAGCTGGAAGCTGCCTCTTTTGGGAAGTGAAGCACGTACACGCACCCCTCTCTCTCTCTCTCTCATCTTTGTCCCTAGCACCACCCAAAAACTGAAACTCTTCACCCTAAACCCCAAAACCCCCAAGCCCAAGACTGAAACCCTACACAGGTAAATCCCGCCAGCCTAGAACCCCCAAACCTGAAAACCCGAAAGCCCAAGCCCTGAACCGGAGACTCAAGTACCTCATTATGAAACCTATATGGTAAATCCGGAACAAAGACCCCTCATGTTCAGAAAGCCCTCAAATAAATGCTGGAAAACTTGGAACTCTAACCCCCTTAACCCTTAAACCCTCCACCGTAAAGCTGAGAAACCCTCCAGTGGACTTTAGGGTTTTGGCGGCTTAGACTTGACGATTTCAGATTCGGCAAAAGCTCCTTGGAGGGACCATGCTCGGACAACTAAAAGCTCTAGAAGCCATGCGACCGTCACCACAGGTCGCGTTCTTGAAACTGCCGAGACAGCCATGGCTGAGGGTTCAGTGTTCAGAACTCGAGCACATCGGGTTTGCAGATGGAACGATTAGAAAGCTAAGCCCCGGAACCCGAAACCCTAGACCTACCTAAACCTCTGGATCAGTTGAAGACTGCAGGTGGCGGCGCCAGGAGCGATTAAGGCTTTAAGGCTTGGGGTCTTGGGCCTGTCGCCATAAGCTGGTTTGGGGTTTTTCTTGGGGGTACTCATAGCACATCTGATTTCCTGCAAAACCCCTAAGTCATAGGGACCCTTAGGGGGGCAAGGGGGAGGGGGCTAGGGGACCATGTGTACAGGCGACTATACTTCCTTAAATCGGCCTGACTAGGTCCTTATGCTGGGCATTGAGGCCCCCTACCCTCTGACTAAGCCCAAGAGAGAGCGGAAGCTGCCTCTGCTGCTGTCACTAGGTTCACTTTGCTATGGCTGCCTGTTTGCCCTTAAAACGCGTTAAGCGCAGGGAGCATTCAAACATGGCGCCAGCCGAGTACGTCGGACTGGTGGCAGCCAAGTGTTGGGGTCATGCGGAGTAACCTGATTTACGGCCTTGGGCTTTGGGGTTCAGCATTTCACGGAACAGGCCTCAGGGTATCTAGGGTCAAAACGGCAATTACGATTCCTTTTAGGTTCAACTTAAAGCCCAAGACGCAGGCGACAGGACTTCGAGTGACCAGAAACTTCAAAATCAAATCTGAGGGGCACAGAACCAAATTCACGTTACCAGCTTGACGGGGCGTTCAAGCTTCACGCATGTGTGAGCAAACCCTGAACTCTTGCCCTAATCCGTAAACTTATGGGCCCTAAACCCCTAAAGGCCTAAACCCCAAAACCCTAAACCCGAAACCTTCAAAATGAGGATGGCACCCGAAACCTAAACTTCTAGAACTAAACGCTGCTCGTAGGCACGAGGACACCCCGCAAGCTGGTCCCGGTCATATAGGGGCCTGACTACTTAGAACTAAGGGTTTGAGGCACATTCTGTTGGCGAACTCTAGCGAAGCATACTACTAACTATTAAACTATTAAGGCCCCTATAGCATCGAAACTCGGATCTTATTCCTGTCTCCAAGCTGCGCGGCCGGTAGGATGCAGAAAAAAGCTTGGGCTTTCAGGCTGAGGCCTAACGATTCCAGGTTTGGGGTTCCACGCTTGATGACTTCTAGAAGCCCACGGGCTTTCAAAAGAAGCTGGGAGGCTCGGGTTAGGGTTTAGGGTTTAGGGGTTTAGGGGTTAAGGCTTTAGGGGATTAAGGGTTTAGGGTTTAGGGGTTTAGGGTTTTGGGGTTTTGGGGTTTTGGGGTTTAAGGGTTAAGGGGTGAAAGGGGTTTAGGGGTTTATATAGGGGTTTAGTGGTTTATGAGTTTAGGAGTTTGGGGTTTAGGGTTTAGAGGTTTAGGGGTTTAGGGTTTAGGGGTTTATATAGGGGTTTATGGGTTTAGGGGTTTAGGGTTTAGGGTTTAGGTTACAGGATTGAGGGTTTAGGAACATCATCGTTTCCCTAAACTTGGGTTGTCGAAATGACCGGAATCATCAGACTGAGACTACATAGGCCTCAAGGCGTTTTCTAGAGCTCAAAGAGAAACAACTCGACAATCATGGTCAAAGTAATCAGATTCGTACTGATAGTGATGGAAATGCTTTGCCGGAAGAGGTAAGAAGGAAGTAAGGCGATCAAGATGTCCACGACTGGGAGCTCAAATTCAAAGTCGGCTCATGCTGACTTCATGTATATAGATGGGCTTCTTCTCGTCAATCGCAAAGCACCTTGGGTTTAGGGTAAGGGGCTTAGGGTTTCAAGCACAAGGCGCGCATGCTTTGACAAAGACCCGAGTGGCTCCCTGGCGCAGATCTGCAGAAAGAGATGTGTGGTGGAACTCGACTGGTGCGAGCTCCATCATTCACTCTGATCTCGGAAAAGCCTGCAGGGTTCCGGGATTGGACTATGTCGAGAAGTTGGTTTCAAGTTGCAATAGCCAAGACGGCATCATATCTAAAATTTACTACATATCCTTACTATGGCAACTGAAAGCACTTTCATCGTCTTTGCTACATACCGTTGCCATGGCAAGTGAAGTTGACGCCGAAAAAGCTCTCCGATCCCCGAAGTGGCCAGAGCCGAAAGGGCCTATATAGGTTCACGGCCTACAGTAAACACCCAACCCTTGGAAGCTGGAAAAAGCATGACTAGTGTTGGCATTCCGTATACTTGGAGGGGCAGGGGACTTAGTAAGTAGGTTATAAGTAGGGTTATAATTGGGGTAACTCCATTTAGGGTACATATAACTCTACTTATAACCTACTTACTAAGTCCCCTGCCCTTCCAAGTAGTGTAATCCTAGGGCAAGAGGCGTTCCAGCCTCGTCTCGCAGATAGCGGAGCTTGATAATGTAGCCCTCTCATTGGTAAAACCCCCTTTCTGTAAGGGCCTTAATATTCGGATCCCCGTTATAATCCCTTTGAAGGTATGGTGATTCCTTCATCAGGGGCATACACTAACCTTGGCCTGTTTGGCCCTTGCGCTCCGATCCGGCCAACGCTGCTACTTCAGGGTCTGAGGGCCTGCAGGGCATACCGTCTATGGCCCGGTTCAGGGTTTAGGGCTGAGGGGGACATGGCTTGGGCCTTTCTTTGTATCGCGGAGGACTTTTCACCCAACAGAGC
Source organism: Symbiodinium sp. CCMP2592 (assembly GCA_905221615.1). Classification (NCBI taxonomy): domain Eukaryota; class Dinophyceae; order Suessiales; family Symbiodiniaceae; genus Symbiodinium; species Symbiodinium sp. CCMP2592. Next base: position 291,065 of record CAJNDT010006144.1, read on the forward strand.
ATACCACCTCTCCACGGTGCTTCGGGAAAACTGCGCACCACAAAAAACAAACTAATTCGGTAAATGAAAATGCGTCTCTTTGATTTGTGCTGTAACCCGAAACCCTAAAACCTATACCTAAACCCTAAACCCTAAACCTAAACCCCCAGCCTCAAAAGAAAGTGCGAGCTGCCGCGGAGTCCGAGTTTGCACTTGGTGCTGCATTTCGGGCTTAGGTTTAGGGTTTCGGGTTCAAGATTTGGGTGGTTGTCAAAATTAGGCTCCCTTCGTGGGTCCCTATTATCATGCGGCACCTATTATTATTTACAACCACCCATTTAAGTTTTGGGTTAAGGTTTCGGGGTTTAGGGATCAAGTCTCGGATTCACAATCCGAGTCGGACAGCTTGTGCCCCGATGAAACGCTCTGTGGCTGGAACCAAGCAGACCCTAAACCCCGCAAGCCCTTGAGTTCGACGGAGAAAGCCTAGACCCAAACCCTAACAACCCAAACCCTTGATCCGCAAACCCAATCCGAACGCTCCCTGGCCTGAATCAAACAGACTTGGAGCGTCGGCGGTGCACATGCGGGCGCGTGTTGAACTGGATGAAAGTCCTGCGGTTAGGGTATCGGGGTTTAGGGCGGTTTCAAGTTGAGGTGATTTTGTCCGCAGGCGCCGGCTCTCCACTAACTCTCACTACAGGACGGCTCACCTGGACATCCTGAATGTTACGGACTGGTAGACGATCTTTGTGAAGCAGTGTTCCACTGAGGTCCCCGAGGAAGAACCCACCGAGGAAGAAGCAGCGCCAGCACTCCCCACTGAAGTCGTCGTCGAAGAAGACGAGGGAGTCGCTCCGAGCCAGTGATAGGCCAACGCCAGCCAATCCCACCACGAAGACGAAGCCCAGTTGTATTCGAAGTCCCAATGATGTAGCATTTAGGGTTCCGTGAACCCTAAACCCTAAACATTATGGCTTGACGGCCTACGGCTTGGGATGGATGGTTTAGGGCGTATGATTTTCTTGCTGAGACCATAAACCGAAAGAACTTGAAACCCTAAACCCCACAACCTTAAACGCCTACAGCATTACCTGGGGCCCGCTTTAAAGTCCGGTTGCCCGCTCGTTCTGCGATGGGGCTTAGGGGCTGAAAAATGCGGACCGATTGACTTCTAGTCTGGTTCTATATAATGCAGGAACCTCATTAAGAAACCCTGGGCCTGTGACCCCAAAATAGTAGGATTCATATAAGGAACCCTAGTAAAGGCCCAAGGTTTCTTAGTCAGGTTCCTACATGATGCCCAAAATTGTGAATGTAACCTACCCTAAGACTTTAAACCCTCCCCCACACCCTAACCCTTGAACCCTAAGCCCCCAACTGTAAACCTTTGAACCCCTAAACCCCAAACGCCTAAACCCCAAACTCTAAACCCCAAACCCTAAACCCCAAACTCTAAACCTTCAAAAGGGTAACAACAAACATGCGTTTTCCCTGCACGGGTTGCAAGGTCCTTTCCACGGGGAGCGTCGCAGAGCCCTGGTGAGGATCGCGGTCTTTAGGGCTTCTTGTGGTTTAGGGTTTAGGGTCATAGAGTTTAGGGGTTTCAGAATTTAGGGTTTAGGGTTCCTCCCTAAAAACATGGGACATGCCATACTAGAAATGAAACACTATGCGCAGGAACGGCCAAGGTCCACGCGGTCCGCAGTGGCTGTGGGAACTTGTCAGAGCTTGCGAGCAAGGTTGAAGGTTTAGTAGTTTAGGGTTTAGGGTTCAGGGTTTATAGGGCTTATAGGGTTTATAGGGTTTAGGGTTTAGGTTTTGAGGTTCAGCTCCCGGACGGAGGTACATGAAAAAGTTCCTGCGTCAAGCTTCAGGAGAAGCAAGATCCTCGTCGCGGAAATCTAACCTGGGAGTTTCCGAAACTAGGGGTCCTCATATAAGGATCCTACTATTTAGGGTACTATATTAGGGTCTCCTATTTTCGGAAACTCTCATATCAAATACATCCCAATCCCAACGCCCAGGACTATTGCTTCTCCTCACCGCCATAGCAGCTACAGCTTGATTTCCACACAGCTGGCTACGGTTCGCTGGTCATTAGTACAACGACTGCAGCTCTGCTTCTTGTCGTTCAGGTTACTATGGGGTTGAGCATGATGTCGTTTTCGGTTGAACTATCATTAATGCTGGCATGAGCTGAAATGACTATAATTGTTATTCGTCTACGAGTACTGTGATCGCTGCCATCCTCCTCCCTGTCTTGCCTCTTACAAACGCCCCCTCAACCCTAAACCCTCAACCCTAAACCGTGAACCCAACGCCCTCAACCCAAAACCCCAAAACTCAAAAGTCTACATTGCCCTCAGCGCGATGCCTCCGTGAGAGCTCGTGTCCATTCGAGCTGCAAGTCACTGATGCTCTCCAGGTCCATCTGCTAGGTTTAGGGGTTAAGGGGTTTAGGGTTTAGGGTTCAGTTTTTAATGGTTTTTGTTGTTCAAGTTACATTAGATGACACTGGTAATCAAGAACAACAGCAATTGCGGCAAATATAATGTACTAACCACAAGTATATAATACGATATGCTTCTATTCTTAACAAACAATCTAGTCATTGTAATAACGGAACTAACAGTTCCGGATCTTCCAACAAGGCGAGAATGAGAAGCGCAGTTGCTATTTGATTGGGGCTTGTTTGGCCTAGAATAAGAGCCTTTAAGCCTTTACAATTTGACCAATGCTCCATGGTGTTCCTTCATTCGAATATACTTATAATGTAAGGACCTGATTCAGAAACCCTGAAACTTTATCACGGCTCTGTATAGGAATCCTAATATGTTGGGGCTGCAAGGCCAAGATTTCATCATCAGGTGCCTACATTAACATGATGTAGCCCACAAGCCTCTTGAAAAATTTAGGGCCCGTAGGGTGCAATTTATGAGCTCGGGCTGATACTTGAAGGCTCATGGGACTTAGTAAGTAAGGTTAGGTAACCCCCAGTTAAAACCTACATACTAAGTCCCATGATTCTCTAAGTAGAGTTTGGGGGTGCGGGCAAGACACTTCGTTCTTGGGGCATTTACGGAACCATAGGGTCCCAAAAAAGCACAGAAGCAAAAATGAGGATAGGGATATCCCACATAAACCCTCTTCACAGGAAGGCCAATAAGGTAGGGATATCCCCATCAAAGGCTTATGCTTATGTGCTCCTCGGGTCCCTAAAGTCAAGGCTTCTGCGTGTTGTGAATCGGCGGCCAGCGGCGGCCAACGGTTTTGGGTCTCATTGTGAAATTGTGAAGCGAGCTGTTTCAGCGGTGAAGCAGCCGAGAAACCGTGGCTTTGTTATGGATTTAAGGTGTAGATCATGAAAGGAACCCGGAAGCCCTAAACACGATCACCAAAGCACAAACAGAGCTCCTCATCGAAGCGGAACTTCTCTCTCTAAAGCCCCAAAACGCCTCGTTAGGGTTTAGGGCTAAGTGCGTCGTCGGCAGGGGCTTGGGGTTTAGGGTTTAGGGGGTCAGGGTCTAAGTTCCCGATTTTCCACGTAGAAAACGGCGAGGCACAGCTGTGACGGTTTTGTATTCGGCCAGATCCCACTTGCTGCTGTGACAGTGGTTGCCTGCGGCGTGTAGTGGGTGAGAGCGAAAGCATAATACCCCCCAAAGGCCCCAAACATCAAAACCCAAGCCTAGGACCCTCCCTAAACCCTAACACCCTAATCCCCAAACCCTAAACCGTAAACCCTAACACCCTAATCCCCAAACCCTAAACTCTAAACCCTAACGCCCTAATCCCCAAACCCTCACACCCTCATCCCTCAACCCCCTCGGGCTCGCGGAGTTCAGCAGGCTTAGGGGTTCAGGCCTAAACTCCCAACCCCGAAACCCGAAACCCCAAGCCGCTAGACCCTAAACCCAAATGAAGCCCAGGGTGAAGGTTCCAGGCGTCGGAGCACCCGGCTCAGGTTTTGAGGCGTAGGGTTTAGGGTACCCGTGTTTAGGGTTTAGAGTTTGAGGGTTTAACAGTTTAGGGCTTCGGGGCTTTAGGGGTTAACAGGTTGAGGGGGTTTAGGGTTTCGGGGCCATCAAAGAAAGGAGCGGCTAACGCTGAAAAGATCAGATCCCGAAACTCTGCACTAAAACTCAGAAGCCTCACCCCTAAAGCCCAGAACCATATACCCCCAAAGCATAGACTAGAAGCACGAAGCCCTTGAACCCCCCGAAACCCTGAACCCTACTTAAAGGATCATGGGACCTAGTAACTAGGGTTATACCTAGGGTAGCTATACTTATAATTACTTATGACCCCAATTAGGGTACTTATAACCTTACTTACTAAGTCCCCTGACCCTCCAAGTAGACCCTAAACCCTAAACCCCATAGATCCCTTTAAGGAACCCTATAGATCCCTTTAAGGAACCCTAGACCCTCCAAGTAAACCCTCAAGGAAAACCAAGAAGAAGCCCACACCTCGTCATCTGCCGTAGTCTCGGACGTGGTGGGGCTTTCGCAAACCAGGGGTTTCTCCTCGAAGAGACGGTAGGGTTTAGGGTTTCGGGTCAAGGGTTTAAGGGTTAAGGGTTAAGGGTTAAGGGTTTAAGGGTTTGGGTTAGGGTTTAGGGTTACTTCCATTATTACAATGACTGGATGGTTTGTTAAGAATAGAAGCATATCGTATAAACTTGTGATTAATATTACAGTCTATGTATCGCAGTTGCTGTTGTTCTTGATTATTCGTGTCATCTAGTATAACTTTAACAACAGTTCAACAAAAGCCCCGCATGGCATTGAAGCAGATGGACCTGGAGAGCATCAGAGACCTGCAGCCCGTGCAAATTTGGGTTTGAAGCACACGTTTTAAGGTGTGGTTTGCTAGGGCTTCTGGCCACCTGGCTCGGAGGCCTCACCCCCCCAAGGCTCGAGATGAATTAAGGGTCACGTCAAAGGTTCTTGGGCAGTTTTTGAAGCATAGCTGCAAGTGCCGTATAGCATATAATAGCCACCATGCTGCCAAGCCTGCTTAGAGCTTAGGGTCAGAAGTCCGTGTTCCTAAGCCCTAAACTCGAAACCCTGACTGCTGAATCCAGCGCATGCCCGGTCCGGTGCGATGTACACCATCCGGATCGATGGATCCTGGCTTTGGACAAAATCCTGCATGACCCTAAGGACTCTAAACTATGGGAATTATGGTACATTCCTTCTAGTGGGCAATGCAGGATTGTGTCCATCAACAGTACGACGACAAATCTTGGGGCTGGGGGGTTCGAAACGAAACTTGCGGGGCCTCAAGCTAACCCAAACCCTCACAACAACCCAACCTGAGGACTCAAAACAACCCGAAACTGCTGAATCCTAAATCCTGCACTTGTGGCTCGACCCTGCTACATCCTGCACCCTGGACCTTTTACAGGATCGATGACTGTGAGACTGATGCACCCGACCGAGACAAACCCAATCTCTGAGCTGGAGTTTTGAACTTAGGGTTTGGGTTTGCGGATTTGGGTTTGGGGCTTAGGGTTTACTGTAGGGTTCAGGGTTTAGGGGTTAGGCGTTTAGGGTTCAGCCCTTCTTCCTTGACACTGCAACCGGGCACATTTGTGGTTTAGGATTCAGGGGTTTGGGGCGAAGTGTTTAGGGGTTTGGGGATTGGGGGGTTTAGGGTTTAGGGGTTAACCCTTAAGGGCTCTAGGGGCAAACCCTGAGCCGTTAGGGGATTGTTGAACTACTGCTGCTTGGAGGGTCGGGGGACTTCGTAAGAAGTGATTTTGTAGAGTTGTAAGTACCGTGACTCCAATTATATAAAACTCCGCCTTTTGCCTACTTACAAGTCATCCGACCCTCCCTTATAAATCCCCTTATAGATCCCTTTCAGGAGCCCTTTCAGGGATCGCAAACGGAGTCTTTCAACATTCCCCTCAAGATTCCTGCAAATGTCACCAGCGGATTCTGTCAACTGTACCCAGCAGATGCACTCAACCCTGAAACCTAAACTCTTGACCCTAAACCCTAGACCCTAGTAAACCCTAAACCCTAAAACCTAAACCCTAACCCCTAGCTGTTAAACCCTTAACCCTAGTTGAAGGAATCGGAGTCGAAAGGATCCCGGTTGACAGAAACGCCCACAGTTGATAAAGAAGGCTTCGACCCTTTTGAGGAGCCCTTTAAGGATCCTGTTAAGCAGCCCTAATTTCTAAGTCATCCGACCCTCCAAGTGAAGTCCGTCCTCCTTGGGTGGCGACTGAGGCAAGCTGGTCATGCGCGGAATCGCGGCTGCTGGCCTTCGCGGAGATCAAAGGTTTAGGGTTCAGGGCTTTCTCGATTTACGGGGGATTTGGGGTGTTGGAGTTCACGGCTAAGGGGTTGTTCGGGCTTACGGAAGTTTCGGGTTTTAAACCTAAGCTTTAGGGTATAGTCACCGAAGCCCTACAAAGGCCTATGGAAATCAATCACCAAAAGCCCTAGCAACCCTAGTAAAAAGCTCGTCGAACCTAAAGCAAACATTCCCAACCGACGAAGAGAATGCGACAACCACAAAGCAAAAGTCTCTTTCAGCACCCAGACAAAGCAAAAAAAACCGTTCCCAGGCCTTCCATTGTCCGCCTGCTTTCTGCACTCTGTGCTTCCTTCAAAAACAGAGGACCCTAAAGAACCCCGACTCCTGAACCCTAAACCCCGAACCGAAGCCCCTAAGCGCGAAACCCAAAGCCCTCAACGATCGGATCTGTAATGCGCAGACACCTCATCGTCGGGGCCATGACCGGCCTCGGCTTGCAATGCGCTCTGTGGAAGCCTCGAGGCCTGTCAGCCTGTACTAGAAGAAGCAGCATCCTCTACTCATCCTGCTCCTGCGGTCGTCGTCGCGTCGGTCGTCGTTAGGCGTATTTAGTGATGACAACAGCGGCACGATTGGTTTTAGTAGCTGAGCCGCACACTCGCGACATTCCAAACTGCAGCCAAGCAGCATGAAAAATGGAACAGCAATGATTGGTGGCGAATTGCAGGGCATCGGCAAGACATTCCTTACTCGGGGAACCAAGCGTTAGATTCAAGTGTCCATCGCTGATACCATACATGAGGATGCAGAAACTATGCAGAAAGTCCAGCTTTCCTGGGGTCCCACCAACACATAAGGAAGCCTCCTGCTTAAAGGAAAAGAGCCTACTTGGAGGATCATGGGACTTAGTAAGTAAGGTTATAAGTACCTTAAGTGGGGTTATAAGTATAGTTACCCCAATTATAAGCCCAGATACTAAGTCTCATGATCCTTTAAGTAGGCATCTGGCCCCGAAAGATGCCTAGCTTAAATTGGGGTTACATGTCCCCTAAGTGGGGTTATCCTACTTATAACCTACTTATAACCTTACTTACTAAGTCCCATGAGCCTTCAAGTACCTTAAATCTTGCTCGCGATCGCGGTTTTGACTTAACTGTCTTGATGATGTGGTGTTGTGCTTGTAATGGTGGTTGTAGCTGTCTCGGTTCGTGGTGGTCTTGCCATAGCTGCTGTTCGTCCTGTCGTACAAGTTCCTCCTGCTGCTGCATGTTTTTGTCATTTTATTCTTGCAATTGTGTTTGCTAGTCTTTTTGCTATTGTTATTGTCTTTGCTGTGGCTGTTGACGCTCCTGCGCCTGCGAAGTATGCCTTCTGGTAGCGAAGCTTTCCGCTTCCCGAGGGTCACCAGGGTAACGGTGACTGACGCAGGCTGAAGCGGTTTGGGGTCAGTTTCTTTGGTTGTGTGGGTTATGGTTTAGGGTTTCTGGGTTAGGAAGCTTAGTGCGGCTTAAAACGTGGGTTTGGCGATCCTGCATCCTCAGCTTTGGTCCAAGTCTCGGCACTGCCCGGGTTGACTCAACAGCCGACTCTGCGGCAGCCGTGTGCTGCTCCTGATTGGAGGTTCATGGGTAGTTATAAGTTATAAGTCGAGTTATAAGTCCTGCCCTCTAATATGCGGGAGAACTGTGGTTACCCTACTTATAATGCCAGTTACCTGCCCTCTAATACGGCGTAGAACTGGTTACCCTGCTTATAATGCCAGTAATAACTAAACCCTAAACCCTAAACCCTGAACCCTAAACCCTAAACCCTAAAACCCTAAACCCTACTACCTATGAACGTGCGAGTCGCCCCAAGAAGCAACGGTCCCCAGCGGTTTCCTACGTCCTGGGGCGCCCAGAAGGATAGCCCAATTCGCGATCGCATGGGGGTTTGCCGCCCAAAACAAGGAAAAAGGAAACCACCCGAAAAGGAGAGTTTAGAGCTTTAGGGTTTTAAACTGTGAAACGGAAAACAAAGCAAAGTCGCAGAACAAGTAACTAATATAGGGGCCTTAATAATTATCTATACTCTTTTGGGGGTTCCCTACTATTTTTTCCAGCGTGCAGACACGGAGGTCTGAGCACAGAACCCTTAATGTCAGATAAGCAGCGTCGGATCTGTGGCGGCGTGAAGCCGGAGGCAGAAAAGACTGACTTGACTCTATCGAACCTACTGTTACTGGGTTTAGTGAAACATGAAAACCTCATTTAAACAATTAGGTGCCTTCGTCATCTGAGGACAAAACTAGACTCGGTTCACGGGAATCTGCAGATGGGGACAGGTGCGATCAGGACTTTATGATGTGTCCTGGGGGTGGACACTCATTCGGTGACGACACATTCGGTGACGAAACATTCGGTGACGAAGCTTTCGGTGATGCAGCTTCTGTATATAATATCTTCTTGGCTTAGCAGAATATCAATAACGTGCAAAGCCGACCTTAAGTTGCCTAGCGTTGATTGTTGAAGATCCCTTGTCTGTGTATCGCGTTCTGTATTACGTACTGTTGATGTTCCGAATTACTCTCATCATAGTTTTCTTGTCTCCCCAATAGCAGAAAAGCATCTTTAAACGTCTCATGCAACCATGATGCTCTGGGTTTTCCTGGTCTTCTATACTCATGTCTTGTGACAAATGTGTATGGTTCGAAGATCACTTGTCTCATAGGGTCGTTATGGTTCGTTCGGAGTATATGGCCCAGCAGTTTAACTTTTCTTTTCTTCCATGTCGCAGAAAATTTTTCAATGTCCTTTTGATAAGTTGTCCGTAACATATCTAATACTTTCTGGTTGGTGTACGTGCGGTCTATATGAGTCGGAGGGATTTTGAGAATGCGTCTTATTCCCTTCATCTGGAATGAATTTATTTTAGATACGTCCGATGCAGTAAGCTGTATGCATTCTAACCCATAAAGTATTTTACTTTTCAATATAGACTCGAAGACTCTGATTTTCCATTGTATTGTATTTTGCGCCTTGTTCCAAAACAACTTAAGCCTGTTACATGTTGAAAGTGCATCCGCTATTCTGTTTTGAACCTCTCTGTGGTTGTTTACATCATCCGTTAATAAAGTTCCTAAGTACGTCGCATGATGTTTACGCGGAACAAGTGTGCCGTCAATGTACTTTATGCTGGATTGTTTTTGGTTAAGAGTAAGGTTGATACATTTGTCGTAGTTTAGTCGCATGTTGTAATAATCGGATTCTGATTGTATTTCATGCAACAGTTTGTTGATGGTGTGTGTGTGGGTGCCAAAGACTAGAGTATCGTCAGCATATAGTATCTCGGCAAATCGCATGCCTTTTATTGGTTCTTGCTGCTTCGGCGTATTCAGTTTTGTCTTTATGTCACGGAACATGGCAGACATTAGGATGGTAAACAGATATGGTGATAAAGGACATCCTTGTCTTATGCCAGAATGTTGTCTCCTATTTGCGGAATAATTTTCTTCTGCTCGTATCCTAAACTGAGGATCTTCATACATCTGTTCTACGAGTTTCAGCATTTTTGGTGGGGTTTTGATCCTGCGTAGAACCTGTAGCAACTTAGACTGACTTACTTTGTCAAACGCCTTTTCCCAATCTAATAAAATAATCGAGATATTGGAGTGTTGACGTTCTGCCATATCTAACAAACGTCGTGCCAAAAAAATAGCTTGTGCTGTTGATTTGCCAGGTCTAAAACCGTATTGAGTTTGTGTTATCCAAGGATCATAAGCAGCTATGAACCTTCCGCGGAGTAAACCTGCAAGGAGTTTATAAAAGACTTGTAGCAGTGCAATCGGTCTATAGTTTTGCATGCGAGTGGCGTCTCCTTTTTTATAAATAGCTGCAATGTTGGCGTGCTTGAAGGACTCTGGGTACTGCTCAGAGGTGATAATGTGGTTGTAGAACTTTAGCAGGGAGAGCCTGTTAGCTTCATCAAGCCATTTTACCAATTCTGCTCCGCATCCATCTGGACCTGGTGCTTTGTTGTTTTTCTGTGCGTTAATAACAACATCTAATTCCTGCATGCTGAACAAATCCGCTTGCATGGTGGACTCACCTTCTATTAGGAAATTAGTCTCTTTGGAGTGATCTAGATTATCATTCTGCGGTTGTGCCCATTGTACTTCAGCAAAGTATTTCGCTGCAGCTTCTGCAAAGTCTTTTTCTTTGATGAGATTGCCGTCTTTATCGCGGTATTTTATACGTTTTGGTTGAAATGTTTTCCTTGCTTTTTTTAATCCATCCCATTTGTATCCATCTCGATCTATTTCTTCCAGCTCCTGTACCAAGGATTTTTCCTTATCTATTCTGGCATGTTTTCGAATCTCTTTTTTGAGTGATTTAGCTTTTTCAACTTCTCCATTTTCAAGAGCGGTCTGTTTTTCTTCGATGAGTTGCCACGTTTTTTCTGTGAGGTAGTGTTTCTTCATGGATACAGGAATCTTTGTTAAACATTTGTCTGCTGCTTTTTGTAAAATATCTGAAAAACTTTCAAACGCTAGAGCAGGGTCCCAGGTTGGATTGGCTATTTCATCTTGTAATTGTCTTTGGACTTCTGAGTTGTAATTGGCTTGTTGTACGTTATTCGGTTGTCGATATTTGTTTGGCTGTTGCTTTAATCTCCAAGCTTTCTTTTTAGTTGCGAATTTCACTTTGAGATCTGCAATGATCAAGGCGTGATCGGAATCTAATAAGGTGGTCTGTATACTGTCAACATTTTGTATGGAGTTTTTCCATCTGTCGTTGATCATGATATAATCCATCTGCGCGTGAGTATCGGTATTGATATTGTGATTGCTGAACTGTTGGGTTGTTGGTCCTCTATAGGTAGCGAGTTTATGAATGGGTTTTTCAAACCATGTGTTCATTACGATGAAGTCATGTGTCAAGGCAAATTCAGTAAAAAGTTGGCGATTGTGCTTCTGAGTTTCACTTAGTTGCTCGATGTTAGATGCATCGTTTCTGTAAATGTGCTTTCCAATGCTACGATTTTCTCCCGGTAGTTGTTCCATAAGTCTCGCGTTAAAATCCCCCATAACAATGTTGATATCATGACGCTTCCACCCCGAAATTTGTTGAGTAAGAGAATCGTAATGTGCTGCTTTGTCCTGTTTTGAATGTCCCGCGTGTGGTGCGTGTGTTGCTAAGATGTTTAAACGGATCGGCACATCATTGATGCTTAATGAAATAATCTTGTTGTTTATTGCGGCAATCTCGATCTCCATATATGGACTACGCTTATAAACTATAGCACATCCAAGTTTCTCTGTTGATTTTTGTCTGATTCTCATCCTTTCTCGTTGTGCAATATCCGGTGGAATTTTGTCTTTTTTGACTTTATTATTATATTCATCTAATTGTGCGTCAACTTGCTTTCTCTTGTCATCATCGATATTACTTGTGAAATAGAAAGCATAGTTGTCATGAATCTCTTTTCCCGTGTAGTTTATGTGAGTTTCTTGCAATGCCAATATGTCAAGGTTGTGTTTTTCCATTAAGTAAAGAATTTGTTGTCTACCAGTAATGAAGTTCATGCCACGTACATTGAAAGTAGCTATTCGGATCGTTCGATTTATGGTTTTTGATTTGGTTGTCGGGGTGGTCGATGTCTTTGCTTCTTGTGTTTCACTATTCCCAGCTTCACGTTCGTTGTGCTGGTCGTTTACAAACTGGTTTTCCGATGATATATGCCTAAATCTTTCTTCGGCAAGGATTCTTTCTTGAGCCTCTGTGAGAGTGTATGGAAGCTTGGCCAGAGCCTTCCAACACTGCCTCGCCCTTCGGTATTCTCTCCTGTTTATACTTCTACGGTATCTTCTGCCACTTTTGTGGCTGATTATGGCAATTTGAGATCTTTTCCCTCGTTTGTGTGTGCGTTTTCCTGGGTGAGGCTTGGGTTCTGGACTCGTTTTGTTCGCGCTCCTTTCCTTAGAAGGTGGGCGCGTCTCCCGCCGTACCAACGGTTGGGGGGTAGAGTCGGGCAGCGTACTGTTAGGATTAGCAGTATGTTTATTCTCCAGGTATGCGTTAGTGTTATGATTATATCGGCTTTCAACGTAGAGACTAGTATTACAAGTACAAGTCATTCGGTGACGAGTCATTCGGTGACGAATCATTCGGTGACGAATCTTTCGGTGATGGACCACTTTATGCTCCACTTGCGTAACAACTTTGCTGTCATCACCTGCTACTCCCCGTTTATAATACCTGTAGCGCGCTTGGCAGTCCACTTTGTTTTCATCCCGCGCTTGTGTTGGAAGGCAACGTCCCTACAGGACCGTATCGGGCTCTAAGATGCGCTTGGCTATCTTGTTCAGATGTTCGTCGTACTTGGTTGGAAACTCTTCCTGTGCAATGGCCCTTACTTCGAAAAGAAACGGGGCTCTTGTCTTCAATGCTTGCGTTCCCATTCTCAAATATGAGCCTTTCCCTTCACTTCCTAAGCCTACGGCTTTCAGGAAATCCCCTGGCGTCAGTACTCCTTCCTGCTCGCTGCGCTTGCCCTTGCCCTTGTTGCCAATCACCTTGCGGCTCATGTTCGCGGAGTACGCGGCTTGGAATTCATCCTCAAACTGTCTCGCCGAAAACAACTTCTTGGCCACGTAGATTTTGGCAGTCCCGTGGAGGTGGTCTATGGCCACCCAGGCTAGGTAGTTCTCTGTGTCCTTCTCCTGGATTGTCAAATGTTTCCACGAATGCTTCCACTGGGTGCTTGGCGTAAGTTTGGAGATCACTGTCATAATGGCTTTCAGAGGTTCCGTCTGTAAGCGGTCAAAGGTGGAAATGCATGGCTCGAATTTGATGTAACCGTTGATGCCATCTCTGTTGTTGCCGCTCTGAAAAGTCTGGAGCTTGTCATTGTTCCATTCAGCGATCCCCTTCTTCTCACCGTTTTGCATGAACCATTCCATGATCTTCTGCCTATTTGCAAAGCTGCCCGCATCTACCATACTGAATGGCGATATGTTCCGTCCTTTGCGATGATCATAGCTAAACTTTTCAATGTCTTTGTCATGGACTCCAGCCTGCTTCGCAACCCATGAAATCATGGCCTCACGATGGTGGAAAAGGATTTGTGCATTCGCGTCATTGACCTCTACATACTGCCACCAGTTCTTCACCATGATCTTCCTGGCCGTTTCCCCTCTTTGTCGATCTACTTCATGGTATAGCAGAAACGCGAGTTGGTTTTGGGATGCCCTCATCTGATCTCGTAGGTCATGCATGTCCTCAATAAGGTCCTTGATCTCGTGTCCTTGTTGGTCCTTCATGTCTTCGTCAAGTCTTTTGGGTGCTACTTCTTCTTCTTCTTTGGCTTCATGTTCTTCACTGCGTCCTTTCTTTGCTTGTATTGGCGTATTGTTATGCGATCTGCTGTCGGGACTTCTTTTAGACGCCCCCGGCCCCCATTGTCGGGGGCCACTTTCATCCATTGCTGCTGGAGTTTGTCTATCTTCAACGCTGCCTGAACCCACACGGCTAGAACCCCTACTATAATCATAGTATTATGGGCACCAAAACCCTATTCAAAATCAAAGCTCCTCCAAGTCTTTGAAGTGGTCCATGGCACGACCGAACTCCTCGAGACACCAGGGATTGTTCTCGAGATCTGAGGTCAGAGTTTGGGGTTAAGGGTTCAGGGTTGTTTACAAGGGTATTGAAATTTAGGGCTTTGGGTCTGCCGAGTGTTTTGGAGTCTGATGTGTAAAGTTCAGAAATTGAAATTTAGGGCTTTGGGTCTGCAGGGTGTTTTGGAGTCTGATGCGTAAAGTTCAGAAATTTAATGGATTCCTTCACACCCTAGAACCCATGAGCCCTAAACCCTAGACCCTAAACCCTGAACCCTAAACCCTAAAGCCTAAAGCCTTGAACCCTAAAACCCCCAAGCCGTCCCGGGAAACGACAGAGGCCAAGCCTCGCTAGACCCTAAACCCTGAACCCTATAGATCCCTTTAAAGAGCCCTTTAAGGAAACCCTAGTTACTAAGTCCCATGATCCTTTAAGCAGAGGCCAGGCCTCGCACGTCAGCAGGCTTCCCAGCTTTTTGTGCAGGCGTTGGCGGACACGCCGCTTGACCTGCTCAGTGACTCCAACATCCCTTAATTAAGGAATAGGGATCTTACTATAGTTTAAGGTATATCCCTTTATTAAGGAGTATACCTTAAATCATATCAGGGATCTTACTCTAATTTAAGGTATATTCCTTAATTAAGGGATATTGGAGTCTTAGGCGAGCTCCGGCTGGGTAGAGCCCAAAGCCTGCAACGATATTGAAACCTATACCCTGACTCTGACACTCCACGAAAAAACAACAACACCCGAAAACCCTTGGGGGGTGACCTTCGCTAAAACCTTAAAGGAACCCTTAAAAGACCTCTACACCACAAGCCCTAAACCGTACCCTCAAGCCTTAAAGAAGGACCCTTAAAGGACCCCTAATGTCTACTCAAAGCTTCGGAATGGTAGCTACGGGGCTGTCGGGCTTAAGTCTTGGAATGTGGGAATTGAGAAGCTAAACCCTACTTCAAGGCCCAGGGGCTTAATAAGTAAGGTTATAAGTTAGAGGCTGCCCCCACCCTGTAATAGTGACATTAAGGATTATACTAGGGCCCTATTATTTTCCTATTATACCACTATTACAGGGTGGGGGCAGCTTCTAAGTTATAAGTTAGTATAGCCTGAGCCCCTAAGTAGACGCTAAACCTAAAGCCTGATCCTCCTCTGAGAACGCAGGCTCTCGCATGAGACATGAAGTTCGAAAACGAATTACATCCATCCATCGTTTCGCGAGCAGCAACCGCAATATCACCATCCGAAAGCTGCAGCAGTAGTTGTTCTTGCCATCGGAGTCAGGAACAGTAGGACTAGCAGGAGGAAGAGGAGGAGAAAGAGGAGGAGGAGGAGGAGGAGGAGGGGGAGGAGGAGCAGGAGTTGCAGACGCAAGCGCAATCAGAATCATCATCATCATCATCATCATCATGTCGTCATACAGAATCGCAGCCTACAGCGACACCAGCAACGACAACAACAACCATCAGCAGTACCGCTACAGCCATGACACAACAAGACCGCACCCGCAACTAAACACTCACAAAGCCCAGTACCCCTTAACTAAGCAATACATTGAAGCCCTAAAAACAAGTAATCTCGATCCCTTGTATAATCAAGGCGTGTTGAACTGTAGTAATAAAACTAATTACCCATATTCCTGAATTGAAGAGTCTTGGGAATCTTGTTTCGTCCCCTAAGCCTCTGCCAGGAACTACTTTCCAGGGATACCCTATTTGGCCCTTTTTCCAGAAAAACTATCGGTTAAGCTCCGGGAATTTCCCGTACCCCAACATGCTCAAAGGCTGCTAGCTAGCACAGAGGTTCGAATTATGAGTAAGCCATTGTACTTGAAGGCTCATGGGACTTAGTAATTAAGTGGGGTCGTAATTGGGGTTATAAGTGCCTAAGTTCTGTTCTTATAATAATCACCCTACTTCTAACCTTACTTACTAAGTCCCATGAGCCTTTAAGATGAGCCTTTAAGTAGCCTCTTTACAATATACCCCAAATCGCTATTCCTAGATGTTCAACTCTCCACAGCAAAATTCCTACTCAAACCCGACAACAACCCAAGACAAAAACTACGCAAACAGCCGAGTCCAAAAATGGTGTAAACAATGTGTGTGTGTGTGTGCATTATGTATAACATATATATATATATATGTATACATCGGTATATGCATATACATATATATACACACCTCTCTCTTAAAAGGAAAGTGCCAAGTTGCAGCACGGTTTGGCGCATCAGCACTCGCTGTGGCTGCCGAGACGAGGATCTCCTCCAGCTCCAGAAGCGTCGGGCTGTAAAGGGCTTTGGGCTTCTTGGGGGTTTAAAGGAAACTTCAGAAAGTTTCAATATGGTTTCAGGGTAGGATACCTTATAATTTACCATAAAGGGTGTAGGATAATCATATTCCAACTTTATGGCTTTTACTATAGGGCTTAGGAATTAATGTAGGAACCTGATTAAGAAAGCCTGGGCCTATAACTCCAAAAAAGTAGGATTCATACAAGGAACCCGAATAAAGGCCCAAGGTTTCTTAATCAGGTTCCTACACTAGGGCTTTCGGGTCTTAAAGGGCTTTAGGGTTTTAAACTGGGATTGTTGTGTGTGCCTTTCTTTGGGGGACTTTGGTAGGACGTCAGATTGTTGTACGTTTCTTTAAGGTCTTTGCGCATTGTAGCATGGGTGTACTTAGAATGTTTCCAGGGTTTACAGGGTGTTTGAAGGCTTTTGTAAGGCCTGAAATGAGGTGTAATGGCTCTTCAAACAAGTTTCTGTCAGGGTTTTGCACAGGGTTTGGGTTTAGACATGTCTTTTGGTATGTCTTGTCGGGTTTGTATAGAGTTTTATACGGGTTCATGCGATTTCGGGCCGTTCTAGAAGAGTTTGCAAGATCACGATTGACAAAGGTTCTGCATGCAAGGGTTTGAAAATGGAACCTCTCAGGGTTGCACCACGGGTTTAGGCTCTCATGGCTGCTTAGAGGGTTCCTCAAGGGTTCCATAGTAAGGGTGCATCAAGGCAATCGTTCTACACTACTTGGAGGAGCAGGGGACTTAGTAAGTAAGGTTATAAGTAGGTTATAATTAGGATAACCCCACTTAGGGGACTTATAACCCCAATTATAAGCTACTTACTAAGTCCCCTGTCCTTCCAAGTAGGGGCTGAAGGCTTTTAGGGCTTTCTGATTTCGGGCTTTCGGGGCTTGGGGTTAAGTAACGGCCAAGGCCCTAGACTTCACCAGAACCTTGAATCCCTAAACACTAAACCCCGAAACCTAGAAACCGAAAAACCAGCCCCGAAACCTTCAACTCGAAGAACGCAAAAAAAATATCCCGAAGCCACCAGATCATGATCTGCAAAAGCACAAAAATTCTCGAATGCATCTTATAGGAAGGCGTCATAGTCATGGCCTTACTGTAAACATTAAGGCCCCGATGCTTGAAAACAAGCTCCAAAAAAGCGTGACACCTTGACCCGCAGCCTGTAGAACCCAAGACCCCGTAAATGAGGAATATGGCTTGAACTCTACGTCTCAGGTTTCCAATCATGGCCTTGACCCTGCTGCCCACGGCAGATATAGTAGGGCTTCGGCACTCCCCGAACATGCCCACGCCCGAATCTCCAGGATTGGGGTCTTGGAAGCATTGTGTTGGGATGTAGACCCCTGACTGGCCCATAAACAAAAGGTGTTGTTAATCAGGGTATTATAGTATACTATGATCTACTGAATGTGATAAGCTATTAATAAGTTTTAACGTACCGTAGTAATAAACTAAATATATTGTGAACTAGATCACATAGTATATAAAAAAACCACAGAGTATGTTATATAACATACCATATCATGTACTATCGTATACTACATTATACAGTGTATAATGTACTAGATAAGAATCTGTGAAGGTACTGTATCATATTACCATCTTGTACCATATGCTACTAGGTTGGCCCTGAAAGCCTCTGGAAAACAATCGTAAACAGGGTCCTATTAATCGGAGGCCTCAAAAGGTGGGATGAAGGTAGGTAGGATTAAGGATCCCTTATATAAGGACTCCTATTTGGGAATAGCCCACCTACCTTCATCCCACCTCTTGAGGCCTCCGAATTAAGCCCAATGAGGGCAAAACGTAAAACATCCCAACGGCCTACCTAGGCTACACTCGGGCCCACAGTAACATACTGTATCATATACAATAGTTATCGTATACTTTATTATACAGTACGGTTTAGGGTTTAGGGTTTAGCACATTAAACTGTAAAGGTACTACATAACATTTCCATCTTACACACACTGGCTACACTCGGGCCCACAGCCTCAGCCCCAAGAAGGGTCCTCCAAGCTGGAATCCGAGAGCCGGCTCCTCCTTCCGTTCCGATCCGGGCTCTAGGGCCGGGGTTTAGGCTAGGATACGCAGTAACCTAAGAAAAAAAAGGCCTCTCTTTTTGGTATTGGGTAACTTTATAAGGAACCTAGGACTACAAAAAGGGAATAAGGGTACTACTGGGCATCCTAGTAGGGTTTAGGATTTAAAGGCTTCCTTTAAAAGTGGCCCTTAAGCGTTTAGGGTTTACGGGAGTTTTAAGGGTTTTTAAACGCCATTTAAGGGTTCCTTTAAGGGGCTTTAGGGGTTTAGGGTCTAAGCAGATTTTAAGAGTTCCTTTGACGGTCATTCAAGGGATCCTTTGAGGCCTAAACTGAGTTGCCAATTATAACCCTACTTATAGCCTCTAAGTCCCCTGCCCCTCCGATTAAGATTTGAGTTTAGGGTTTAGGATTTAGGATTTAGGATTTAGTTTAGGGTTTGGGCTTTTTTGTTTTGAGAGCCTGTTTCCTGACCGCAGAGGTTTGGAGAGCCGCAGGGGTTTAGGCTTTAGGGTTCAACTGCTTTTGGGTTTAAGGTTTAGGGTAAAAACCCCCGCTACGTCCTGGAAGAGCCTGTCTTGGCAGCACGCGGGACTTGAACGGTCGCGGCTGTGGCGCTTTCGATCTCGGCAACTCCCAGGCACATGGCGAAAGAGTCCTCGGAGGCTTTACCAAAACCATTGAACCCTAAACCCCTAAACCCTAAACCCCTAAACCCCTGAACCCTAAACCCCTAGGCCCCTAAACCCTGCGGGCTCTAGGCCTGGGGCTCAAGGCCCTTTCTGTTCAGATTTTGCAGGTTCGTGTCCCGGAATGGGTAGGGATCCTACTATAATTTACGGTATATTCCCTAATTAAGGATATTGGAGTCTCTAGGCACGATTTGTCTCGGTTGAGGGTTTGGGCTGTAGCGATCCCCCCTTTTGCGACGATACGGGCCTGGTTCGGGTATGTGCCATGCTAAACCTTCAACGCAAACTTGCTTGGAGACGTTCTCTGACCATGATCAGTATGCGCGATCATCTATATAATAATTACAAACGCTCATAAACATCTTGCTAACCCTACTTAGAGCATCCAAGTAGAGCCAACACCCAAATAGATCCTGTTCAGACACAGAGGCAACACCAAAGCAAGCTGCATGAAACGTAGAATATTGCGGGTGTCATGTCAACCATTGGAGTTGCAACTGATAGCCGTGGTCACTATGATCCATACTACCTCTATGATCACCGTGATCACTGTCACAGTTGCAATAGGTGTTCTAGGGCTGCTGCTACCAGGATCCTTTCCATGAATCTCTTGAGACAGTCTTGCTTCTTTCGGCACGCTCCCACATGTTGTACTTGTGGCGAGAAGTTGACAGGTCTGGCAAGGTTGTGACCGAAAGGGCTACCCTAATCATGCCTGTCATGATTGCTGTGACTAGTGACTGGTGCCGCCTTCATTAAACACTGCTCCTGCTTGGCTTTCCGCATACAACATGGTAGGCGCTGTTGTTGCTAACCTGGGCTTTCAAGTAACCAAGGAGATTATTGAAGTACAAACTTCAATTCGTCATGGATCCTTTAAGGATCAAGTCAAGACATGAGAAGAAACTATTGTACTCCAGAACCCTGTAACACATCATTCCTGCCGAGACTCTTCTTGGCACGCTTCGGGTACCGAAGAGATTCGGAGAAGTTCGAGCCACGCTTTTCAGTTCAGGCTGCGGGCAGACATCTTCGGCCATAATCGAGGGCCTAATTACCAATAAGAAGAAGATTAGGGTTTTGGAACATTTATTTTTACCAAAAGTACGAACAATAGAGTTAGGGAAGTAATTAAACTCAATTACAAAAAGTTGGCAATACAATTGTTCCACCTTAGGGCTCAGGGACACATACCTATGTGAACCATATTAATTTGTTCTAAGCTGGTTAAAGTTAGGGCTTCAGGGTTCGGGGTTTCCGGTTCAGGGTGAAGGAGCTTCAGGGCTTTAGTAGGGCTTTTGGGCCCAGTGTTCTTGGGTTGAGGCTTCAAAAGCCACTACTTGGAAGGGCAGGGGACTTAGTAAGTAGGTTATAAGTAGAGTTATAAGTACCCTAAATGGGTTACCCCAATTATAACCCTACTTATAACCTACTTACTAAGTCCCATGATCCTCTAAGTATCCCGGATGAAACCATCCAGAACCCCACAGGTCCTCCTCAACGCCCCAGAAAATCAGAAAATCCAAAAGAGCCCAAAATCTCGTAAACCCTTCATAAGTTAAAAAACGAAAGAACCTACAAAACCCCTTAATCCTATAGCGTCCTCATAGTCCCATCTATACCTTCCTTTTCCGCTCACATCTCGGAGAGTTTCTGATCTGAAAAACAGTCCGCGACCTCCCACGCGTGTTTACGGCTGAGGGCTGCTAGGGGTTTAAAGGTTTTTAGGCTTTAGGGGTTCAAACTCCAGAGTTTACCGTTAAGGGTTTAGTGGTTGTGGCTTAGGGGTTGTGAGCTTCGGATTCAGGGTTTAGTGTTTAGGAGTTTAGGCTTTAGGGTTTGGCGTTTGGGTTTGGGGTTGAGGGGTTGAGGAGTTTTAGCGGTTCGGGGTTTTCCTGGACCCTGAAGAACCTACCCTTTTAACGACCCATATAAGGAAATCACAGCAAGGAACGCTAAATGGTAGGTTATTCAGGGTTGCTTGGAGGATCAGGGGACTTGGTAAGTAAGGTTATAAGTGTACCCTAATTGGTGTTATAAGTAGTTCTAAGTATAGCTACCTTATTTATAACCCTAGTTACTAAGTCCCATGATCCTTTAAGTAGACCCTAAACCCTGAACCCTATAGATTCCTTTAAGGATCCCTATAGATCCCTTGAAAAGGAGCCCTTTAGGGAACCCTAGTTAGTAAGTCCCATGGTCCTTTAAGTAAGGTAGGGGTTTAGGAGCTTTGAGGCCTGGAGTCTCAAAACCCTCTGCGGGAAGGGCTCGGTATGTGATTTAAAGAAGCCACGTGTTTCACTGATGATATCAATCCTGCATGACATTAACGACCTAAACGATGGGAATTATGGTATATTCTATAATATGGGCAATGCAGGATTTCTATCATCAACCGTACGACCCCGCTGGTATTTATTAAGGCGGGAACCTTGCAGACTGACCTCTGAGGGTGGAGCGCTTCCCATTATAGAACCCCTAAAGGGACCCTTATTATAGAACCCTTAAAAAGGACCCCTATTATACCCTTCAAGGGAACCCTATGATAGAACCCTTAGAGGGACCTTATTATATAACCCCATGATACCACACCTGAACTTACTGCTCCCGGTGGGTCACGAACAATGACGACACTTTACTGTTTTGTTATTGGGGTTAAAGGTTAGGGTCTAGGGCTCTCTGTTCCAGGGTGTGTAGCGGTTGGGGTTTAGGGTCTGTTTAAGGTTCAGGAAGGCCGGAGCACTGAGAAACTCCCCTTGTAAGGTCTCTGGAATTGCGCATGGGCGCTTTCAGCACGGCTGTCCAGCAAGTTGCTGTCTCCCAGGATATTGGCTCAGCACTTTGGGATTCAGAACGTTTTTTTAGGGTTTAGCTGGGATTTCAGTTGGGAGCTGAGGGATGTAGGGTTTTGCCCTCTGGGCTGCTTTTGGGGTTCTCAACTCCAGCCCATGGACCTTGTAAAGTATGGTGGGCTCTCTTAGCCCTAAACCCTAAGCCTGAAAAAAAACCCAAAACCTGCACTGCAAAAGCTGCCACAGGAAGCAGAGCCTCCAAAAGACCCCCTGTAGAACTTTTACCCTTGCTTGTCATAGGTACCCTTACTCGGGTCCTTGAGTCTTTGACCCAGGGCAACCTGAAGTTGATCTAGGTTGGCCCCTTAAAGCCTCTGAAAAATATTCGTAAATAGGGTCCTACTAAACCCAATAAGGGAAAATACAAAATGTCCCAAAGGCCTACCTAGTGATATGCTTCACTACGTCTCAAGATCATAATTGCGGGGTTTAGGGTCTATATTTTTTAGGCTTCAGGTGTAGGGTTCAAGGTTGTAGGGCTTGAGGTTGAGGTCTACAGTTTGGGTGTTTAAGGCTTGAGGACTTAGGGCTTGAGGTGATCATGCCATGCCCTTCACAACCCTCAACACAAGAGTTCATCACCCAAGGTGCTTTAAGTCTTGAGGCTTTCAGGCAGTTTCGGGCTTAGGGTTTGGGCTTCAGGCCTTACGATTTAGAGTTTACGGTTTCGAAAGTTTCGGAATCAGTCGACGTTGAGCTTCTGGGGCCTTGAGTTTGGGGACACCACTTCTGACAACCTCAGGCAGCCTGGCACAGAAAATCTCTCTGGATTCGGAGGGCTCAGCCTTACGCGAGGCCTGCGTTAAAACAGTTCCGCTGAAGGATTTAAGTCAGCTTGCGGAACCTTGCAGTGGTCAAAGAACCGCACGGAGATATCACACTAGTGATCCCTGAACCCTAGACCCTACACCCCAAACCCTAAAACCTAGACCAAACATCCATGGATGCGTAGATGCGCAAGCCAGAGACATGTACCGAGCGCAAGAAGCAAGCATCGTAAAGCTCCTCATGGCGTAACGGCACCACCTTCAGCATGCGAATTCTGAAACACGTCTTGGGCGCGAAAGCCAGAGGCCAACGCTCCTTGAAAAATAGCCGCCTGAAGCCGACCATTTTTTGCCGCAACGGCCTTCAGAAATGAAGGATTCAAACTTAACGAGCGCGGGGAGAAGCTCAGCCGCAACTCAATGTAAGGGTCCTCGAAGGCACTGCTGCTGAATGGCAAAACCCAAAGTGCCCAATACTCCCGAAATACATATCGAGTGACGGAAGGCACCCTCTAGAATGCCTTAAACCCTGCACCTTAAAACCCATAGAAATATTTCTTGCATTCCTGGCTCTTTCCCTAAATCCTAAACCTGAAGAACAGTACTGGGCTCTTTGGGAGCTGCACAACGTCTTATTCGAGCCCCTTGGTCACCCCACTTGCCCTCATTGGTGGCGGTTTCGTTTTGGTTTAAGCGATGCTAGAGAAGCTGAGAGGAAGTAGTAGTAGTAGTAGTAGTAGTAGTAGTAGTAGTAGTAGTAGTAGTAGTAGTAGCAGTAGTAATAGCAGCAGCAGTAGTAGTAGTCGTAGTAGTAGTGGTAGTAGTAGTAGTAGCAGTAGTAGTAAAGAAAGTCACAATGGCCAACCGCTGAAAGAAGGGCAAACACGATCAGCAGACAAAGATGCAACAACCAACAGAACCACATTTCAACTGATGACTGTGATCATGCTGGTGGTGATGATCAGGAGAAGATGACGATGACAAAAATGCTGACATAGGGTGAGAATGCTGTGGTGCGATGATGTTGATGATGATGATGATGATGACGGTGATGATGATGATGATGATGATGGTTACTGTGCAGACAGTGTCATCAGCAGGATGATGATGATGATGATGATGATGATGATGAAACTGATAGCGAAATTAGCTGTTGGGGCAGGCCCGGATGAGACAAGGGCCAATCTCGAGTCCAAGCGTGCTTTCAGTGCCGACAACATGTGCTGAACATGTCTGCGGCCTTTCATACAGGTTGTCATCTTTCCAACATAACAATCTCCCCGGGTTGAGAGGGGCATAGACATGCAGTGTCCTGTGTTTCTGTTGTCGGTGGGCATCAAATAGATTAAGCGCCCTGGCCCCCATGCCTCTCCGGTTGGGTTACCAGCATGTGCATCTGCGTTGTTGTTAAAGAATTTACTTTAACATACCATAATAGGGATCAATAGTAAATAGTAAGCCATATTATTATGGTAGCTGAAATTAGATACTTTGACAAGAACCTTGCTTTGCAGTGTTGAGTCTTGAGTCTTGAAGGCGGAAACGGTTCGGCGGAAACGACAACGTTGGGCGGAAGCGGCATCGCGAAAGTGTGCAGCTGAAAGCCCTTCTGCAGTGGAGAGGGCTTGTGCAGCAAATCCATACCGCATGGACTTGCAGTTGTTCGTGGGCCTTAAACAACATGAACTTGCGCCTGGTGTAAAAACAAAGATGTGGTGGAAGCACGATTTCCCCTCAAAACACATGCAACAAACGCACGGCACCGTGCCGACAGCGGTTGCAAGCACACTAGACAAGGATACTAAGGAACATACTACAAGAGCTGTAGCCATATCATAACAACAATAACCATAATGATATATAAATACTATCAAAGCTGAGGCCTGTCTGCAAGCGCAGCAATTTGTTCAACAGTCATTCCTCGTGACTACCCTTGGCCTCGGCCCTCGAAGGTTCGGGGTGTAGGGATTAGGGTTTAGGGTTCGGGGGTTGGGTTAAGGGTTCAGGGTTTGGGGTTTATGGATTAGTGTTTAGGGTTCGGGTTTAGGGTTTAGGGATTAAGGTTTAGGGTTAAGAGAGTACAGTTCCGCAGTAACTGTTCATCGGGCAAGCAGGGTGAAGTTGGCAAACTTTGCACAACTCTCGAAGCCAAAACGGCTAGTTTTGAAACAACACCCGAGCATGGCGTCGAAAATCATCAGACAGACTTTAATGTCGGGCTGAGCTTCAGGCTCAGCGAACTGCCCCTTAACCGTTAACCTTCGAACCTTAAAGTTATGAGTGAATGACACAACCGTGTTTAAGGGCTTAGGCGTTTAGGGATTTGGGTTTAGGGTTTAGGGTTCAGGGCCCTAAACCCTAAAAAAACCCGGGGTTTTAAGATATAGCATCTACTGGCCATGCGTAAACTAACTCCAAACTATGATCTTCCAAGGCCCCTGAGCCTTCCCTGCACTGCTTGAATTCGGAGCCCTCAAGCCCCAATCCTACACCTAAAACCTGCTAAAACCCATAAACCCCAGACCCTGCAGACCCTGAACCCCCAAACCCTAAAACCCTAAAACTCTAAAAACACCAAGGTCAAAAGCTCTAAAAGCCTACGTCTCCTTTCAATGCTTCACCAAGGTTTTAGCATAACCCTTTAGCGATGTGACTGTCCTGAATACCTATGACCCAAACTCGAAAACTCTACAACACTAAACCTTCAACCCGAACCTCTAAACTCTGCACCCGAAAACCCCTGAACCCTAAAACCCTAAACCTCAGACCTAAAATCCCGATGGCGCCCTTACAATACCCTTACAGGAAAGAATCCTGATTATACCCTAAACGGACCCACGAGCCTTGAAGGAGCCCTTAAAGGACGCCCTCAAACGACAACTGAAAGGACCCCTTAAAGGAGTACCTGAACTGTTTTTAGAAAGCCCCTGCTCGGGTGCAGGAGGCCAAGGCCAGCTGAGCCTGGATTTCTTTAGCGTTGGCTTCGGGTTCATGGTTTAAGGGTCTAGGGCTTAGGGCACATAGGGTTCATGTTTAGCGTACATAGGGTCTAGGGTTCTAGGGCTTAGGGTTTAGGGTTTAAGCTTCTAAGGTTTACGGTTTAAGGCTCTGGGGGCTTAGGGTTTAGGGCTTAGGGTTTTTTAAGAACGACCAAGCTGCTGGCCTTTTCGCGGAAGAGCCATTACGGCTCTTTCCGAGCTATACAGGATGCTGCTCCAAGGCAGGAACGGCTGGAACTGAAACAGATCAGGGTCTTTGGGAATTAGGGTTCAAGGATCAAAGACGTGTAGGATCCAGGAATTACGGACGTTGAGGGTTTAGGACAAAAAATACTAGGGGCCTTGATAATTAGAATAGCGGGTCCATTATACTATAATTAGAAATGGGAACCCCGCAAAATAGTAGAGGTATTTATTTAGGCCCCTATGTTAGGGTTTCGGGAGTTTGGCCCCAGCTGGAATCAATCAGCAAGCACTGTCTGGCTGCTGAGTTCCATGTCGACTTCGGAACGGGCGAGCGTGGGCATGGCGCACGGGTTTCCTCGGAGGATTTTGAGTTTTGAGTGCTTTCACATCCAAAGAAAGCGAGAAAGTAAGCCCGAAGCTACAAAACACAACCGAGCTCTGACGTGTGAGGCTCCATGATCACAGGCAGATTTGCGCAGATCTTGATCGGAACTCCTAGGCATATCATTCTCTCACCATCAGCCACCCAGGTCAAAACTTCAACCACGGCGGACGACCAGGGGGTGGATGCTTTTGTAGATTTCCGTTCAATGTTCGTAACTTTTTGCTTATCGGCTTCCGTTCTGCAGCAAAGGAACCTCCTTCCGAGCGAATTGAGGCTTCGAATTAAGATTTTAGGGTTTAGGGTTTAGGGGTTTAGGGTTTAGGGGTTTAGGGTTTAGGGTTCAGGGTTTAGGATTTTGGGAGGTTGCCGGGTTGGGGTCGAGGTTTGAGAGTTGGGCTTGGAGGGTTTTAGGGTTCCTGGCTTCTGGTGATTTTATGATGGCAGGCCAAAAGGGGGGTTTAAGATTCTTGGGGTAGGGATTCCTTGTTATGAACCCTATTATGGGAACCCTAATCCCTACTAAACCCCCATAGGCTAAAACCTCTTTTGGCCTCCTCTGATTTTATGACATCAAGAAGACTCCTGCGCCCAGGTGTCAAACGGACCGTGAGCGGCGGCGATGGATGCGGCCGCCTGGGTTCTTGCTAAGGGATTTAATTTAAGTTCCCTACTCTTAAACCCTATAAGGGCCTATACCCTGAAAGGAACCCTTATCGATCCCTTAAAGGAACCCTTTATAGATCCCAATTATGGTAACTTACGTTAGATTCCTCAGCACAGCCCAGCTGCAGGTGTTGAATTGGATGAAGGTCCGCTCAACCGGCAGCTGCGACACCTCTGTGTGCTTCAGGGTTTTTGGGCTTCTGGGTTTAGGGTTGGGGATTGTGGGGGTTTAGGGTTTAGGGGTTTAGGGTTCGGGATTCCTTATGAGGGGTCCCTTTAAAGGGGGTTGGGGTTGAGGGTTTAAGGATTGATAGTATAGGGTATACCTACATGTCGAGTATCTTGGGGAACCAAAGGCTAACCTTTGGGAGTATATTGAGATCATGTGGGGATTACAGTACCCTAAAGAAGGTTAAAGGTTGTCTGTTCTACTAGGATAACAAGGGAGTCCAAGATTAAATAGTAGGATCCTTCAACTCAGCCTGAATCCGTGGTAGACACTTTCTAAGCCCTTATGTTCAACTCTTGTACAACCGAACGAAACCCTATAAAGCCTGAAGCAATGCTTAGACACAGCCCCACAAACCCTAAACCCCTAAACCCCAAACCACAACCATACGAAACCTTGTAAAAACCGCGAAACTGCCCATATCAGGCCTCATAAACGAACCCTGAACCCCGTAAACCATAAAACCCGTAAACCCTAAACCCCCTAAACCCCCTAAGCCTCTAAATTAGTAAACCCTGAACCCTAAATCGCAACCGTGCGAAACCCTGTAAAGCTGTTACAAAACCGTGAGACAACCCATGTAAAGCCTCATAAACGCTCTTCGTTCGGGATCCACCTCGTCGGACATGGCTCTCATCCACTGCACATCCGTGCTGAGATCGGAGTCCGACTCCTCCGTTCGGGCGCAGGGTTTAGGGCGTAGGGTTCGAGTTTGAGGGCTTAGGGTTTAGGGTTTGGGGTTTGAGGTTTAGGGTCTAGGGTGTAGGGTTCGGGGTTGAGGGCTTAGTACTTAGGGGTTTACGGTTCGGGGTTGGGGGTTCAGGGATTCAGGGTTTAGGGTTCGGGTTCTTGCGTGCCTAGGAGACTCCAAAAAAGGGTGCTCTCCTAAACCCGAAAACCCCAAACCCTGCATGTAAAACATAAACCTACACGCCGTAAACCCTAAACCTACCCTGAACCCTAAATCCTAAACCCGAAACCTACCCTAAACCCGGAAGCCATAATCTTCCTAAAACAAGACCCTCCCTGCACCCTAAACCCTAATTCCTAAAGCCTAAACGCTAACGATCTTCTCTGCGTTGTTGCTTTTGCAGCCCCAGGGTTGGCGGAGTCCCGGCTCCCTAGGGCACCTTAGAATCCCCACCATCAAGAACGTAGGGGTTTAGGGGTTAGGGTTTAGGGTTTTAGGGTTAGGGTTTAGGGTTTAGGGGTTAGGGTTTAGGGGTTAGGGTTTAGGGTAGGTTTAGGGTTTACAGCGTGTAATTTAGTTTTTGTATTTCCGGGTTTGTAGGTAACATTAGTATAGGGGCCTAAATAAATACCTATACTATTTTGGGTGTTCCTTTTTAGTTTTAGTATACTTGTCCCCAAAACCCTATTCTAATAATTTTTAAGCGTCTATACTAGGCACCGTTTAGATCTCCGGTAGATTCCTTCCTTTCCCTAAAGCCTAAACCCCTAACCCTAACCCCTAAACCCAAACCTACGCGCCGTAAGCCCTGGACCTACCCTAAACCCTAAACCCTAACCCTAAACCCTAACCCGCTCAAGCTAGGCCTGAAAACCCACATGAAATCCCTTGAATTCACGGCTGAGTTCTCCTGTAAGCCCTGTGAAAACTATTTACTAGTATGGTTCTCTACAAAATAGTAGGGGAAGTAACTCTAAAGACCTAAACCCTATGCCGTAAAGCCAAAAGCCCGAAACCCTAAACTAGGTGGGGCTTTTAAAGCTCCTGAAAAATAGTAATAAATAAGATCCTCTTAAACCCAATAAGCGAAAATATAAAATGGCCCAAAGCAGTACCTAGTAAACCCTCTTAATAAAGATCCCAAACTTGGAGGATCATGGGACTTAGTAAGTAAGGTTATAAGTACCTTAATTGGGGTTATAAGTGTAGTTACCCTAATTATAACCCCAGTTACTAAGTCCTAAGTAGACCCTAAACCCTAAACCCTATATATCCCTTTCAGGAACCCTATAGATCCCTTTAAGGTTACTAAGTCCCATGATCCTTTAAGAAGGGCAACCCAGACGGATTCAGCCAAAGGCCCTGAAACCCAAACCCGGCCTCCTCCGAGGCGGCCGGCTCGGGGCGTGCCTCCTGAAGCCATACATATACAGGGGTTTAGGGATGTTTAGGGGTTTAGGGGGGTTTGGGGTTTAGGGTTTAGGGGTTTAGGGGGGTTTTAGAGTTTGGGGTTTAGGGGTTTAGGGGGGTTTTAGAGTTTGGGGTTTAGGGGTTTAGGGGGGTTTTAGAGATTTAGGGGTTTAGGGGGGTTTTAGAGATTTAGGGGTTTAGGGCTTAGACTTTAGGGTTGCTCTTGTTAAGGCTTTCCGTTGGATGTTGTAAGGGCTATAAAGATGGTACTTGCGCTTTTGATCAGGTTGTTCAGAAGTGGTCATGCTTTTTGTATGGGGTCTGAATGTCCTCGAAGAGGGTTCAAAGGTATTTCATACAAGGGCCTCCCGAAGGTGCAGGACTCAAACTTGCTCAACTTTGACAGCGTCCAGGGCGAACCCTGAACCCCACCACTCTGGCCCCTGAACCCCAGACTAAAGCCTACCCAGAAAGCCAAAACCCTCTCACTTACGACTGTATCATGAGTCATGAGGAAGACCTCCGTAGAGCCTTGGCACACGCTTCGCAATAATCCGAAAAGCCCATGCCTCTCCCACCCTAAACCCTGAACCCAATGTCCGAGACTCCTAAATCTTGCGGGAACCTTGGAGGAACCCTTGAAGGACCTTGCAGCAGTCCAGCGCCAGCTCCGAATCCACAAAGCGTTCACAGGATGGTCGTTGCGAGCGAGGCTGCAGAAGACTGTGGTCCTGCGGTTGATGATATAAATCCTGCATTACCTTAAGGACCCTAAACTATGGGAATTATGGTATATTCCTTATTATGGGTCATGCAGGATTTATATCATCAACCGTGCCACGAAACTTGGAGGGTCGGGGGACTTAGTAAGTAGGTAGTAAGTAGACTTATAAGTTAATTGGGGTTATGGTACTTGTAAGTCCGTAAAATAACCAGTTACTAAGTCCCCCGACCCTCCAAGAACCCAGGCTGACCCGCGAGGATTTTGCAGTATTGTATACAGGGTTTACAAGCTTGCATCTAGTTCTATAAGGGTCTTGTGGGGCGTCATTTGGGCTTTACAGGTTGAGGCACGGACGTCACCACTTCTTAGAACCCAAACCCTAAACCCTAAACCCTAAACCCGAGCGTTTCACCTCCCGGCACTTGCACGGGAACCCTTCTTCAGGGAAAGCCTCAAACGATGCTCCGTTTAACCCTAAATTATAAACCTGACACCCTGAACCTGAAAATCATAAACCCTAAACCCTTACCTTAATCCCTAATCCCTAAACCCTAAACCCTAAACCCTCATCCCTAATCCCTGAACCCTAAACCCTAAATCATATACCCTAAACCCTAGACCTCAATCCCTAATCCCTTAACCCTACACCATAACCCTAAACCCTAATCCCTAATCCCTTACCCTAAACCCTAAATTGCAAACCTCAATCCCTAATTCCTCAACCCTAAACCTTAAACCATAACCCTTCACCCTAGACCCTTAACCCTAAACCCTAAACAAATCCCAGTCCAGGAGTCGCAGAGGTGGCACGCTGTTGCGAAAGCCACCCGGGAAGCGATGCGGCGTCGGAGCCTGAATGGGGGTTCAGGGTTTGGGGTTTCGAGCTTAGGGGTTCAGGGGTTTAGGGGTTTAGGGTTTAGGGGTTTAACGCTTCAGGGCTTTAGGGGTTTAGGGGCAAGTTCAGGGGTTTAGGGCTTTGAGTTTAGGGTTTGCGGCTTGCCTGTTAGGGTTCGAGGCTGGGGGTTCCGGGGTTAGGGTTTAGAGCTTACATTCCTATCAGCAGCCGTACAAAGGCACCACTCCTACCACCATCTACATACAGACGTACCATCACCATCAGCATCAAACTTGTTGCTGTTAAGGTTATCGTGCCATCATAAGACGAAATCAGAAACCTTGTAAACCTCACAAGCAGCATCGGAGATCATTGCTGACAGAGGTGGGACCACGGACAAGACCGGAAGCAACGGTCATTTCCTCCCGGTGTGCGGCCATTCTGAAAAGAAGCAAGAATGAGTCCTCTCCAAAGCCTACACCCTAAAACCTGAACCCAAACCCCAAACTCGAAAACTTGAACCCTGAACCAGAAGCCCTGAAAGTAAATGACAGGTGCCCTTGGAGCCGTATGACCTATTCTACAACATAACCCATGGAACAAGATAATATGGTATAGGATACTATGTATAGTGGAAAATCTCTCATCTTGCAATACGGAATGGTATGGTGTAGTAGATCATACTGAGGCGTTTTGCCTTCTATGTTGCTTTTGGGACATGTGACACAAAGCACGGAGCCTGCGAAAAGGCCTGCTTGTTGACAGGTGCGGGCTGCGGCGGCTGCGGCCGTAAGACCTCTCAGCACCAAGCGTTGAAGGACCAGTGTTTCAGGTGCAAGAATTCGCACTTGGGGTTAAAGTTTTGGGATTTAGAACATTAGAGAATAGGATTTCACATGTTGGGATCAAGGTAACAGCGCTTAGGGTTTAGATTTTAGGCTTGCAGCTTCAAGCGGATGACCACGGTGCAAGTTCAACCCTAAATCGCACACCCAGCCAAAAACAAAACACAAGCACACCTACGACCCCCACCCCCAAATCCTAAACCCCTACACTCAGCCCCTAAACCCTAAACCCGAACAACAAAACAGCTCAAGCCCTAAACTTCAGCCCTAGCCTGCATGGGTGTCGCAACGGGCACCAGCAGCACCGGCACAGAGGAAACCTCGGAACGGGGATCCCTTAGGGTGTAGGGCTTAGGGTTTAGGGTTTAGGGCTTAGGGATTAGGGTTTAGGGTTTAGGGTTTAGGGTTTAGGGTTTAGGGTTTAGGGTTTAGGGTTTAGGGCTTAGGGTGTAGGGCTTAGGGATTAGGGTTGCCCTTTCTTTCTGAGGGGTGTGAACTGCCGTATGAGTTTATGGTTGTGATGCCTTTGCTTCTTTGGGTTTGGGGTTTACGGCTTCTGAGGGCTTTAGTTGTTAGGCTGATGGCTTTTGAGGTTTAAGGTTTAGGACTTTTGGTACAAGCGTGTCTTTTGCTCTTGCATCCTGGCCTGGAACTTGAGGCTGTTTGGGATTTTGGGGTTTATTTAGGGAAGGGTGGTGCGTAGCAAAAGTCTAAGGGTCTATGATCCAAGGGTAAAAGGAGGGACCCTGAATAAGGACCCCTAGGTATATACCCTTAATATAGCTATTATATACCCATTATAAAGCCCATTATAGGGTAGGGGTCCCCATTAAGGGTCCCTCCTTTTCCCCTTTGATATGAGATAAGGATCCAAGCAGGTTCAAGGACCCAAGATCTCAAGATTCTTGGCCGCAACAGTCATAAACGAAACGGAGTGCCAACGCAATATGGTTGATGATATACATCCTGCATTACCCATAATAAGGAATACATGGGAATTATGGTCTGTTCCTTATTGTGGGTCATGCAGGATTTATATCATGAACAGGAATCAAGACTGGAAGCTTTGCTGGTTGCCAGGTCTAGGTTTGAAAGTGTCACGCCCTCTAAGACCCCTCTACGAGCAAAGCATAACTAACCGGTGGCTTTGGGGTTCCCTTGGCTCTTTAGCTCCTTATTTCGGAGGGACTATCATCATCCCCGGCTCTGTAGCTCCTCCAATATATATGGTTAGATAAACAAGAGCCACAGATCTTTGAAGGGTGAAGGGCACACTTCCTGGCCTTCCCGGTTCCAGGGTGTAAGCTTCTTTCGGATGTTCTGCTTGATAGTTGTCTATAGAACATCTTAGAAGGGAAAAGGCTTTGAGGTACATTTCACCAAGTTTGCCAGATGTGGTGAAGAGTGCACATTTTTTCGATCGAAGGTTCCTGGTTAGAAACGCTGTATCTCTGCACCCTCGAAAAAGTGTGCACTCTTCCACGAACTCCCCACCATAGCCCTGGTTGACTAGGGCTTTCTCGCCACCTTGGGCCTTTACTGGGTTCTTGTTAAGGGATTTAGTTTAAGTTACCATAATAGGGATCTATAGTGAATAATCGGGTCTCCGTTAAGTCCCTTAAAAAGAACCCAATTCCCTAAACCCTTTATAGAGATAGATCCCTTTAAGAGACCCTTACAGGATAAGTCCCATAACAAGAGCTTAGCTTAAGGTTTTGGGCTTTGGGCCT
This sequence comes from Symbiodinium sp. CCMP2592, assembly GCA_905221615.1. NCBI lineage: Eukaryota > Dinophyceae > Suessiales > Symbiodiniaceae > Symbiodinium > Symbiodinium sp. CCMP2592. Next base: position 324,281 of record CAJNDT010006144.1, read on the forward strand.
TCGGAGGAGTCTGGTGCTCCCGGGCTTTGGAGTTGATATAAACCCTGCATTACCTTAAGGACCCTAGGCTATAGGAATTATGGTATTGCAGGATTCATATCATGAACCGTAGTTGGTTTAGGGTCGAGGGTTCAGGGGTTAAGGGTTCAGAGATTCGGGGTTTAGGGTTGACGGGTGAGGGGTTCAGCGTTTGGGGTTTAGGGGTTTAAGACTTAGGGCTTAAAGGGTGTAGGGTTTGGCAGAAACACCCCCAAAACAAAGCCGCAAACTCCAGACCCCAAAGTACACACGCAGCAAACTTAACCCAACGACCCTGAACCGGAGATCCTCCACCCAACAGAAACCCAAAATACCAGACCCCTAAACTTTAGATAAACCCTAACCGTGGATAGACCAATCCATAATGAACCCTACACCCTAAACCCTGATAAACCCCTAAACCTGAAACCCCAAACCCTGAACTAAACCCTAAACCCTAAACTAAACCCCTAAACCCGGAACCCCAAACCCTAAACTAAACCCCTAAACCCAGAACCCCAAACCCTAAACTAAACCCCTAAACCCGGAACCCCAAACCCTGAACTAAACCCCTAAACCCTAAACCCTAAACCCCTAAATTCCTAGGAAAAAGCACCCCCACCCCCGGAACTTCCGGAACTCTTAGGCCGCCCGGCCCCGGCTCTGGGCAGCAGCTGCCCCCCGGTCCTGGGCTCCTCCGGCCGCCCGGGGTTCCCTTTAAGGGTCCATGGTAAGGGTGTAGGGTTTAGGGTTTAGAGTTTAGGGTTTAGGGTTTAGGGTTTAGGGTCTAGGTAAGGCCTTGGGGTTCAAATGGTACCATGGGGTTCCCTTTAAGGGTTCTATCTAAGGGTCCCTTTAAGGGTGCTCGGAAGGTTCTACCATATCGGTACCTTTAAGGGTCCATGGTACTATGGGGCTCTATAATAGGGTTCTTTTTACCTTTTTTAGGATTCTAGAATAAGGGTCCCTTTAGGGGTTCTATAGTAGGTGAACTAAGGTTGCCCCAAAAAGGAAAGTATGGGGGCCTTAATACCTATAATAAGGACTTAACAAGGCGGGGGTCTACCCCCCTACCCCCCCCCTCCTAAGGGTCCCTACTTGGAGGGTCGGGGGACTTAGTAAGTAGGTAGGAAGTAGACTTATAAGTACCCTAAAAGGGGCCCTAATTGGGATTATGGTACTTATAAGTCCAAAAAAAGCTACTAAGCCCCCCGACCCTCCAAGTAGTGGGGTTCCCTTTAACGGTACCATAGTGGTGTTTTATAATAAGGGTCACTTTAAAAGTTCTATCATAAGGCTGGGTACTATGGGGTTCTATAATAGGGGTCCCTTTAAGGGTACCCTGAAGGTTCTATCGTAGGGGTCCCTTTAAGGGTCCATGGTACCCTACGGTTCCGTTTAAGGCCTTGGAGTTCTATAGTAGGGTCCATGATACCATGGGGTTCCCTTTAAGGGTCCTATCATGGGGTTATATAATAAGGTCCCTTTAAGGGTTTTATCATAGGTTTCCCTTTAAGGGTATAATGGGGTTCTTTCATAGGGGTGATTTTAAGGGTTCTATCATAGGGTTCCCTTTAAGGATCCATGGCACCATGGGGTTCTATGTAGGGTACTATGGGGTTCTATAATAGTGGTCCCGTTAAGGGTTCTAAAGAAGGGTTCCCTTTAAGGGTCTATAGTAGGATACTATGGGGTTCTATAATAGGGTCCCTTTAGGGGTTCTATCATAGGGTTCCTTTTAAGGGTCCATGAAACCCTCGGGTTCCATTTAAGGGTTCTATCATGGAATCTCTTTTGGGGCACCATGGGGCTCTATAATGAGGTTCCCAATAAGGGTCCTATCATGGGGGTTCTATAATAAGTGTCCCTTTAAGGGTTCTATCACAGGGTTCCCTTTCAAGGTTCTATCATGGGGTTCTATAATAAGGGTTCCCTAAGGGTTCTATCATAGGGTTCCCTTCAAGGGTTCTATCATGGGGTTCTATAAATAGGGGTCCTCTAAGGATTCTATCATAGGGTTCCCTTTAAGGGTTCTATAGTGGTGTTCTATCATAGGACTGTAATGGGGTTCCCTTTACGGGTACTATGGGGTTCTATATGGGGTTCCTTTCCCAGACCTTCCAAAAGCCCTTAGTGAAGCAATATACCGTAATCTATAGTAGGATCCCGGATCCCGATTATGATTTAAGGTATATACCTGAACTAAGGGATTTTGGAATGTCTGGGTTGAAGGGTACTACGGTTGATGATATACATCCTGCACTACCGATCATAAGGAATATACCATTAATCCCATAGTCTAGGGGTCCTTAATTAAGGTCATGCAGGACTTGTATCATCAACCGTCTGGGGTTCTATAACAGGGTTCCCTCGAAGCGTACTTTGGGGTTCTATAATCGGTACCTTCAAAGGTACTATGGGGTTCTACAATAGGATTCGGGTTTGAGGCTTCCTTTAAGGGCTCTTCTTGAGTGCTCAGGGTGCCTTTAAGAGTTCCTTTTAAGGGTTCCTGTAAGGGTTCCTATACTCTTGGGGTTTGGCGAACGCGCACGTCGGGCATAAGGCTTTGGGTTAAGAGGTTAGGGCGGGGGTTGGAGTTTGGGGGTTTGGGTTTAGGGTTTTGGGTTTAGGATGGGGTTTAAGGTAAGTTAGACTTAAGGTTGAGGCTTTTGGATTTAGGCCCTTGAAACAAGCCCCAGGCCCCTTACAAGACCTGCTTTTTGTGCAGCGGTCCGGAATTCGGCAAAAGACACCTGAAAGCACCAGCTTCCCACAGCGGTGTAACTTCTGATTGACGATTTTGGATCTAGAGCCTGGAGTGTGCTTGAGGCTTGCTGATGACTTCACGGCTTCATGCACGGACAGCGACATTGAGAACCGTGCAGCAAGCTCCAAGCATTTTAAGGATGCAAAGTTTGGATTCTAGTGATGCGACACGCAGCTGTAAAGACCATCATTTCTACGGAAACTGCGTGGGTTCTCATTTTGCTTCGGCGATGCATTGCACGCACACCGCTGCTTGAAACGTGCGCGGCATGCTGAGGCATCACGAGAGGTATCCTCTGCCCAAGAACTGTAAGCAGAGGCCCCTGTCACCAAGAAGTTCCGTTGCTGGGACCTGTAGACGGTTGTACATGTCTCATCACCGCCATATCCTAAACCCTAAACCCATCACCTTTGCCTAAGGGTCCAAGTACCTGATTATCATATACTCTCCCAAATAGTAACCTACATAACTACCATCTCAAAACCTAAGTACCTAATTATTGGGTCCTTTGGACCCTTAGTGTTTCTTCGATATCTTAGACCCTACTCCAAGTACCGAACCCTTCATCGTTGTCCCGCGCGTCGGAAAATTCTGGTGAAAATCTGCCGCGCCGCGGTAGGGACGTGGCACTGTACCCAAAAGACAAGGCCATTCGGACCCCAGGCAGGATGAGTCGAGGGTTTAGGGCTCGACTTCTGAAAGCTGTTGGATACAGAATCATATACCCCCAAAACCCTCTTCTAATTCTGAAGGCCCCTATATCAAGTAGAAGATGCTGCTCCCTGCACGTTAGACCCAAACTCTACAAATCCAAAACCCCAAACTTTCAACCCTAAACCCTAAACTTTAAACCCTAAACCCTAAACCCCAAACCCTCCCCCTTGGAGGGCCCGGGGGACTTAGTAAGGGCTCTTAAAGGGCTCGCTTTGAAGGGGTCTGTAGGGCTCCTGGGCAGTAGGTTATAAGTAGAGCAATAAGTACGCTAAATGGAGTTACACCAATTATAACCCTACTTATAACCTACTTACTAAGTCCCCTGCCCCTCCAAGTAAGCCTGAAATGCAAACCCGACGGACCTCAGACCCCCAAACCCTAAAGCCCTAAACCTTAAACCCGCCTCAGTGCAGTGGAAGAAAGAAAGAAACCTTAAACCCCAAAATGCAGCCTCAAGCCCTAAACCCCGGACCCACAAAAGCCCTAACCTCTGTGCTTTGGAGGCTTAGGACACTTCAGCCAGTGGCTTGGACCATGTTCGGAAGGCCAGGAAGGCGGGAACTAGCCTCACGGTTTAGGGTTTAGGGGTTTAGGGGTTTTAGGGTTTAGGGCGTCTTGATGGCTAGCGCTGGCTAGAGGTTCTGTGGCCTTAAACAGGAAGAATTTGCTTCTTTGGTCTACTGGGTTTCCACGAATGTTTTGGGGTTTAGGGGTTTAGGGCTTAGGGTTTAGGGTTTAGTTTCAACGAATGTGTTGGGGTTTAGGGTTTAGGGTCTACTGGGTTTCAAAGGATTTTCGGGTGCAGGGTTTCGGCCTTTTGGGTTCCCTGAGTTTAAGGTTTACAGTCCAGGAGTTTAGGGTTTACCTTAGGTACGGCCCCCATACAGTAAGAGTCTATAATAGGGCTACTATTAAGGTCGTACTATATCTATATTATGAATATTATTCAACTATTACAGGGTGGGGGCAGCTTCTAAGGTTTACGCGTACTCATGTTATCATAAACACGGGAAGTCAACAATACTCGTCAGTAGCTCGATATAGTACTCGACAAAACCCGAATGCAAACGTACATCACATCATCGTCGTCGTCATGATCATCATCATCCACATCAAAATCGGTTTGGGGAGGAAGGTTGCGCGTTTTTTGGCAGACATCGACACCGGCACACACTGAGCCCGCGGCATAGTTCCTGCGAAGAGGCTCGCACCGGCAATCGCATTCTCGACGAACCGAAGACAAACATACCTCGGCCGCGCCGTTGCTTGAAGGGCTCAAGGGACTTAGGAGGCCCTGAGTGCCCCAAGTGGGGTCATCCCACATAAAACTTAGTAATGACCTTACCAGCTAAATCCACTTGGCCTTGAAGTCCGGTTTCCTAACCCAAACATAACCCCAAGCCCCCAGAACCCGAAGAAGAATCCTCAGGCCCCTTTCCTTGTCTGAAGTCAAGGGCGCATGTAGCCGACGCCGCCGGCCAAGGACAACACCTGGCTCAGGCAGGGCTTAGCCTGAGTATGTAGGGTTTCGGGTTTCAAGTTTAGGGTTTCGGGTTTAGTCTTTTGAGGTGTTGGCATCGGCTCGGTGTTACGGAGGCCCTGGGTACTGAATATAGGCCTGCTCCGAACAGTCAGATGGCATGAGGAGTTTTCCAACAAGAAAGACTCCTCACATAATATGATCTAACATGACAAATATCATATCATGTAATCTCCTTAACGTTCCCAGGCCTTTGTGGCAATGCGGTCGAAAGGTCTAGGGCTTCGGGCTTGGTTGCCACGTCGTGTTAAGGAGATGGCATCTGCACGTGCTTGGAGCTGTTCTGTTCAGGACCAAGGACAAGCCAGACCACGAAGTGCCTACGGTTGATGATATGAATCCTGCACTACCTTGAGGACCCTAAACTATGGGAATTATGGTATAATCCTTATTATGGGTCATGCAGGATTTATATCATCAACCGCTACCTGCAAGTGTTGAGGGCTTGGGGGGGGATTAGGATGGATTAGGCTTCGAGGGCGAGTGCCCCTCATGGGTCTAAATAGACTGTCGTCTTCGAAGGTTGGCGTCCTTTGATGCCTAGTCCCAAAGACTCCAAAGCACCAAAATACTTAAACCCAAAAGGTCTCCAGCAGGGAACTGCGCGTTTTGCTATCATCTGTGCCATGGCTGTGGCATCACCATCACCACTGCTACGGTTGATGATATAAATCCTGCATTACCCAGAATAACGAATGTATGGGAATTATGGTATATTCCTCATTATGGGTCATGCAGGATTTAGATCATCACCACTGCTACTACGCTGAGAAAATGACCATGGCTATGACCATGACTGCGGATGTAAACCCTACTTGAAGGCTCATGGGACTTAGTAAGTAAGGCTATAAGTAGGTTATAATTAGGATAACCCCACTTAGGAGACTTATAACCCCAATTATAACCTACTTACTAAGTCCCATGATCCTCTAAGTAGATGCTAAACCCATATGCACTAAACCCTCAAACACCCAAAAGAACTCCAGGGTTCAAAAAAGGCACCGGCGCAAGGAGACTCAGGCCGAATGTGGCAAATTCCAGCAAGCCTGGGGGCGTTGTACCGGCTTCTTCCGGGTTCAGTCAGGGTTAGGGCTTAGGGCTTACAGAGTTTAGGGCTTAAGGCTTATAGGGTTTATAGGGTTTGGGGCCATGGGGTTTAGGGTTTGGGGTTTATAGGGTTTAGGATACATAGGGTTTAGGGTTTCGGGTTGGCGTGAGACAACCTGCAACCCCAGGCCCCATTCGCCTGGGCTCCGAACCGTTACGACTTTATGACACCCTAAGCCCAAACCTTGGAAAGTAAACTCTTACGGCTATAGTGCAAGTTTAGGACCCTTTAAGGAACCAAAGTCTTAGCTCCTAAAAACAAACCCCTTTCCTAAACCCTGAAGACAGCCCTTGAAGAAACCCTTATATAAAGAGCCCTTACAGGAACGCTTAACAGAAAGCCTCTTTCGGCACATGGACCTTTACCCTAGGGATCAAAAAAGCCCAAAAGCCTTGTATAAAGGCCCTTACACTTGGAGGGGCATGGGGACTTAGTAAGTAGGTTATAAGTAGAGTTGCCCCAATTATAACCCTACTTATAGCCAACTTACTAAGTCCCCTGCCCCTCCAAGTATAAAGGAACCTTGAAAGGAACCCCAACGCTGAGACCACGGATCCTCAAAACGCCAAGCCCTAAACCCGAACTAAGCGATGAATTCCGCACTCTGAAAAGCTCAACCGCGGTTTAGGGTTTAGGGTTTAGGGTTTTCAAAACCGTTCTGGCCCCTGAAATCCTAAATCTTAGCTTCTGATGCCGAACTCCCAAACCCTCAAAGCCCGCCACCTCGTCGAGGCTGCTCGTAGCATTTGTAGGAGACCGCCACCAGAAAGAGGGAACTCGGGAAAAGAGCCAGCCACCTTTTCTAAGTGTCTTTTTTGAATTGTTTTTGTTGCTGCGAGCGTTTTGCCGCGACTATAGAGTAACATCAAGGTCTTCTTGTGGGTTGTACCAGGAGCTTATGAGGCGTTGAAGAGTCCATGATGGGTTAGAAAAGGTTTATGAGGGTGTGAAGGTGGGCTCTACGTAATTTCTGCGAGGGTCAGACCTTACGGACGCGATGTTGACTCGCAGGAGCTGCAGATGGGGGGACACTCTTCATTCCCGAACTCAAAAGCCTAGTAGAAGTCCGAAGCATCAACAATAGCAATCGTAATGGTGGGTTTAGGCTTTAGGGCGTGTAGGGGTTTAGGGGTTTAGGGCGAGTAATAGCACTACTCAGCATCTTTTCATGAAGGCCCTCAACACTCAACCCTATACTTCCTCAACCATGATCCTTGATGGTGGGTTCGTTGCTTCCATTTTGGGCGTACGGCCTAGGCTAAAGGAGGTCTCGGGGTTCAGATGTTGTCATATCTTTGAAGAAAGGGGCTGTGGATTTGCGTGCCGGATCATAAGATGGGGTTATGGATTCCTGTGTAACGTCTACTTGGAGGGGCAGGGGACTTAGTAAGTAGGTTATAAGTAGGGTTATAATTGGGGTAACTCCATTTAGGGTACTTATGACTCTACTTATAACCTACTTACTAAGTCCCCTGCCCTTCCAAGTAGACTCATCTAGAACTCGAAAGTTCCACACTCATAGACTCGGCCACGAGGCGCTGCAGAAGTAACAGGGAAAACCTCTAAACCCTATAGATCCCCTTATGGACCCCTTTTAAAGGAACCCTTAAACCCACAAACCCAAAACCTACCGGACCCTAAACGCTGCTGTATTAGATCGCAGAGCTAGAACCGATCTTCCTTCGCCGGATGATCCGAAAAAAAAAGGAGCTCAAACTTTCAGGGTACTACTACGGCAGGAAAACCTTACTCTCTTGCAGCTTGGCTTCAAAAGAGCCATAAGCCTCTCTTGAAAACCTTAACAAGCCTTAGAAACCCGTCCAAGACCCCTTCTGAGAATCTAAAGAAAAGCGTGTAAGTCTCTGCACCCGTCAAACCATAAACCAAGTTTTAAGGCCAAGCACCAAGCAAGCGCCTGGATAGCCACAGCAACGGCATACTCGATGTCGCCGGAGTGGATGCCTTTGGGGACGTTTTCTTGGAAGCCCTACAATTTTTTCTTCAGGGTTTAGGCTTGGGGTTTAGGGTCTCTTTCAAGGATTTGGATGTCTGCTTGGATCGTGGTTCTGCTTTCTGTGGGTGTGGCGGCTTCTGGGATATTTTGGGTTAGTGTCTGGGACGCGTTTAAGGCTGTACGGTTTCAGCATGTTTAGAATCTAGACTTAAGGGTCAGGGATACGTAGGAATTTAAGGCTTTTGGGGCTCGGAGCTGTTCGGTTTCGGTGGTTGGAGTTTCGGGTAGCTTAGGGCCTGAACTCGAGGGGTGCGGGGCTGTCGGAGATATTTTGGCGAATGGGGTTTGGTGATCACGAGTTGAGAGGGGTCGTCTCCGAGCCTAGTAGTCCTCCTCGAACAGCTTCTTACCGTCTTTCTTGACATTCAGAGATGGAGGCCTGAATAAATAGTCTCGGGCTATGGGTGGGGTTATACCCTAAACCCCCAACCCAAAGATCCAAAACCTACACATATGTGGCAATAATACTGCTGATGGACAAAATCCTGCATGACCCATAATAAGGAATATACCATAGCTCCCACAGTTTAGAGTCCTCAGGGTCATGCAGGATTTTGTCCTAAACCCTAAACCCTAAACCCTTATAGATCCCTTAAAGGAACCCCTTAAAGGCACCCGTATAGATCCCTTTAAAGGAACCCTAGGATTTTGTCCATCATGTCAACAGTACCACCGAGTTGAGGGCTGCTACCGGCTTTTCACGGGCCCTGAGGTTCAGGTCGGCGTAAGGTGTAAGGCCCTTTGGGTACGGCATAGGGCTGAGGGTTTCGAAGGGCTTTGGGTTAGGCTTCTTGGGTTGAGATTTAGGGTGTAGGGTTTCGGGTGAACGGCTTAAGGTTTCCGTCGGTGAAGTCTTCTTTTGCCTGAGGTTGGCGGCTCGTCGATGAAACCGTTTGTCGTCAAGAACTACCAACACTGGAGTCTCTAGACCCATAACCGTACTAGCAGACCTCGACAACTCCTAAAAGGATGCTTTGGGCGGCAAAAGTGGCGAAAAGACCCTACAACCCAGAGGGCCTGCCTAAACCCTAAACCCTAAACCTTAAAACCTAAACCCTAAACCGTGGCTCTTTTAAACCCTCGCCGGCCAGGCAAGCAACCCACACCTCAAGCTGAAAGCTGTTACTTGGAGGGGCAGGGGACTTAGTAAGTAGGTTATAAGTAGGGTTATAATTGGGGTAACTCCATTTAGGGTACTTATAACTCTACTTATAACCTGCTTGCTAAGTCCCCTGCCCTGGCAAGTAAGTTTAAATCCAAAGGGCGTGCCGCTACCATGTCAAAGTGCGCCCATAAGACTGGGGAAGTTGCCCGCAGCAGCCAAGCATACCTTTGGACTACCAAGATTCAAGGCTTGTGGCTTTGCTTTAACGCTTAGGGTCGGGTAGTAGTAGTAGTAGTAGTAGTAGTAGTAGCAGCAGCAGTAGCAGCAGTAGTAGTAGCAGTAATAGTAGTAGTAGTAGCAGTAGTAGCAGTGGTGTTAGCAGTAGGTGTTTAAGAACCTATGGTTGAGGGTGTCGGCTTGGGGGTTCAGGGCTTGGTGTTTGGGGCTTAGGGCCTGGCTCAGGCTTACGGTTCTGAGTTTAGGGTTTAGGGTTTAGGGTTTAGGGTTTAGGGTTTGGGGTTTAGGGTTTAGGGTTTGGGGTTTAGGGTTTAGGGTTTAGGGTTTAGGGTTTGGGGTTTAGGGTTTAGGGTTGAGGGTTTAGGGTTTAGGGATTCTGGTCCTAGGGCTGTCGCCTTAATACATTAGGCGTCCTCAGTGTCGGCACATCCCAAATCATGAAGAAGCCACAGCTGAACCCGTGAGGGGAATCCTGAAACCCTCAAAGTCCGTTAGAAGATCCCGTGCAGGAGCCCTAAACCTTGGGTACGGCCCCCACTCAGTAATAGTTGAATAACATTCAACATATAGATATATTAGGACCTTAATAGTAGCCCTATTATAGACTCTTACACTAAACCTTAAACCCTACCCCCCCCCCATAAACCAACAAAGCGAAGACAAGCGGCGGGCATGGGAAATGCCCCAGCTGCGCAGAGAGCGCCTTTGATACTGTAGAGCGCACGGAGCCTCGGTTTTCTGGCGGTTGAAGGGCTTTGAGTCTTCGTGTTTGGGTTGTTTTTGTTTCTGAACGTCTTTTTTTGCTCCTAGCAGTTAAGGTCGGTGCTGTTTGGGGGTTTAGGGTTTAGGATTTGAGGTTTCCGGGTTTCGGCTTGGTTTGGAGTGGCTTTGCTACAAGGTGGTTTGGGGCTTTACAGTTTAGCCCGAAGCGAGGATTTAGGGACATTAGGGTTGAACGTGGTATGAAAGCCGTTCGCGTTTGGGGTTCAGGGCAGGTTTGGGCCAGTCAGGCTCGGGAAAGTGTCGTTATCGGAGAGTTGATCTGCGAAGCATGCTAGACCCAAGAGTAACCTAGGAATAAAATGGGTGAACTTGTTGGTTTAAAGGGGCTTATAAGGGAACCTGAACCCTCAAAAAGGGAATAAGGGACTACTCTAGGTCCTAGTATGTACTCAGACCCTCTATAATCCAGATCAGGTCCGAAGCAGTCAGGGCAGTCTAACAGTAATATCCCGTGGTTGAAGCTCAACTCCACACTCTTCAAAAAACGCTGCCGAGGAGCTTTCGAAGCCATCCACAGACCCAAACCACTCAGTGATGCATTCCCCCACAATTTCCTGGGTTCTTGCTTTGTTGGACTCAAAACTTCAGCTACGATCATAAGCAAACCCTAAGCCCGAAACCGCTATCTAGAGCGCAGTCTCTCTCAGGAGTTAGGATTCGGGGGTTCTTGAGGATATAGACCCACTCAATAAGGTCCTTTCAAGAGCCAGAAGTAGGGTCAAGAAGGGTGCCCTTTAAAGAGGTTTCCTTAATACTACCAAGGGTCTCTGTCGCAGATGACCGCCGATCCCAGTCTCACATCCACGTGGCCCGCGTCGCAGCAGACGCACTTCGCATCCACGATGCGGAACTCACGGAGTTGCTCCTCAGGGTCCATCCTTCGGGCCTTTGGGGGGGGGGTTAGGTTTTTAGGATTTCGGCTTAGGGGATTAGGAGAGTAGGGGTTTAGGGGTTTAGGGTTGGGGGTTTCGGATTCAAGGCTCAAAAACCCTAAACCCTAAACCCTGAAACAAACCATCAAGGCTCCAAGCTTTAGGGGTTCAGGAGCTACTATGATTTCTTTATATAAGTCCTTTAAAAAAAATTGGTTTAAAGCCGAAATCTGTCCCCTGCGTTTTTGCTGTTTTACTGCTTTCAAGACATCAAGGCAGCGGATACAGATCGGCTTTTGTTAACAGAAAACTTTCGCACCAGCACCTGACCACTCACAACAGAATATTTTAGTTGTTTATTGAAACCCGTTATTTCGATATATGTGTGATATTCAAGTGCACAGAGCTGCAGCAGAGAGTGTTCCATTTTTGGGCGCACACATGTGTTCCCATGTTCTGTGTCGCTCACTCAACCCGAAAAGGCTTCACGATGTCGGTGAAAGCAGCGGTGGCGATGTTTCGCCGATCAAAATATTGGGGGTTCAGTGCCCTCGGAATTACTAACATTGTTTACGGACTTATACTGGTACAGATTGGAGTCTATATCCACCATTATAGGATTTCACTGTTCTCATTCGCAACTTATGGTATCAATCTTCGTCTTACTGTCTGAAGTTTAGCTATGTCAGCTCTGTCATCAACATTCACGCCTATATAATTCTGTATTACTTGTCACGCTGTGAAATCAATAGGTTGATGTTAAGCTACATAACCACGATATAACTAGATCAATTAGGACTACATCATCTATCATATTAATAGTTCTACCAATATTAACAGGTGTGATGCTTTACTAATTAAGGTTATTAACAGATATGCACTTTAATACAATTGCATTTGATTCATATTCCTCGGTGATGCTATGTTCTATCAATATTTGATTTGGTTCTTTGGGAATCCAGGAGTCTATCATTCCAGCATTTGGTAATCAATAGTTTCACTCTATAATCGGAGAATCTTAGCTATGAGGCTATGAGTTGTCTTTGCCTACTAAGCTAAATTAGCTTGGGCACATCATATTTTTACAATTAGTATGGTACAGTGATACAAGAGCTATAACTTTACAGATTAATACATTGGTTATATGTTCATTACCAACTTGTTCGTTAAGATCATTTAGTGGGTATTCTACATATCTGGACAAGTAGTGAATGTCTACTGATACTATGTTTTATCTGTTACATTATATCTTTCATACAGTCTGTTCACAATAGGTGGTTCAAATAAGAGCTATAACTTTACAGATTAATACATTGGCTACATTTTCAGTAGCAACTTGCTCGTTAAGATCATTTGGTTGGTATTCTGCATATCTGGACAAGTATATAATGAATGTCTACTGATACTATTTTCACAACTAATGTTATCTGTTACATTATATCTTTCCTATAGTCTGTTCACAATAGGTGGTTCAACCGGTATTATACTTGGTAATTAGTGCTATTAGTATAGATGTTCATGACTCCAATTGTGTTGTTGCACTTTTTCATTATGTCTTATTATCAGTACAACCAATGCTACTCTATTAGGACTATTATATGTATTGTCAGGTGCAATGTTAAAACGACTTACTAACACTAGATGAACAGCTATAGGTATTGGCATGAATGGTTTAGGTTAGTTGTGTGTAGTAGTTAATTATCTAAGTTGTTCATGGTAGTTGTGTTCTAGTTATATTATGTGAAGGTTTACACCATTACATCTCAGTAGTTTCTAATGTTCAAGCCTAGTAGAGTACAAGACTCAGGAGATCCCTCAATGTAGTGGTTGGAAAAATGCTAGTTCAGTTGGTTAGAAGTTGCACGTTAGTTTCATTCTTTATCACTGCAGTCCTTTCCAACCAAGATAATTTAATAGGAATTGGGGAGGCCACCGGAAGCTCGTCATGAATCGCGACTGCTATGCAGATATGAGTCACCGGAAAATAGAACTAGGCTTGAGTACGGCACGCCACGAATCACACACTGTATACGGCATGAGTGCCCTCCTCGTTCACAAAACTCGCTATGGCAAGATTTGTTTTGTTATTTTGCGCTTTGACAAGGCCACAACCCTGCAGGGCAACGCGGCTTACAATAGCAATGGTTTGTGGTATAAAACCGAAACCTTAGAACCAAAAACACCAAAACCAAAAGAACCAAAAAAAACAAAACCAAAAGAACCAAAAAAACAAAAAAACTAATTTTCTGAAAGTCTTCAGGAATGGTATTACCCAGGACTATACACCAAGACTTTCTGAATATTGGTTTTTTTGGTTCTTTTGGTTTTTTTGGTTTTGGTTTTTTTGGTTTTATTGTTTTGGCTTTCTTGGTTTTGTTGGTACTGTGTTTTTTGGTCTTCTGGTCTTGGTTGATTTGCTTTTTTTGTTTTGGGCTATTGTCATTGAGTGCAGTCTGCTGCTGTGGTTTTCATGAACAAAGGTACAACAGTGAAAACGCATGGGCCAGTTTTCGGCCTCAAACCAAATTGGTTTAAAGCCGAAATCTGTCCCCTGCGTTTTTGCTGTTTTACTGCTTTCAAGACATCAAGGCAAAAAATTGTAGGCTCTTCGGTGTTAAGGTAGGGGTTAGGGTTTAGAGTCTAGATGCTCCTGCAGCGTGCGCACGGAGCCGTAGTAGAGGAAGAGGAGCCGTGCCGCGGTGATGCAGGAGAGTGCCAGCAGAGACAGCCTCAGGGCTGAGCTCCCCAATATAGTAAATTAGGGTTTAAGGTTTAGGGTTTAGGGTTTAGGGTTAGGGTTTAGGGTTTAGGGTTTAGGGTTCAGGGTTAGGGTGTAGGGTTTAGGGTTTAGGGGATAGGGTTTAGGGTTTAGGGTTTGGGGTTTAGGGTTTACAAGGGCCTTAATGATTACACTGTAGTATAGGCAATTACTACGGCCCCTATATTAGCCCAAGCAAGCCCAATTCAGCATTCAGGGTTCAGGGCTTCGAGTTTAGGGTTTAAGGCGGCTAAGTTTATAGGAGTTTGTATACCCAACAAGGTTAAAGCTTTCCCACCCGCCGCCAGGGAGCTTCATGACTACGACGTAGATGCTAACGAAGGGAACGGTAAGTTCGAAGAGCATCATCAGCATGACACAGAACGCGATGACCTGGGCACCGTTGTTAAGGGATTTGATCTAAGTTACCATACTAGGATCTGTGGTAAATAACATGGTTTCCTTATTATGGTAACTTAAACTGAGCCCTTGAAAAAGGAACCCAGTGACAAATGTGCATGGCGCCAGGTAGGTCGGCTTGATGCGGAGATGCTCCAAGCCATCCTCATGACTCCTGAGTTGTCCTTTAAGCCCTCTGAAAATTATTTACTATTATGGTTCTCTGCAAAATAGTAGGGGAAATTCAACAAGATCCCAAAGGACAACCCAGACTCTTCAGAAACGCAGCCATCTCAAACAAGCACCAAAGCCTCGAGGCGATCGCTGTGCAGGGCATTCAAAGGGGGGCTAAAAATTAGGGTCCCTTTTTGGGTGCCCTAAATAACAGGTGCCGTATTAAAATAGGGACCCAAAGAGGGACCATAATTTTGACAAGCACCCATATATCGATCTATCTCTCTATCTGCGTATCTATGTACGCATGCAGCCGCATGAATGCATGGGCACTATCAAGACTTCATCACTATTTTCAGTTGGCAGCATTCCCAGAACCCTAAAGCCTCGAAGCGAAGGTCGTGTCCCAGAGGACAAGCATGGAGTCCGAATGCTTTAAGATGGCGCCCATGTTCAGGACGCCCTCGGCCTTCATTGCTTGGTCCACTTGGTTGATGCAAATCCGATCCAAAAACATCGCCTGTTTTGGCCGCCAGAAGAACAGCGTCAACGTTGAGACAACCACTCCAGTCAACAAGGCCCATGGCCCATACTTGTACTCAGTGTCGCTTCCCAGGAAGGGTCTCCGGAAGTAGCCGGGCAGAAGGTCCAGACAAAAAAGGAACATCATCACCAGTGCCTGGGCTCGTCGTAACAAAATTAATGTTGCATGTAAGCTACCAACCACTACGCGTAGGAAACTGCGTTAGCCAACATGTGTTCAAGGCTGCACCACCATGTATCCCTGCTGCAGTTGGTAAAATCAAGCTTCTCAACGGGAACCAAGGTGCACTGACGGTCCCAGCCACGAAGGCTGCCATCCCATTCTTCATCAACAGCAAAAGTGACGCCTTCATCCTCGGCTCTTGTTAATTAAGGGACAAGGGCTTCGGTTTAAGGCTTAGGGCTCCATAATAGGGAAACCATATCGTTTGCCATAGATCCCTAAAGTTGTGGTTTAAACTCCAAAACAAGAACCCAGCATCCAGGCTGATCCATGCCAACTGTGCGAGCAGAACTCGTCGATGGAGCTGACAGCACGGCTCCTCAAAGGGGCTGTGGTAAACCGTCATTTGCTGGCGTATTCTGGCAACTCAACCTAGGTTTCTCGACAACCTTACCAAATCCTTTTGAAGCTGCTTGAAACAGTCTTGTCGGAACCTGAAAGGCAACCCTGTGCATCAAGCTTCCCAGAAGCCTTTCCCCTAACCCTAGACCCAAAACCAAAAACATCCCAAACCCCAAACCCTGAACCCCAAACCCTGAGCCCCAAACTCCCAAACAGTAGGGTTTAGGCTGAAAGCCACGGTACCCGTATAGTAACCCTCCTAGTATCCCTTGTAGCAACCGCCTTATCTTACCATAACCCCTCATAAGCAAAAACCTTTATAGTTCAAACAAAGGTTCAGGCCATAGTAGTCCCCACTGCACCGCAGGACACGGCCGAAGCATTGTAAAATTTGAAAGGCTGGGACGGCACGCAGAATCTCTGGCTGGGTCACCTCACAGTTTTTTTAGGGTTTAGGAGCGTAGGGTTGAGGGTTTAGGGGCTTAGGGATTTAGGGGTTTAGGAATCAAGATTTTACGGTGTAGGGCTTTGGCATCAGGGGCTTCAGGGTCTGGAAGTTTGTTGCCGTTCGGCTTGGAACCCCTAAACCCTAAAAGGTTCCCTTACCTTAAAGGATTCTAAAGGCTCTTTCAGGGATACTTTAAAGGAAACCCTTTCAAGAGTTTCGGGTTTACTTGGAAGGGCAGGGGACTTAGCAAGTAGGTTATAAGTAGAGTCATAAGTACCCTAAATGGAGTTACCCCAATTATAACCCACTTATAACCTACTTACTAAGTCCCCTGCCCCTCCAAGTAGACCCTAAACCCTAAACCCCATAGATCCCTTTAAGGAACCCTACAGATCCCTTTAAGGAGCCCTTTAAGAGCCCTTACTAAGTCCCCTGCCCCTCCAAGTAAGTGGGATTTAGGGTTTCGGGATCTCTTCAAAGGAACCTCCATCTGCGTCATCCAGAAGGCCATGTCTTGGCTCTGCGCCTCAAAAGCGCGACGGATTTAAGGGTTAGTAGGGTTTAGGGTTTAGGGTTTAGGTTTAGGGTTTAGGGTTTAGGTTTAGGGTTAAGGGTTTAGGGTTTAGGGTTAAGGGTTTAGGGTTTAGGGTTTAGGGTAGGATTCAGGGCTCCCGTTTTAAAGGGCTCCTTTAGGGGCCCCTTCAAAGGGTTCCTTGAAGGGTTCTATGTTAGGGTTCAGGGCTCCTTTAGGGGTCTCCTTTAAAGGGGTTCCTTTCGAGGTTTCCTTTAAGGGTTCCTTGAAAGGGATTCCTTCAAGGAGGTTCTTCTCAAGCTTAAGCTAAAAGGAAACAAAGGGGTCTATGGAAGTTACTATAAGGTTTGCGGCTCAGGGGTGCAGGGTTTAGGGCTCAGACGTGTGGAAGATGAAGCTAGGGTTGGAGGCTTTCAGCTGTGTTCTTCTTAAGAAGTTCAATAAAAGTTACGTACCATTGTAGGGATCCATGGTGAATGATATGGTTTCCCTATTTTGGTAACTTAAATGAAATCCCTTAACAAGAAGCCAGTCATTGTGCTCAGTTCGAACGAAACACACCATGTTTATATGTAATTTAAGGAGTGAAATGCGAAGCGGAACCGAAAAGAAATGAATGCAAAAGAATGCAATTTTCTTTAGCGGATTTCGGGCCACCAGATAGCAAAGCATATGATCCCGTATCTCCAGCTCTAACCTACCTTGATGTCTATGTCTGCTTGTAACTTCTCATATCTTTGTCTGCGTCTAGGACCGTCCCTCTCTCTCTCTCTCTTCCTCTCTCGCTCTCTCGCTCCGTCTATCTGTCTATAACTCTCTCTGACCTACTTGTCTATATGTGTGTCCTTCAAGTGTGTAGCGAGCCCCAAGGTAGGATTCGCATGCCCGGCACTCCTTGCTTTTGCGAGTTTCGGGGGCAGAGGAGACACCCAACGAAGGCATCGAATCACATAATCCCGGCTTGGCACTCTGGATTCAAACCCTGAACCAACCACATCTTAAACTCTATACCCTCAACCCCCATACCCTAGATTCGCTTGTAGTGGTACTTCTCGTGACTCCAAGATCCAGCAGCAGCAATTAGGGCTTTTGGTTTAAGGCTAATTGCTGCAAATAGACTGGACCCCCTACACCCTAGAGCCTCAACCCAAAGCCCTGAACCCAAAACCTAAAACTAGCCCCAACCTGAAATCCCGCACAATCGATATCCAGCCAAGCACCTTGGCAGCTCGTGCACGCCTGGCATGGGTTTCGTCTACGAAACCCATGCAGGCTTGAGGGTGAAGGGCTTAGAATCTAAAATTAAGAGTTTTTCGGATTTAAAGTAGCTTAAAGCTTTGGTACATGCCGCCACTGCTGTCACGGAGATTAACAGAGATATAAAGCTATCCTGTATCCGCAGTGTCCACCGCATATTGAAACGAACCCACAGCTCCTTATGACCCCTAAACCCTGAGCTCAGAGATTCGTGTGCTCTTCAGGACCGAATGACCCTTTAAATGTCGGGGTGCTATACCCTTATACTTATGCTATCATGTTGTAAGGGCTCTTTTAAAGGGAGCTGTATAGGTTCCTATATAAGCTGGAACCCTTTTCGGGTTCATGTCGTTCTTAAATTGGGGCTCTTTACCATTATACTATGAACCCCTAAAAGACGTATCTATACGTACGTATAGGAACCCTAACCGTAGCCCTAAACCCCAAACCCTAAACCCTGCACCCTAAACCCCAAAACCTAAACCCTGAACCCTAAACCCCAAAACCTAAAC
Organism: Symbiodinium sp. CCMP2592; assembly: GCA_905221615.1. Lineage (NCBI taxonomy): Eukaryota > Dinophyceae > Suessiales > Symbiodiniaceae > Symbiodinium > Symbiodinium sp. CCMP2592. The sequence continues at coordinate 342,627 of CAJNDT010006144.1, forward strand.
CGAAGGTTCAGGGCTCTTCTCTCCAGCAACCCAGAGCCTCCAAAACCCCTTAATTAAGGAATATACCTTAAATTATAATAGGATCCCTAATATGATTTAAGGTATATTCCTTAAATTTCCTTAATTAAGGGGTTTTGGAGGCTCTGGGAACTCCGAAGGCCTGGCCGCCTGCCGCGCCGCGCGCGGCGAGGGTTCCCGGGTGAGCTCCATGGCCAAGGCGATACTGGGTTGCCCTTCTTAAAGGATCATGGGACTTAGTAACCTTAAAGGGATCTATAGGGTTCCTGAAAGGGATATATAGGGTTTAGGGTTTAGGGTCTACTTAAAGGATCATGGGACTTAGTAACTGGGGTTATAATTAGGGTAACTATACTTTTGACCCCAGTTAAGGTACTTATAACCTTACTTACTAAGTCCCATGATCCTCCAAGTAGGGAGGGCACAGGGGTGTTTCAAGGCTTAAGGGATTAGGGGTTTAGGGTTTAGGTTTTAAGGGTCCAGGGGTTCAGGGGTTTGGGGTTTAGGGGCTTAGGGTTTAGGGTTCAGGGGTCTAGGGTTTAGAGGATTGGGGTTTAGAACGGTGTAGGGCACCGTAGAATGCTAGGGTGTTTTACGATTTTTCGGGCATTTACCACCACGGCAAGATCTGTAAGCAGAAAACCGACCGAGAGGAGTAAAGTAAAAACATTCAAACAAGAGGCATTTCTTCAAGAAAACGTCTTGAATCAAGGGGTCTTCTTCCTAAACCCGGAACACTTCGAAGTACTCTTACAAGCTTCTCAGTGGGTTTACGGCTTCTGACTAGTTCACTCTTCCCTTCTCACCAATTGAACTCCACTTACAGTACTTGTCCAGTATCCTAGGCGAACTAAACGTTGACTTCTGGGGCTATACTGCTTGTCCAGTATCCCAGGGGAACTAAAAGTTAACTTTGGTGTTATACAAAGATCAGAGCACCCCAACAAAGTTTAAGGTTGCTTGGAGGGTCTGGGGACTTAGTAAGTAGTTTACAGACTTATAAGCTAATAACCCCAATTAGGAACCCATTTAAAGCACTTAAAGCTCTATTAAGTCCCAGTATTAAATCCATGAAATGGTCCTCTTTCCTGTCCGAAGCCAAAAGGCTACCCGAGCGCCGCTTGTGCTTCGATCGGCAAGTTCGAGTTGTAGGACTTGGGGTTTTAGGGTTAGCGCTTGAGCGTGAGGGTGTGTAGGCTTTGGAGTTTAGGGTTTAAGGGTTTAGGGTTCCTGTGAAGGGTCCTTTAGGGTTTGGGGTTTAGGCTGCAGGGTTTTGGGTTTGGGCTTTCGGGTTTCGGGTCTGGGATTTGAGGTTTTGGGGTTTTGGTGGGACTTGAGCATCAGCTTTGGGGTTTAGGGTTTAGGGCTTGGGGCTTAGGGGGTTTATGGGGTTTAGGGTTTAGGGTTTTGGGCTTGGGGTTTAGGGGGTTTATGGGGTTTACGGTTTAGGGTTTCGAGTCCAGGAACAAGTCTTGGGCTTTCGAGGGATTAGGCCTTGGAAAAAGCGGAGAACCTTGGTATGCTGCGCGGAGGAAACCTTCAAGTTTAAAGAGTGCAGCACAACACCTTGTGCAGACTGCGGGACCCAGAAGGACAGGAGTTGCGTAGGTTTTGAACTTTAGCCTTAGGATTCAGAGTTTAGGGTTTCGGGTTTACCACTTAAGGTTTGGGTTCTTGCACCTAAACCCCAAACCCTAAGCTTCTATGGCAGGCATGCGCTGACGTTGGAGCCCTCACCTCGGCGTCTTCGACCATCACTTGAAACCGGTCCATGGCTTGCTCAAACTCCTGCGATATGCGATAGCGATTTAGGAGGTTTTTTTGTTTAAGCACCTTTTTCCTTTAGGGTTTAGGGTTTAGGGCTTAGGAATCAGGGTTTCGGGTTCAGGGTTTATGGAGTTTAAAGTTCAGTTTTTAGGATGTAGGGTACAGAGACTGCAGGGCTAAGGGCTTAGGGCTTAGGGCTTTCTTTTAAGTGTGGTGCGCCATACGGCGTAAGGAAAAGGCACTGCTTCAGGGTTTAGGGCTTGAAGCTTCTGCCCGAGGTAGATGTGATGACAGCAGCAACCAGACCAAGAATCAAGCAACACTAGTGATGGGAGGCCGAAAGGGGGGTTTAAGATTCTTGGGGTAGGGATTCCTTAATATGAACCCTATTATGGGAACCCTAACCCCTACTAAACCCCCATAGGCTAAAACCCCTTTTGGCCTCCTATGAACTAATGAAGATACAATTCAACAGTCGTCATGTTGGCAGTGGTGAAGCAGCCCCAGTGGTTACGACAGTGTCAGTGAAAGTGGCTGTAACAGCAGCAGCGGCAGTAGCGTAGCGGTATCGCTGATAGTAGTGGTAGCAGCAACACCAGTAGCAGCGGCAGCGCAGCAATAGAAAGTAGCAGCAGTAGGATAGCATACAGTTCGAAACCTCTGCTGACAACAAGTAATACCCTAAATAGACGTGATGGTAGCAAGAAGTCAAGCGCAAGTAATGTTACGATTCTCCTCAGCTGGTCTAAACTAATGTTAGTCCAGCGCTTCTGTTGAAGTCGGGATATGGCACTTCTCTAGCGTACTTACTGCCTTCCGCCTCGAACTCCAACCCGTGGCCCGGCTGTAAACACAATTGCCTCGATGCCTTTAGGATTTAGCCTTAGAGTTCCAGGTTTTGGGCTTCGGGTTTGGGGCTTTAAGGCTTCTAATTTCGGGTTTAGGGCTTAGGGTAGCTCCTTCGGACATCACCCTCAGGCTCCCTGTCGCTTCGAACGCCACAGAACCTTGCAACCAAACACCTTGAAACAAGATCTCCTGCAGCGAACCCTACCGAGCAAACCCAGAGGTCGCACACAAACGCCCCAGAATGGCCCGACAACCCTCAACCCGAAAGCCCTAAACCCTAAACCCTAAACCCCAAAGCCCTCAACCCCAAACCCAGAAAACCCTACTTCCTAAAGCCCACCCCGTAAGGAGGGGAGCAATCCCCAGAGACCCCAATACCCCTTAATTAAGGAATATACCTTAAAGTACGATAGGATCCCTAATATGATCTAAGGAATAAATTCCCTACTTAAGGGATATTGGAGTCTCTGGGTCCTCGATCGTTACAAGTTAAGTTACAAGTACCCTCAATGGAGTTACCCCAATTACAACCCTACTTATAACCTACTTACTAAGTCCCCTGCCCTTCCAAGTAGACCCTAAACCCTAAACCCCATGGATCCCTTCAAGAAGCCCAATAGATCCCTTTAAGGAGCCCTGTAAGAGCCCTTACTTACTAAGTCCCCTGCCCCTCCAAGTGTGGGTCCTCGATCGTTAGCATGGCCCCGAGCTTCTTGTGCAATCTTTGGCGAACGCGTCGCTTCCTCGAGGCGAAGTGGTTTTGGGCTCAGAGTTTAGGGTTTAGGGTTCAGGGGTTTAGGGTTTAGGGTTTAGGGTTTAGAGTTCAGGGTTTTTTTAAGGGGGCCTCTTTCTATTCCCGCAGAAGGTCTAGAGAGCCTAGGGGTTCAGGGTTTTAGGGTTTGGGGTTTAGTATACTGTTGAGGGTTCAGGGTTTAGGGTATATGGTTCAAAGGTGTTTGTTGGGGGGATCCTTTTGTCACTGCTGTTCATAATACAACTCCTAGCTTAGGAAGAGGCTGAGGGTTGGGGCCTGTGCTTCACAGGCAAATCAGAACCCCACTTAGGGGCCCAGGGGAGCTAGTAAGTAGGTTAACATGGAGATATAAGAACCCTGAATGGAGTTACCCCAATAATAAGCCTACTCCCTACTTATAGCCGACTTACTAAGTCCCCTGGGCCTCCAAGTAAGCCTACCTGAACCAACCCTCTGAGGTCCCAACTGTATCCAGCATATCGTTTACTTGGAGGGTCCGGGGACTTAGTAAATAGGTAGTAAGTAGACTTATAAGTACCGTAAAAGGGACCCTCATCAGGGTTATGGTACTTATAAGACATTAAAATAACCAGTTACTAAGTCCCCCGACCCTCCAAGTAGGGTTTGGGGCTCAGGGTTGCACAGAACGTTCCGAGCACAGAAGGTTAAGGTGTTGTAGGTGTCGGAGGCCTCAAAAGGTGGGATGAAGGTAGGTTGGATATTTCCAAATGAGAGTTCTGATATAAGGGATCCTTGATCCTACCCACCTTCATCCCACCTTTTGAAGCTTCCGAGGGTGCAGGGAGTGTAGGGTTTAGGAGTTTACGGGTTCGGGGCTCTCGGGGGCAGAAAGCTTCAGGGCGTTAGGGTAATGTAGGAACCTGACTAAGAAACGCTGGGCCTAGAACCCAGCAAAAATCGTAGGATTCATAACAGGAACCCTAATAAAGCCCCAAGGTTTCTTAATCAAGTTCCTAGATTTTCAAAAGTACCCTTTATAGATCCCTTATAGCAACCCTTGTAGACCCCTTTAAAGGAACCCTAATGAAGGCCCAAGGTTTCTGAATCAGGTTCCTACATTAGCTCCATTAAGGCCGGTACACGGAAACCACGAGCAAAAGCCTGCATCTCAAGCTCCGACCCGAGCGCTTAGGGTTTAGGGTTTTAGGGTTTTAGGGGGTTTGGGGTTTTAGGGTTTTACGGGGTTTAGGGGTTTGGGGTTTGGGATTTAAGGTTTTGGGTTTAGGGCCGGGTTTAGGGGTTTAGGGTTTAGGTCCAGGGCTTCGACTCAACGCGGGCTCCGAAGTCTGCGCGAAAGGAGAGGGTCTAAGGGTTCTTGTATGGGCACCTTGACAGGAATCCTTTCGGGGGTCCATAGAGCTTGGTATAGGAGACTTAATAGTTAGCAGTCCGGAGAAACAGTACCACCAATTACTACTTATATGAAGGCCCAGGAGACTTGGTAAGTAAGGTTATGAGACAAGCCAGGTGACAAATTAGGAGAACCCCACTACTCTACCTACTAAGTCCCTTGGAAAAATCATAGATCCATAGTAGAACCCTTAAAGAACCCTCTGCACGACCCGCATAGAACCCCTTACAGGGGCAGGCCCCCCCTAAACCCCAAACCCTAAACCCTAGCCGAAGCCCATGCCCCCACAACCCCTAACCGGGAACCCGGCGCCGCACGGTTGGGAGCTGCGCGCGCCGCCTCGCAGCCGTGGATTTTCGGGCTTCAAGGCTTTACCTTGAAGTACGCCGGGTTCAGGGTTAAGGGCTTAGGGCTTAGGCTTTGGGGTTTAAGGTTTCCCGTTTATATAGTGTTTAGAACTCAGGGTTGAGGGTGGGAACCTGAATCACATTATAGTAACCTTTTGATTCATCTTACCGTACGTATGTCCTATTATGGGATGGTTATATCCAATATACATGGCACTAACAGCCAGAATGCTTGCTGCTTGTCAAACACAGAAATCCCATAGTATCCCATAGTATATAAACCCTCAACCCCAAACGCAAAACCGGCGAAGCCTCTGCAGCGGAGGTCAACAGCTCCTCCAAACTCGGGCGCCTCGATTTCCGGGCCTCAGACGGATTCTTCAAGAAGGTTTGGGTTGAGGCTTGAAGTTTTAGAGCTTAGGGTTTTAGAGCTTAGAGTTTAAGGCTTGGGGTTTTGAGTTTAGGGTCTAAGGTTTACAGAAGGGTGTTGCAAGTGACCCATGGAAATTGTATGTAGGGTTCGATAAGGGTCGTGGGCATCGGGCTTTTCTTGAGTGATTCTTGGGATTCATACGACTTTGTGCGGATTTAAGCTTGGGTTCGAGGCCTCACTTGCTACCAAACCTGGGATTTTTGCAGGTTCTTATTATGACGCCTAATGTGGAATTTAAAGGGACCCTACCAAAAAAGTAGGTTCTGGTTGGTTAAGGTAGATGATGTTAAGCCCATAGTTATGCGATGCCACACTGTGCTGTAATTTCTCGTGCTAGCTTGTGTGTTGTGCTATATTACGGTAGATGTCGCTAATTTAAACTACGATATGCTATGGAATACCTAGCAGATGATGCTTGCTATGTTCATGGATATTGTTGTGATGCGTGTCAGCACCACAACTACTGTTGTAACTCATGTTACTTCTAGATCGAACTTTACGAGCACTTCTTGGGCTACAGGGCTCTGTGCAAGTTTGCTACACCATGATCGGATACAAAATACTTAACATAGGGGCCTGAATAGTTAGAATAGGGCTTTGGGGCCCGTTATACTGTAACTATAATAAGGAACCCCCAAAATAGCATAGGTAAGTATTTAGACCCCTATATTACTGTTGTCGCTGCAATGTAGGATGGCGTGGGCTTATGGCATGCAAGCAGGTAATGTAGGAATATGATTCAGAAACCTTGGCCTTTATTCATGATCCTGTAAACGAATCTATAAGGGTTACTATACGGGGTCTATAAGGGTACCATGATCATGTAGGAACCTGATTAAGAAGCCTTGAATCCCACGATTTTGGGGTCATAGGCCCAAGGTGTCTTACATTAGGACATCCATAATCGCATTCCCCCAGCGGTGTGGTAACGCTATGTAGAACTGCAGCACCCGAAGCGATGATTTCCTAAACTCGATGTGAACTAAAGACCTGGTCTTCCCACCAGAGCCCCGCATTCTGCTCTCGCATAACCCAGAGCCTCCAAAACCCCTTAATTAAGGAATATACTTGAAATATTGTAATAGGATCCCTAATATTATTTAAGGTATATTGCTTAATTAAGGGGTTTTGGAGGCTCTGGGAAGCTCCCGCCAAGGCCCGCCCGGTTCCGCGGTCAGTCAGACAGTCGTCGGTCAGTCAGTCTTAAGTTCCCAAACAAGAGTCCAAAGCCATAAAACCCAAGTTCCCAAAGAAGAACCTACCGAGTGTAAACCCAAAACAGTAAAACCTGTCCTCTTCATACAATTTAGTCTCTGATTCGGTGTTTTAAGGCTTTCGGGTTTAGGGTTTCGAGTTGAGGGTTTTTGGTTTAAGGTTTCGGGCTTACGGTAAAGGGAGCAGGACACCTACCCTAAGCTTAAGCAAAAGCTGCCAGGGTGCGGGGCCGCGTCGAACCAAGTTCTCTGCTGTCCCGATACACATAGCTGTCGGGCAGACTCGTCACTGTCCAGACAGATGAGTGGAAACAAAACTTGAAACAAATCCTGAGCCCAAAATGAGGCGGGCAAACATCTAAACCCTAAACCCAAAACCCTACACCCTAAACCCTAAACCGAGCCCAAAATGAGGCGGGCAAACATCATCAAACCGAGCCCAAACTTGACTTCGAGGCCCGGGTTGACATTCGGGAGTTTCCGAAAACTAAGGGGTACCTTAGGGTTCCTTTACAGGGTTACTATAAGGTACTATAAGGCTTCCTTTAAAGGGCTCTATAAGGGTTTGGAGTTTCCGCAAAGAAGGGAGTAGCTTATTTTGGGGTCCTCTAATAATAAGGATCCTACTATCTAGGGTACTATATTAGGGTCCCCCTTTTTCGGAAACTCCCATTTCTTGTCCATGGGAGCGTTGCAAGAATTTGAGGATTAGGGAGTTTTGAGTTTCGATTTAGGGGTTAGGGTGCTAGGGCTTACAATTCTTGTTTCCCGTGTCTCTAAATACTTACTACCCCAATAAGCCACAGAATTGGCAGATAAAACTTTCCGATTCCTACTAAACTACAAGAACCCAAAAAGTTTAAAGGTTGGGTGTTGGGGATCTAAGAGTACTGATCTTCCAAACGTTTCCCGCGATGGGCCTCCCAAGGGTCCCAAAAGTACGTTACCACGAAAGAAACACAGCTGATGTCGGAATCTGATTAAGAAACCTCGGGCCTTTCGTAGGGTTCCTTATATGAATCCTACTATTTTGGCGTTATAGGACCAGGGTTTCTTAATCGCGTTCCTACATTATCTTGCTGCTCCCTGTTAAGAAAGGGGTCATGAATGCTGTAGTATATCATCCGCCTGTCCGGCATTTGATCTTCTTGCTATCTATAGTACTCTTGCTGATTTCACTACGCACACTACGCCCATGCCATGTCTCTCAGCACAATTGTTACTGCTCGTTCCCTTAACTCTCATACTTTCTCTCTTTCTCTCTCTCTCTCTCTCTCTCTCTCTCTCTCTCTCGCTCGTGCTTTAAATGAGCCCTCTACTCTTCTAAATGGTACCTCTTGCATTGCTCTCACTACTAAAGTGCAAGTGCTGCGGAAGCGACGCACTGTTGTTGTTAGCCCCTCCACATCACAGGCCAGGCGCGAAGACAAAAACACACGCACCCTTCACCCAACGTCTACATGCCCCATCAAGAATAGATTTGGTGTCTTTCAAACACAACAACCCACTAGCGCAACAACATCATGAGCCCAGAAGCCAACACCAACACCACCAACAGCAGGACCACAATAACAATGACAAGAACAACAACAGTTGAAGTCACAAATGGGCTGAGCAACAAAACTCCGAACAGGCATAAGGCAATACTAACGTTTAGGGTTTAGGGTTTGGTGAAGAAGTCGTTCGTGATGTCAGGAGCACAGCTGGCTTTGTGACTATCCTGCACGTCGTACTCGTAGACTCCAAGATCCCTCACTTAAGGAATATACCTTAAATTTTTGTAGGGTCCCTAATACAATTTGAGGAATATTCCTGAATTAAGGGAAGTTGGAATTTTTGGGTACTCATAATGCTGCTGAACATTGCCGAAGGCCTAAGCTCGTAAGGCAGAAACCCCAACTCATGGTCTTTGAGTTTGAAGATACCAAGTCCCGAACCCCGAACCCCAAACCCTGAAGCCCAGTCCCACACTCTAAGCCTAAGCCCCTTCATTTACACGGATCCTACTGTTGATGACATAAATCCTGCATTACCTTAGGGACACTAAACTATGGGAATTATGTGGGTAATGATCTATATCATCAACCGCATTAACGCCTGAATCGACTCGTCTGACGGCCCGGACGTGGTCTGCCCAGCACCACGGGCTCGAGATCCTCCTGCGAAAGGGGCGAAAGGGTTCAACTTGAGGGTTTGGGGCGTTTAGATGTTGAGGTTTGTACGGATTTCGAGTCTAGAAGTTAGTGTTTGATAAAGTTTAGGGCCTTCGGGTTTAGGGCTCAAGGGTTTAAGTAGTGGCTCAGGGCTAAGGGTTTGAGGTGCATATCGTAGGACGTCGAGTTTCGGGTTTAGACCCTGGGGTTTGGGATTAAGGGCTTGGGGTGTCACAGCGTAAACCACATGTCTAGAGTATTCAAAAGAGAATATATACAAATATGTGAATGCATGTACCAACAAAAGTATGCTTAGCGATATGTATGATATGTATATACTCGTTCTATACATAATATACTCGTTCTATACATAATTTAGAGAGAAAGAGAGAAAAAAAGAAAAGGGACAGAGCTGAACTAAACATACATCCCCTGACGTTCGATTGAACTAAATTTAGGACTTTGATTGCATGGGTTCGGTTTAGGGTACAGGGTTTCAGGGTTTCCAGTCTCGGACTCGGCGCTCAGGGCTCACAGCTTTACTTACCTATAAGTTTAGGGTTAAAGGTTTAGGGTTTAGGGTTTAGGAATGGGGTACAATTATAACTACTATTACTACCAGTCTTCCATCATTCCCTACTAACCAAAGGGAAGTTTTGCGTCATCCTAGATTCGACGCGGTGCCGCTCAGGTGAGTTTGGGTGGAAGGCCTACGGTCAAGTCGTACCCTAAACCCTAAACCGATTGAGGGTTTAGGGTTTAGGGAGTTTCGGACTGTAAGGATCAAACCCAGAAGCGAAGTGAAGATGTTCCCGGCCCAACCAGCAAGCGAACGACTATGCCCGACAGAACAAGCACACGAACCTGCTGCAAAGAGAAGCCACTCATCGCAAACAAGTAGCTGCAAGAAGCTCAACGTGGCCAAAAAAATCAACTATGATCCCAAAGAACTCAGAATCAACCCACACACCTGTACTCTGAACCCGAATCCCAACCTTGCAAAGAAACACAACACAGCGATTCAGAGGAGCCTTGCCTGATGGGCCCCTCGCTCCAGCACACACTGCGGTAGCTCTACCGGAGTAGCCTCATCGGGTCAGAGGATTTACTTGTAGCCGAAAAACCATGAATGAATAAGTTTTTGGGCGCCACAGGTAGGGTTTAGAGGCAGGTCACTGATAAGGCTTTCAGAAGGTGAGGGTGTTACGAGGGGCTGAGAGGCATAAAGTGTTCCGGAAGAACGACTGAAGCCGCAGAGTTTACAGGTTCAGAGTTTACTTTGGGCTCCAGTCGTTCTTCCGGAACGGCTGACACTACAAGGAGCCAGGCCGAACCCAGCTATCCGACCGATGCAATTGAAGCCACATAGCTTTAGGGTTTCAGGTTTGGGAACCTCAGTGTTTAGAGCCTTATGAGGTTTAGGGCTTGGTTAGGGTTTAGGGTTTCAGGGCTGGGAATTTCAGCGTTTAGCGCTTTATGGTGTGGAGTTTTAGAAGATTGTGGATCGGGTTTCGGGTTTGGCGCTGGCGGAGAGGATCACACTGGGCTTTCGATACTGTGGTCAACGGCGATTAACGAGTGCTGGACCCTTCTTCCAATGGAAACCCTAAACCTTAAACCATAAACCCTCACCCTAAACCCTAAAACTTAAACCGTACACCCTAAACCCTATACAGTTTTCTTCTCCATTTTGCACACCGTGGGGTATGCAAGCGAAATGCTCTCGGCACAAAGCACTAAAATCTTGGGATGAATGCGTCCTCCCGCCATGGATGCCGGTCTCGCTTCGGATCATCCGTTTCGATTTACAATCCCTGACCGTCGTGCCTTGCATGTATACAGTATACGGGCCTAACTGTACCCCAAGAAACCTACTTTCTAAGGGAATCATATTCAGGAACCCTAAACCCTAAACCCGAGACCCTGCTCTAAGAAGGTAGGTTTCATTGTGGACCTGTAGCAACGTTCGGATTACGGCAGGCTCTCGTGGCAAGGGCTGGAGCGGAACAGTGATCCCCTGATTCCTCCTGCTCCTGCTGCACTGCTCCTCCTGCTGCTGCCACCACCACCACTACCACCACCAGAACCATCTAACCCTAAACCCTAAACCCTAAACCCCTAAACCCTAAACCCTAAACCCCTAAACCCTAAACCCTAAACCCCTAAACCCTAAACCCTAATAAGTACGATGATGACTGGCCTGTGACTACTTGCAAATCCTTCTGACGATCGTGCGGTAGCTCATGGGTCGACCCCAGCTTTCCCACATGGTTTAGGAGTTTGAGTTTGAGGTTGAGGGTTCAAAGGGTATGATATAGACCGTGCATTACCTTAAGGCCTTCAGGACCTTACCCTATGGGAATTCTGGTGTATTCCTTTTTGTGCGCAGTGCAAGCTTTAAATCATCAACCGTGGTACCCCTACGGAAAGGTACCGGGTTCTGCACCTCTACTGGTTACGCATTTTCCTCTGGCCCCGTCCTGACTTCAGTGTATTCCTTAGCTTCAAATCGCTTAAGTCTGACTTACATCTACTTGCAGTTTCTGTGCGATTTCGGTTTTCTGCATGATTGTGCTGCCTTAATCAGCATCAAACGTATGGTTCTATACTGGGGTTCATTGAAGGGTACTATTACTCGGGGGTTCTATAATAAGCTCCCTTCTTTAAGTACAGGAGGCCGCCTTGAATATTTTTCTAAAATGCCTCAATATGATTGCAGATCCCTTAACACCGTTATAAACCCTGAACCCTGAACTCTAAAGCCTTACTTGGAGGATCATGGGACTTAGCAAGTAGGGTTAGAAGTACCTTAATCAGGGTTATAACTACATATAACTTTAGCTACCTTACTTATAACTCCAACTACCGAGTCCCATGATCCTTTAAGTAACCCTTTACGAGCCCTCCGTCAACATGTGCCCGCGGCTCCTCCAAGTCCTCCACCGGCGCATAGCGCGCCGCCTCAGGAAAGCTTCGATGATTTGGGCTCGCGGCTCAAGGCTTCGGGTTCATTCAGGGCGCTTCGTGTGCATGCAGGGTCAGTGATATGACTCACTGCAGATGACATGCTGAAGATAATTGCAGTCGTCTGAAAAAGCCTGTATGCACAACACACACACACACGCAGAAACGGTATATCCGAGCCCCCTCAAAGCAATCAAACTTGCTTCCATTTAGCGTACCCCCAACCCCAAACCATAAACTCAAAACCCTCAACCCTGCTGAGCCACCAGCTCGACTCATCTTGAACCTTTCACCCTCATGGCATGCTAGCGGATAGCGAATGCTGCACGCGCTTGTATTTACAAGGTGGGATTGTTCTTGGTCAGTTGCCTTTCAGGTTGCAACACATGTATTTGGAACCCCGAACTGCGCGGCTGCTGCCTCACGCGGTGTTTTCCTCTGGTGCTTGTTTTCGGCCCCTTCTCACGTGGTCCATGCATGGCAAGTTCTGCGAACGATACCTCCATGTGTTTGACATGTGTGGCTGCATGGAGCAAGCGGCATCTTACATTCCGACACGGGGCTCAGCGAATGTTTGCATGCTACTTGACAAGCTCTCTCATGTGATGTCGCACGCTTTGTCGTTGGCTCTCAAAATTAGAAGCTGTTGCACATTGCCAGATTGAATAACCAACGCCCTTTAAGCCTTGGGAAGCCGTAAATCCGATGAGTGTCCGTGCATAGATGGAAAATCGCCTGCTTGAATAACACCAATATTCGAAACACCGGCATCAAAAACCTCAAGAGAACCTGGACCTGGATGCGAATCAACAACGCGATACACTTCAAAGCAATCAACGATATGCCCGCTTCACGGAACAACTTCCAATCGGCGTTTTGGCAAACAATGGTACAAAACATGGAATTTTCCAACTTGCATTCCCACAGTCCCACAAATATTGCCAAACTTTCGAGTGTCGTTCCAAAAACATCATGACATGTTGTGTTCTTTTCTCCGCTTTCAACAACGTCTGTCGATCTTAGTCACTGTTGATCCTCACGTTTGTTCAAATTGCTTTTGCCACCATGAACAACAAACGGACGGGCAACTCCGAGCAACTCCATCCTTTGGTCAACACAGTCTGCTCGGAATCGTCGTGCAATGCTCCGCAAACCGCTTGCATGCGACATGTCCGCTGTTCAGGCAGTCGACACGAACACAAGCTTTCCAACAAGAGCACACAAAAAATCAGAAAACAAGCAGACGGACTGACATGTGACGCGTCACTGCGGACGAGTGAGAATGCTAATGACAGTGTTTGGCCCAAATGGTGACAACAAAAAATGTTTTCTGTGAGATTGAAACAAGAACATTTTGAATTTCCGTGTCAATTTTTGGTGGGTGGTCAAAGAGAAATTCTTGCATAAGTTGATGACGACAAAGCAGAAACGAGTTTTTTACAGAATGTTTTCGTGATCTTATTTGGACATATTGTGTCACTCAGTGTGATCCTGGAGCGGAGCTTGGCAGTGCTTGCTGGAAGACTCGCAGCAGCGTCAATGTGTTGCTGTTACACCCTTGTGAGCACGAGACTCCTACTAGTCCACACACCGTAGCTGGCAACGAATCAGTCGACAAGGTCCGACACGCCAATCAAAAAATCGAACATTCCGCAAAGTATGGAGTGCCAGAGCCGGTCGCCAGATGCCGACCCACTGTCACTTCGCGGAGCTAAACGTGCCCCTTTTTGAATTTCTAAACACCTCCAATCCTGAATGGGAGGATCATGGACTTGGTGAGTGCAAAAAGTGACACGTCATGTTCTTTTGTCCTGTTTTACGTGTTTTTCTTGTGTGCGTTTGTTTTGCCGCTTCTTGTGCCAACGAGACCCAGTCAGACCACACAAGCAAACTGCCAATTATCCTCCGGACACGGTGTTCAAACTTTTTTTTGGCGTGGTTGGACCTCGGTGACAGCGGCTGCTGCGCTCGGTCCCTATAAGAATCAAGAAAGCAAGAACATAAAAGCAACAATCAACTGTACAAGGTGAGACAAAGTGGCTGCGACATACAGACTTAGCCGGCAAAGTCGTTCAGCGTTAATTATTGAGCATTCGGAGCAGCTACTACCACTCACAGGCCCCGCTTCCCGCAATCGTGGGTCGCGCAATGGCCAAGAAATGCAAAGCAAAAGCCCCGCTTCCCTTAACCATGGGTCGCGCAATGGCTCATAGGTCCTGCATAGGTGTCATTCTTACGGCTGGACAGTGGCACACTGCTGTAGTGCAGAATCATTTGACCAACTGAGAAAGAATGGCACATAGCACACGTCCCACTCGGTCAATCCAAAGCCGACTGCCAGGAGTATCCAAACAGCAGAAAAGAACGGATCCATAAAGCACACTCCCTCTCCGATCTGAGATAGCCATTGCAGCCGCATGGCCGAAATGGCCAGGGCACTTATAGCAAAGCAGAGATTTTTTTTGGCGTGAATGGGCCTCGTCGACTACGGCTGTAGCACTCGGTCCCTACAAGCAAACTAACAAACTACAAAGCAGAGAACTACAAAACAGTGAGACAAAAGCGAAGCTCTGCAAGCTGCGGCGCACAGGCTTTGCCGGTGGTAGCCGTTCAGCAAACTACGAAGCCTCAGCGACCGATCCGAAGCAACAAAGAGCCGTCGCTCTGAGCCGCCCAAAGCAGCAGGTGGAGCCGAATCCAAGCTCCGGCAGCCGTTCTAGTCTCGACAGACAACGGACAGCCCCTGTGCTTTGTTTCATCACGATCGAGCACACCAAAGTCCAAACGTCCAATGCCTTAGGAAACGGTGTGCAGTATCGTGGCGCAGTTGCCGGCAGACGTTTCCGTCAGACAATGCGCAAAGTCAAAATCGGCAGGTGTGCAGACTGAGCGCACACGGTGTGTGTCGCCGATGCAATGCATGGTGGAAGCCAAATTGGGTCGCCCAAGACAGCCGAAGTCATGGTAAGAGTCTGGCCGTGCTGAGGCCAGCATCCACGCGTCCCAGGCGGCTTGGCGAGTGCAACTAGGCCCAAACAAGGGTTCCACCAGGCAGCAAAATGCACCCTGCAGAGTGCAATAGAGGGAAGGTGCGGGGTTCTGCCCCTGCCGGCCGTTGAGCATGTCGAAGCCCGAGAAATGACGTTGGCCGGATCCTCGCTCTACGCACTTACCAAGGGAAGAGGGAAGGCCAAACCATGTCAATAACGGACATCGACGTATGTCGACGTGCCGGCAAGCTTAGGAGTCCCGAGGGGAGAAGAGCACAGCGCAGGCGCCCCCCCGTGGCCCCAAGTCCAATGGCCCAGAAAGTGCGGCGCGACCAGTTTGCGTCGACCCTGCTCATAGACAACCAGAAGCGGCAAGCACCAAAGGCTGAAACGGATGAGCCTCCAGACCACAATAGGAGGCCAATGCAGCGGGTGAAAAGTTTTGAAGTGGCATCAGCCTTCCAAATCGGAGAAGTGATGAACCCAGCTTGTTGTCGGGCCGACTCCTATGCCGAAGATGAGGAAAGGAAGGAACCACAGCGACGTATGTCGTCGGTTTCACCGGCACAAGCCAAGCGGTGTCTGTGTCGTTGCGCGCAAGTGGCCAAAAAGGCCGGAGCCCGTGGCAATCTAGACAGGGTGTGCGGTCAAGTCCTGCAAGCAAAAGGGGACCGAGCAGCACCGCCCTTTGGCCAGAGTTCCGCGTAGGCCGGCGATGACCGCTGACTCGCCACGGAAGCCGAACATCTCAAAGTCGGCCAGAAGCGGCCAACCCCCAGATGGATGCATCGTCGGGGCCTCACATACACGAGGTGATGTGGCCATCCTCTGATCCGTATGCATTGGACTGGACATACTGGTGCCCAATGAAGAGGGTCCTCCAGCCGCACATTGGAGAAGCGCTAGGTGCGAAGAGCCCAGTGGTGTGGAGAGCGGCCAGTGCTCTTGCGCGTGGATGAGCAAGCAAAGCGATGCCCGAGTACCGACGTGGGCAGATGTTTCGCGCCAACACTTGCCACAGGAGCAAACTGTTGTCAGAAAAGGGACATCGATGTACGGCGACATGCTGGCAGCTTAATGCAACCCGACGCATTGAGGACCCAGCGTGGACACCGCCACGCTGGCTGGTGTCCCCCCCCCCGGGCATACGCCCGGCAAGGAGGAAAACCAATCCGGTGTCACTGAGAACGAACATCGACGTATGTCGGCGTCCCGGTGGCTCCACACGGCGTGACTGGTCGGGACGCCGCGGTCGCCTGCCCGTCTCATTAGTCCCGTGTTGCTCCGGCAATGGATCACCGAATGCCAAAACAAGACATAACGACGTATGTCGTCTGTCACGATCGGGGTGAGCAGAGATCACCGGGCAGAGCCGGACGCCTCATCGGACGGCCAGCTGTCTAGCAGGCGTTGCATGTCGCGCCCATTCGAGGGGAAGTGACTCTCGTTCAATAGGTAAAGCATCTGGTAATTTCGGGCAGTGTACATTTCCTTCAAACGTGAAAAGGAATACTGGTGGGTATCGTGGTCCTCACTATGAAGGTGTGGCATGAGCTCCGTGGAAATGCAGGGAAGTTGGAGGCCGGGCCCGAGACCCCCTTCTCTGAGGAACTCATCTGCCGCCGCCTTCCAACGTTCCTGCGCCCGAGGGTGCCCTAGCCGGAACCTTGGGCGCGTGCCATCAGGCAGAGTTTGTGTGCGGCCTTCCTCCTGGGCGACCAACCTTTGAAGGAGTTGCGTCGAAGTGTGCAAAGCGCCACAGGCGGGTCGGAAAATAGAATTTCTTTTTCTGTGGCCCACGGATCCAGTAGGCAACTACCGCACGGAGATCCCAGCCTCCAGAGGTTGTCACTGCACGGAGGCGCCACAGGGCACTGTGGAGTAGGCCTGCAGCCTGGATCGCCAGCGACGGCTGAGCACGTAGCCCCAGCGGAACATCCGCCAGCGGAAAAAGCAGTCGAAAGGTGCCGCGATAGGAGCCAGGATACGCAAACATGCGCGGTTCGAACTCTCCGCGTCTGGCTGGAAGGAGTCCATTCTCGAAGCCCTCCATCACGCGGCCCGCGATGGCAATCTGCGGACGGCCAACCAAGTCAACAGGAACCTTGCATGTGATTCGGACCTCAATATGCTGGCCATCTCGCCCAGGAGTTACACTGGCGAGTTGCAGGAGTGGGGCGGACGATTTTTTTTGGCGTGAATGGGCCTCGTCGACTACGGCTGTAGCACTCGGTCCCTACAAGCAAACTAACAAACTACAAAGCAGAGAACTACAAAACAGTGAGACAAAAGCGAAGCTCTGCAAGCTGCGGCGCACAGGCTTTGCCGGTGGTAGCCGTTCAGCAAACTACGAAGCCTCAGCGACCGATCCGAAGCAACAAAGAGCCGTCGCTCTGAGCCGCCCAAAGCAGCAGGTGGAGCCGAATCCAAGCTCCGGCAGCCGTTCTAGTCTCGACAGACAACGGACAGCCCCTGTGCTTTGTTTCATCACGATCGAGCACACCAAAGTCCAAACGTCCAATGCTTTAGGAAACGGTGTGCAGTATCGTGGCGCAGTTGCCGGCAGACGTTTCCGTCAGACAATGCGCAAAGTCAAAATCGGCAGGTGTGCAGACTGAGCGCACACGGTGTGTGTCGCCGATGCAATGCATGCCTGGACAACCTTTTGGCGTTTCTTAAACAACAAGTCGATTATTTTTCAGGCAAAGAAACAACAGACAAGCAGCAATAAACAAAAGAAACAACAAGTTGTAACTTTACATCAAGGTCCATGCTTTGGGCTTAATTAATAAGTATATAAATAACAGTCGCACTGCTTCGAATCTGGTTTCGGTGTTTATAGGGTACATGGGCTTCTGCAAACAATTGCCTACGGCTCTCGGTGCTTAGGGCTACGGGGCTTCTGCAGACAATACGGCACGGTGCAGAGCTGCGGGGGGCTTCTGCACATACAATTGCCTACGGCTCTCGGTGCTTATAGGGCTACCGGGGCTTCTGCGCAAACAATTAACTACGGCTCTCGGTGATTAGGGCTATACGGGGGGCTTCTGCATACACTTGCCTACGGCTCTCGGTGCTTAGGGCTATGGGGGGCTTTTGCACAAAGAATTGCCTTCGGCTTCGATGGCTCTCGGGCTTCGGGTGCTTCTGCAAATGGACAACCAACCAAGCACAACGACCGACCGACCAAGCGAACAAGCACAGCAAGCCTTCAAGCACAACCAACCAAGCACAACGACCGACGGACCAAGCGAACAAGCACGGCAAGCCTTCAAGCACAGCATGCTTTCAAGCACAACCAACCAAGCACAACGACCGACCGACCAAGCGAACAAGCACAGCAAGCCTTCAGGCACAACCAATCAAGCACAACGGTCGACCGACCGACCAAGCAAACAAGCACAGCAAGCCTTAAGCACAACCCAAGGCGCCCAATCGACCAAGCGAACAAGCACAGCAAGCGCAATCAACCAAGCACAATCGACCGACCGACCAAGCGAACAAGCACAGCAAGCCAGCACAACCGACCGACCGACCGACCGAAAAACAAGCCAACCGACCAAGCAACGAGTTAAGCGTGCGTGTGTCAGACATGGTGCACAAGCCAACCTTTTTCACTCTGCAGACGGCGCCACATCATGGATCTCTTCAAGATATATCGAGCACTCCACGCCATCAACATAGTTCGCGGATGGGAAGCGTGGGCACAAGATCTCATGAATTTCATGAAATCTTCTTCTGCAAAGTTTGCGAAGAACATGGGGTTGATAGCATTGCGTTCAATGTCAGATATCAGGTGACACAAGTAATGGTGTTTCGGCCTCACTTTGTACAGAGTTTGCTTGCGAAGCAAGCATTGCCGAGCCATCCTTTGCCAGAGTTCCAGGTGCAATTGCAGCAAAGCAGTGCCTTGAGAGGCTTCATGTCGAGCGAGAAACGGTCGTTGGCCTTTGCCGAAGAGCGACAAAGCGGAATCCAAGGACCAGAGCATAGCGGCACGAACTTGATTCCAGTGAATAAAGTCAGCATCTGCAGTCCACGGCACGGCCCGCTCCTCATTGGGTAGGATATATATATATATATATATATATATATATATATATCTATCTTTCACCATGCCATTTAGGAAAACAAGCGATATGGCTGATGCAGTTCAAGTACTACGTCAATGGCAAAGTGTGTCACAAACGCCAGCAAGTTCCTCGTTCGAGATGCTTTGATGCGTGACGACAGCTCAGGGTAGTTGGCGCTGTCCGATTTGCCCAGCGATGCCACCGTCAGCGGCTTGATGTGGACGTCCAGGCGACGGTCACGAGCCCACAGCTTGGCGCGTGCAGTAAAAGTAAACAGGACATTGTCGAACGGTGTGTCAGAAGCCATGCCCAGGAACTCATGCATCTGACCTGGACGATTCGAAAGCACAAATGATAGCAACTTCTAAACCCCATGACATGCAGCAAACAAACCCACGTCACAGCTTACCATGCTCCGAGATTCGGCTTTCCAACGTTTCCCAGAGGACACTGCCAATGAGGTCCCGCAAGATGCCCAGATGGGCAATGTGCATTACTCGGCTGCAGAGGCACCACATTAGTTGTTAAAGCAACTCTTTCAATCTCAGTCCTACACCGTTTACCAGCCAATCATACTGCAAGTGGGAAGCTGTCGAAAGCGCGTCTGTGTTTGTGAAAGCCAGGGATCACCTTCCATGGAGTGTGCTCCTCTGTGGTACATGCTTGCCTCGGTTCCAGGGTTCGTCGCCAGTTGGCAGCCATCGTAAAGTCAGCGTAGGTGAGGCCACGAAGTCTTTTCTGGGCAAGGCAAAGGTCGCAACAGTTGTTGGTCAAATAATTCCTTCTCAACCGGTGGCTGAGCATGTGGGCTTCCTGGTCACCCTTCCACCACGAGAAGATGGCACGTTTGTCGCCCATGATCGGGGTTTTTGCCCTCTTGCCCCTGAAGCTGTTTTCTGGGAAAACCACGTCCAAATGGTCGCGATCTGCAAAACATCCAGTTTTCAAGGATCTCAGGTCCCACTCAAGCACAGCCAGCACTGCCTCTCGTGTTTTGGCGCAGATGCGACTGGAAGGCAAGCCAATGAAGCAATGTCGCGACAAGAGGGATCCCTTTTCGTTCAGGGGCACAGACCAGCTCCAGAATGCCGCAGACTCATCATGATAATTTGGCACGGCGTCTTCGTGCCAGACCATGGGGTACGTCAGGTGCAGCGGGTGGTCCTTATGAGCAGAGAGGTACACCTCATCTGTTTCTCCTCAGTGTGTCGCCCACGGACTCAAGCATTTGTGTTATACGGGGGTTCAGGGGTCTGTGGCTAGATAGGTAGATTGGTCGATATGTTTTCTTTTAGAAAAAAATAAACTACTTTAAAGTTGCGGAGTTTCTGGCCCACCACTCTTCCAAGCTTCCCAGCCCCAGAAAAATTTCAGACTCCAGGCCTCGAGCGTGTATTTCATGGAAGACATCAGATGGCAGCACGAAGCAAACCTCCTCGTGAACCAAACTTCTGGTTTGATTCTGGCCGGGTCTCCCAGAGCTGAGCAGCGGCAGCTTACATCTGTATCCACGGAAAGGGAGTTGTATCCAGCGCCACATGTCTCTTTCTCTCGTGCTCCTTGAAAACTGTCGATTTGCGACACCACGTGCACCGTCACAGACAAAGGCTGCGGCAATCTTAGCGGAGTCGTGAATCGACATGGCACCAGACCCCACACGTTCTGCCAACACTTCCGCTCCACGGCCATCCATGTCGTCTGTCTTCCTGATCAGCTCTGTACAGGGGTGGCAAGTGCCAACGCCCTGAAAGAGATGTGGAAATAATGCGGTTGAGACTCATTCGTCGATGTTGTTGCTTCCTGCAGCAACCATGCAAAATTTATGCTGAGCGTAGCTGTGGACAAAAGCATTATTGCAACTCCCCATAATTGATTGCATGTTCTGCTGGCAGCTGGCATGACCGCGGACTCCAAGTTCGGAGCTGCACTGCACGAGGTGGACGCACCGTACCTGCGACAGGATATATAATAGGACGAGATTGTGATCGATCGTGCGACGCGAGACCGAAGGCAACAACGCAGCTGTCAGATTTTTTGTCACAATAGCCGCTGAACTATAGCAAAAGTGTGCAGGATTCTGCAGGCATCGGAGCAGGATCTGTCTTGGCCATGACGACATGCGCAGCAACGCAATATTCATTGGTATCATTGCGGCTCCCTAGAAGGGGCCGGGTCAAATTCTATTTCCTGGATTGAGGGGGCCGGGGCCTCAGCCCTGGAGGCGAGGCCCCACACTAGAGTAACATGGACAAGATTGCATCCCTGCCACGTCTGCCAGACAGCACCCGTGACCCGCACGACACCTGCGCTGCCGGGAGAGGAGGCCTCATGCCCGGCAGAGACGAACCAAAACAAGCGAGGGTTTCACTGCTCCTTTGGAGCACCCTTGCGTTTCTTGTTGGATCCCTGCTTATTGGCCGGTTTCATGGTCGCTGCTTTTGTGAGGCTTTCAGCTGCTTGCTTCGGCCTTTCCATATCTTGCAGCAGCAGCACGTACTGCTTCCCGAAAGGGAGGTACTGCTCCTCCACCTCCACTTTGGCTCTCAACAATGCCTTCACATCGTTGTACAATTTCCTGGCATGTGACATGCGCCACGCACACATGTGGCAGAATCGAAAACAGTTCCCTACGAGAGAAAGTATAAGTGCGAGCGGGGCACTTGAAGTTGCTCTCGGCGTTGGCCAGATCTTTCAGCAAGTCCTTGCCGTAGGGATTCGCTTCCATCTCCGTCTTCAGCTTGGCAGCCAACGTAGACCCAGCCAGGGTTTTCTTCGCCAGGTCCTCGCCCTTGTCGAGCACAGTCATGTTTTCCAGCGTCTTCTTCTTCGGCTTCTTGGGTGCTGGCGGATCTCGGGTATCCTTCTCTCCCGATGGCACACCCTTCGGATCGGCCGTCGCAGGCGTTGATGGCACCGAAGGCGAAGGCGAGGGAGCCGAGGACGATGACGGCTGTCCAAGCCGTCGTTTCAGAGCACTCGGTTCGGGCCGCCTCCGTAGCACATGTGCAAAAAAAACATGTGGTGCACAAATGCATTGGACCTGCAACCCTCACTAAATCTGGGTAGGTGGCATAAGATCTTTCAGAGCAGGCAAATCATCTCGATGAACATTCGTGCGGGCGCCCACGATCTGGCCTGAGATAACATGAAATAAGCTATGGGATTCTCGAGGGAGACTGATTGACGTCACAAACACACAATTAAAGGCACATGTCCAGCATGGGATCAGTCAGGCCAAGGAACGATCGATGTCGGAACTCCCCCAGTTCCTTCGAGAGGACACGGGCAGCAGCACTTTTAAGATGCAGCAGACCTACAGAACATGCATGAACAAAACTCTCAGACGTCGCATGATGTCATGTGGTCCTCTCTGTCTTGGAAAGGTAGAAGATCTTGGAGCCTCGGAGGTTTGGATCTTCGGCCCAATCTCCACTGGCTTCCTTCTCTTTCATGACATCTTTCGCCCGCTCTCCGTATTTCTGGATCAGTTCCAGCTCCGTGTAGGGAGCTGAATTCGTCAGCTCCTGGCTGCTGACCTCCTTCACGACTTGCCGCTCGTAGCTGCTGCACAGCTCCTGCAAGTCGCCCCCATGCTCTATGAGCTCACTGATCAAGTCCGAAACGGAGTCGTCATCCTCTTTTGCAAGCTTCTCTCTCAGGGAAGCGGGCAGGGCTTCCTGCCTTTTCGGATTCTTCCTCAGGCGATTCAGAAGCATCGCGCTCTGGCGTCTGTTGCACGCAGGCTTTTGCACCGGCGGCTCTTCGGAAGCCGGCTTCCGATCCACAGTTTTTTTTGCTTCTTCCTCTTTCTTCTCATCCTTCTTCTCATCCTTCTTCTCTTCACACGAGGGCTCCTCGGTTTTCTCCTCCTTCACTTTGGTCCATCCCAACTGTTTCTTCACTTCGTCCTCGTCATCCACTCTGGACCTCAGGGCCTGTGACTGCTGACGCAGCCGGGCGAGCTCATCCATTTTTTTCTTGTCCTCCGCTTGCTTGTCGAGCTGCTCCCTGACTTTCGCCATCGCTTCTTGCACAGTTTCTGAATCCATCTTGGACTGTAGATTCAGTTTTCGCTGAATTTCCTCCTGACGTGCTTGCTTCTCCGCTTTCAGTTGATCCAGCTCCAGCAGAAGTCGCTCCCGTTCGTCTTCGTATCTCTTCTCCTGTCAGTTTCTAGCCTAATGGTTTACAAGGTTTATAGGGGTTAGGGGTTATAAGGGTTTGGGGAGGTTCATAAGGGTTTAGGTTTAGGGGTTAGGGCGAGTTTTGGGAAGATCGGATCAGAGCGCACGTGTTGGGTTTAAATAAGTTAGGGTTTAGGGTTTCTAGGGTTTAGGGTTGTGGACATTTAAGGTTTAGGATTGATCGGCCTGGTCTAGTGGAGTCTCTTTGGCCTTTTCATTTTCTTTCTTGAGCCTGGCTTCCTCCTCCTCCTCCTCTTTTTTCCTGATCTCTTCTTGGGCCTTTTCTTCTGCCTCCTTGCGCCTGGTTTCCTCCTCCTCTTTTTTCCTGGTCTCATCCTTGGTGTTTTCTGGGCCCTCCTTGCACTTGACTTCCTGATCCTTCTGGAGCATCACGAGCTGCCGTTCCAAGTCATCCATCTCCTTCCGGAGTCTTTGTCTGGTGTTTTCTGCTTCCTCCTTCCGCCTGGCTTCCTCCTCCTCCTCCTCTGTTTTCCTGATCTCTTCTTGGGCCTTTTCTGCTTCCTCCTTCCGCTTGGCTTCCTCCTCCTCCTCTTTTTTCCTGATCTCTTCTTGGGCCTTTTCTTCTGCCTCCTTGCGCCTGGTTTCCTCCTCCTCCTTTTTCCTGATCTCATCTTTGGCCTTTTTTTCTTCCTCCTTGCGCCTGGCTTCCTCCTCCTCTTTTTTCCTAATCTCTTCTTCGGCCTTTTCCTTTGCTTCCTTCTTAAGCCTGAGGTTTTCCTGATCTTGCTTCATGATCTCTTCCCAGCGCCTGTTGTCTTCCTCCTCCTTTTTCTGCATCTCCTCCATTCTCTTCGTTTCTTCTTCCTTGCGTCTCTTGCATTCCTCCTCATCCTCCTCAGCTTTATTCATCCTCATGGATTCTTCCTTCTTACGCAGATCCTCCAACTGTCGTTCCAAAGCAGCTCTGCGTTGCATGAACTCCTCATCCTTAATCTTCTGTTCGTCTGCGATCCGTTTCGCTTCCTGCTCCTTGGTCCTGCGGATTTCCTCTTTCATCTTTTCTTCTTCTTTTGCCTTCCGCTTTGCATCCTCCTCTTTCTGGCGGATCTCCTCCTTCAGCCTTTCTTCTTCCTTCCGCCTGGCATCCTCCTCCTCTTTCTTGCGTATCTCTTCATTCAGCTCCTCTGCCTTCCGCATGGCTTCCTCCTTCTGTCGGATCTCCTCGTTCAGCCTTTCTTCTTCTGCCTTCATCTTGGCTTCCTCCTCCTCTTTCTGGCGGATCTTCTCCTTCAGCATTTCTTCTTCCTTCCGCCTGGCTTCCTCCTCCTCTTTCTTGCGGATCTCCTTCAGCTCCTCTGCCTTTCGCATGGCTTCCTCCTTCTGTCGAATCTCCTCTTTCAGTTTTTTTTCTTCTGCCTCCATGGCTTCCTGCTTCTTCCGGATCTCATCCCTCAGGCGGTTTTCTTCTTCCCTACGCCTGCTTTCCTCCATCCCCATGCGGATCTCCTCGTTGAGCTCATCGTTGAGCCTTTGTGTTTCTTCCTTCCGCCTGGCTTCCTCCTCCTCCTTCTTTCGGATCTCCTCATTCAGCCTTTGTTCTTCCGCCTTCGCTGTGGCTTTCTCATCTTGTTCCTAGCAATGATTCAGGGCGAAAGTATGCGGGCGTTGGCACTTGCCACCCCGCACGGACGTACACTAGTCCTAGCAATGATTCAGGGCGAAAGTATGTGGGCGTTGGCACTTAGCCACCCCGCACGGACGTACACTAGTCCTAGCAACGATTCAGGGCGAAAGTATGCGGGCGTTGGCACTTGCCACCCCGCACGGACGTACACTAGTCCTAGCAATGATTCAGGGCGAAAGTATGTGGGCGTTGGCACTTAGCCACCCCGCACGGACGTACACTAGTCCTAGCAACGATTCAGGGCGAAAGTATGCGGGCGTTGGCACTTAGCCACCCCGCACGGACGTACACTTTAAGGGTGTTGGCACTTACGAACTGCAAATCCTACCTCCATTTGTTTCTTCAAGGAAACCACACGGTTCCGCAGGAATTCCTCTTCCTCCATTCGTCGCTTCTTTCTTGCCTCGACGGAAAGACCGGACGACTTGCATGCAGAGCACCTAATTCAACCAAATGCAATTGGGTCGCTTCTTCGATCTCGAAAATCATTTCGACTTTCTTGAGTGGATCAAGCTGGGCATCTTCTGAAATCTCCTGCGCTGAATTAACATCACGAGTCCAATGCATGCGGTGTCCAGACAAAAGGATACCGGGCCTTCATTTCCGCTTCATCCATGAGATCTTCGAGATCCATTTCCAGGTAATCGTTGTCAGCCTGACAGAGAAATGCACATTGAGCAACGTACACATGTTCTGCCGCATGAAACAAGCCCACCTGCGTCGCCAGCGTTGCTTGGGTCGACATGCATTGCGTCTCGCTGGCCCGAGGAGCAGGATGCACTTCGGCATCTTTCAAACCCCGGCACACAACTCGACCGATTTTCTCGGCCGAGTCCATCTGCTCCAACTTCACCCTGATGTCGGACATGTTTGAGTTTTGTTGCTAAGCTGGCTTTGCCAAGTTGTCTGTCAAATTACAAAATGTCGGACATGTCCGACATCAAGGATCGAAGCACGACCCAAAGCAAGGGCCTCCCTACGCACGGGATCCCTACAGGAAAACCAAAAGCTGCAGGTGGGCAATCGGAGCTCCATATATGCAGCAGCGAAGCACAGCCCGTAGAATGCATCATGTTCACAACAGCAATTACGCTGCCCAATGTTTTGACACAAGCGCAGACAGATGTTGCATTCAAGCGTCAAGCCATCGGATCCTGAGACGACATCCAACCAACAGCAACAGATGCCATGAAGGCAATTGGTAACGGGTTGGTGTGTTATGTACTCGAATGGATAGGAAGGGTAAGTTGCTCAAAAGGGGTAACGGGTCGTAACGGGTGGGTAACGGGTGGCCCTGTTCTATTATGTAATAGACGTTTCTTTCGGTAACGGGTCGGTAACGGGTCGTTCCGTTGTACGGTTGATTGGAACTTGTTTGTGACGGATGATACGAAGCAGCAAATGCAGTCGGGTCACAGGAAACGTCGACAGTACATGAGGGTATCCGCCAGCTCCAAGTCGACATCGTCATATGAAACAGCCCGAAGTATGCCAACCTACGGTCAGCATGGCCAGGGCAACACTCTATCACAGCAGAGTTCAGGGGTAGACGTGCCACCCAATCCTTCATTTGGAGCAGGCCCATGTCACCAGAAGCAGCCAATGCGGCAATCCGACGGGACATCCTGCACGTGTCTAATGTAACACGATCCGGATCACACCGATTCATACCATGCAGCAAGGTCCCGAGGGATCGCAAGCGACTGCGATGGATCTTCCACCAGTTCGCGATGCATCGCCCAAACCTGGGTTGGCATTCAATCCTATCTAGGCCGCACGATTAAACTGCACGATTAAGCAGTCACGCAATCTCGGGCATGTGCTCGACGGGATAGTCTTGACTGGCCTTCAATCCCGGACCGCCCGTGACTCGTTCGACTCCATTCACATCATGAGTCCTCGTTGGGTAGACGATATATACAGGGGAACAAGGACACCATGCAGGAATGCCACTAGCTAAACCGAGATGCCTGCAGGTCACAGGCAGACTGGAGTGATCACTCTTTGTGAAGGACGTGTAGCTCGTGAGGGCTTCCGTGACATCATCAGCAGAATGCACACAGGCTTCAGTGAATCGGCGCCCCAATTTCCCAGGTTGATGCTATACTGGCTCAGGCCACCTCTGTCCTTAAAGAAGGATATCAAATATTGCATGGGCACGGTGTTGACTATATGAGAACCTTTCGGGTTCTCAATCGTGAACACAGATCCACGCCACCATGCCAGCAAGGCGAATGCCACCGTGACACCAACGAGGCGGTTCCCCAAAGCCACGTGCGGCCTGGTGGTGTCACCTTCCGGAAAGAAGGGGCTCCTCTGATGTGTTGCAGCATTTATCCATACAAAGCTGGAGCAGACGACGCCGAGATGACATAGCGCCCCTGGCTGGGCCAGCAGGATTGCTGCCACGCCGACCAGCA
The DNA here is from genome assembly GCA_905221615.1 of Symbiodinium sp. CCMP2592. Lineage (NCBI taxonomy): Eukaryota > Dinophyceae > Suessiales > Symbiodiniaceae > Symbiodinium > Symbiodinium sp. CCMP2592. The sequence continues at coordinate 369,810 of CAJNDT010006144.1, forward strand.
AGCCAATGTTGGAGCTCAGGTCATGCAGCTCGCTGCCTTATACGAACTAGACAAGGTTCAGTTCTCGAAAATTGGAAAGACAATACATGATGTATTGCAGCATTGGTTCGATCGACATCAATGGCTTTCACATCGTAACCCATATTCCGCCAAGCAGATGCCAGGCGGGCTTTCCCAGCGAAGAATTCCAGGAGTTGCACATCACCGCACACCTCCTGACAGGAATGATAAAGGCAAAGAGGATTGGTTCTGCGTGGCAGTCACAATTTAAATTGCTGCTCCTCCGACGCACGAACTCCTGCTTTCTGCAGGACAAAGTGGAAGATCACCAGTTCCACCAGAACCTCATATCCAGGATGTTGCATGTGTGAAATCGCAAATCCGGAATGAACATGGATTTAATGTGACATACTCTTGCGTTTTTCCCATTCGCCGCAGCGCCATGCGGTTGCATCATCACGCAGCATATATAGCTTCAGCTAGCGTCTGCCATTGCAGCGTTCTTCAGGTTCCGGAGTCTCTCCAGAACCGTGCCCTCATCACCACCATCATTAAGCTCTGCTGCGGCAGCGTTCACCTGAAGCACTTGAAAAATGGGTCCCAAGAGCACGTCCGACCGAGGTTTTCCTTAGGAAGCATACATTCAGCGGTGAAAGATCCCAGCCTCATCGAAGTGGTGGCTCAATTGTATGAGCTGCTTGTCTTTGCCATTATCCAGCTTCTTCGCCAGAGCCAGGATCTGGACCACAACATGTTTGACGCATCATATGCAGCATATGACGACATGCACTGCATGTGAAGTTTATCCTGCCGGCGAGACACATCTTTTCCATTGCGACGTGCCTTCTTTGTGACGTAGGTCTTTCTTGTTTTCTTTGTTTTCTCAGCAGCCACGCTCTTCTTCTCCGCACGGAGCTTCAGTTGGTCTGCAGTGCCAGGAAGGTTTCATGGTTATGACAGCTCAAACACATGACTCAAGGCCCAGCCTGACGACAACAGCGGTTCTGCTGGTGTGCGTGCATTGTGATCTTTCATATCCTGGCCAGTCTATAAGGTGACTGATCCAACAGGGCAAGGCATGCAGGCATCATGGTTTTGGGGGCAGCAGAGCTTCCTTTACGTATTCCGGTTGTGGTGTGTATGCCACCTTCGAAGCTGCCGCGAACTGGTCTGGCTCAGGAGCGGGGTCTGCCTGGTGCAGGCAGTCGATCATGTGTTGAACCCTCTGGAAAGAATTGTGTACGCCACCTTCGAAGCTGCAGCGAAGTGGTCTGGATCAGGAGCCGGGTCTGCCTGGTGCAGGCTAGTCGATCATGTGTTGAACCCTCTGGAAAGAATTGGGTATGCCACCTTCGAAGCTGCAGCGAACTGGTGTGGATCAGGAGCCGGGTTTGCCTGGTGCAGGCAGTCGATCATGTGTTGAACCCTCTGGAAAGAATTGTGTATGCCACCTTCGAAGCTGCAGCGAACTGGTCTGGATCAGGAGCCGGGTCTGCCTGGTGCATGCAGTCGATCATGTGTTGAACCCTCTGGAAAGAATTGGAATTCAATCATGCGGCCCCAGAGGCCGCAGCGGGCTTGTCGGTCGAACTTCCGGCCGCCGCGGGCTTGTCGGTCGAACTTCCGGCGGACTGAGATAGAGCGGCCGGCGAAGGAAACAGCAATACATTGCGCAGACACACAGAAATCCAAATGAAACCTAAATGGCACAACTCGACTCAATCAGAGGCCAGGAGCTGGCATGCGGGCACCTTCATCGTCCGAACAAAGGTCCAGGAGCTTGTTTTCTAGATCCTATATACATAGCAGCAACAAGACCGGTGACATGTGGCCCAGGAATATACACAAGCACATGAGTCGACCACCCAGTCCTCCATGACGCGCTTCCTTTTGTTATCCAGTTGCTTCTGCAACTCGATTCTTTCTCTGTCGCCTTCCTCGAGCTTCACATCGAACAGCAGGTCATGCTCCAACTCGGCCTCGGGCATCGCGGCGTCGTCTTTGAGCTCTTGAGCTCCGTCCTCCAAGAGGTCGAGAAGCTCCAGCAGCTTCTCATCATAGGAGAAGGCAACGCTCGGCCACTTTGTGCTGCCGCAACGCGCTGCAAGAAATTTCCACGACCGCCGAAGCTTCCGCAGCGCCGATACCATCGCCTTCAAGTCGTACGCCAGGGTTTCAACGATCACCCCCGGCATGATCGGCAGGAGCACACTCGACAGAATCTGCACCATCCTGATCAGGAATGTTCAATCTCAGGCAACACAGCATGCACGATCTACAGTTTGAGCTGAGCATCGACTCACCACTGATGAGGACCTTGGGCTCGCAGAGCAGGAGTGGCTTCAGGATCCAATGATGCTCCTGATCGTCTCGAGAGACAGCGAAGCAGACAACACCCCAACAAAGAGAGGAATAGCAGAACTCACTTTCGCCGGGGAGCAATCAGAAACTCGCGAGCGATGGTCCCTTTCAGACTGGCCACCTTCTTGAAGATATTTTGAGCATCTTCGATCACCTTCGGGATGAAGTCCAGGGGCACATTATTCTTGATCTGATCAACCACAGCGGACAGCTCGTCCGCTTCCAAAGTCCGCTCGACCATCCCGCTTGGCCGACCCATTCTACTGGTTTGCTTAATGTGCACATCTGACAAAAGCTGCATGCAGCTAGCTCTACTGCGAGAGATACCTGTAGCTGAGTCCTGGAATCCAGGACCATGCACAGCTGCATGCAGCTAGCTCTATACTGCTAGAGATACCTGTAGCTGAGTCCTGGAATCCAGGACCATGCACAGCTGCATGCAGCTAGCTCTATACTGCTAGAGATACCTGTAGCCGAGTCCTGGAATCCAGGACCATGCACATTCAACACCATGCTGCAGAGCCATTTTGCATCCAGTGTATGCAATCAACAAAAGTGCAGCATGCAGCATGACTGCCACGGAATCTTTCTAAGTGCAAACGCCTATTGCGAGCAAGGAGCCCAAGGAAGGCCAAGAAAGACCATGCCATATATTTCCCTCATGTCATCGAATTCCAAGCGCTCTAGGCACTTTTCAACCAGCAGCACATCTGGAATATATACCATGGCTCTGAGTCCAAGGCGCTGTGCGTAGACCAATTTAGATATTTCAGAGGCTGATCCATGTTGCCCAGCAGCCCAACAAGAATGATTTACATGCACGGCACATACAATATGTTTTAGCGGCCAGAGTTATTGCTGTATGAACGGCTTCCCTAAAAGGTGCCGGAACGAGGTTTATGCTTACGTGATGTCACTTGACTCGAGCAATCCGAGACACGATTTCGAGCATCCATGATGCGTGATCGCACAGGCACAACAACAAAGCCTCACAGAAGCAATTGCTGGCAAAGCGAGGGGGCACTTGCTGAGCGGACGGGCCACATCATTTGCTTCTCGTTCTGTGCACAGGCGCACACGTTTACACTTTCAAACAACGATCGCATGTAAGAGGCATCAAGGAGCAGTCCTGATAAGAATTTTCTCTTCCGAGATCGTCCCATCCTGGCATTCAGGTTCATCCCCGAGCAGACAGACATGCGTCCAATTAAGCCAGAGGGCAAGAGATTTGGAAGGTCCGCAGCACCGGGGTGGCAGGTGCCAACACCCGGGCCCGGGCCTCATCTGCGCAGCGTGGTGGAGGGAGTCCTTCGGCGCGTAAGGCGTAAGTACATGCACAGGAACATCGGAATCTAGACACATGCATGGCTGTGTCGTGTCGGCCTGCAGCACTCGATCTTTTTCGTTGCCCGATCACGTCGCTCGCAACAGCAGCTGCTGGTGTGTGCACAAAATCGAGGCCCCGGAGCTGCTGCGGCACGGGCATCGTCGTGCAAGATACTCTATGATATGGCACTCAAGTATATAAGGGACCCCGAAAGCACATAATAAGCATAATAAGCATTTATGGTGTTCAGGGTTGGAGGTCGAAAGCTTCTGTTGCAGCAGCAACAACAACAACTACTACTATACTTCTTCTGGAAATGCCTTAATGACTGTACAGTCAATTATATAGCCCGCAGCCGCAGCACTCTTCCTCGTCCTCGCTGATCTGACTCTTGAGGGATGGAGTCCATTCCCCGGGTTTGTCCGGGGACTCCATGGGCTCCTCATCTGCTACCGCCGGCTCCACCGGCATCTGCAGCGCCTGCTGCTCTCCAAATCCTTAGTTGCTTAAGGGATATACAGAATTTAGAATTAAGATTGAGGTTCATTTAGGGTTCAAATGTCGAGTGTCCGCCACCAGCCGGCCGTACCGGCATCTGCAGCTCCTGCCGCACTCCAAATCCTTAGTTGCTTAAGGGATATACAGAATTTAGAATTAAGATTGAGGTTCATTTAGGGTTCAAATGTCGAGTGTCCGCCATCAGCCGGCCGTACCGGCATCTGCAGCTCCGGCAGCACTCCAAATCCTTAGTTGCTTAAGGGATATACAGAATTTAGAATTAAGATTGAGGTTCATTTAGGGTTCAAATGTCGAGTGTCCGCCATCGAGCGTTTCCAGCGAGCCGAATCCTGGGGAAGGGAGATTTGCCAGCAGCCACGAAGAAGGTTTAACGTATGTAAGTCCAGCGTCCGATCATGCGTCCCGACTGCGTCATTCGCGGCCCGCTGCAACTGCCCATGGTGCCGCCGCCGCTGCCCAAAGTCGTCATGTGCCCGAAGCCTTAAAGCACGTAAGCAAAACAATAGGATGGGGATGTCCCTTATTATACATTTGCAATCGAGGAACTGCTGCGCGAGCGGTCCGAGTTGCTTGGGGTCACGTAGTGATCAGGACGAAATCTGCACCAGAAGTGCACGTGCGCATACGTATGTATTCAGCTAGATTGAAACATTGAACTCTGAGAAGCCAAGCTGCCGCAAGTGGGCGCTGTGAGGGCCCATGGCTGGGCATGGACCCGGCCCAGAAATCCGAGGGCGAAGCCGCAGAGGCGGAAGCTCCAACGTCTCTTTTTCCATGCGGCTTAAGGCGTCCATGGCCGGTGAAACAGAAAACCAAACACAATATTGAGCAGGGGATGCTGCATGGGATGCAAACGTTCATGCAGCTGCTTCGATCATGCATGCAAGTTGCTGGACTGTCTGCCTCTCGGCCGGGTGCATGCAGGCAGTCCTTATCCACCGAAGTCGGAGTGAGATGGAGAAGGCCTGTGGCCGACAAAGTACAATTAGCCTGCAAACTATCCGGGCCACAAGCGAACACTTGCCGCGGCCTCTCCGGCGAAGAAACCTGGCGCAGTACTGCGATGGCACAGAACTCCGATGTCGAAGCCAGTGAAAGCTGCGGGAGCAGGCCTATATGGAAGCTGTAGGGATATGTCGAAGGGCACGAGGGCGAGGATGCAACCTGGCAGACACGGTAATCTTGAGATTAGAATTTTACGAGAACTATGATTTAAGCAAGCCTGTGGTGCCTTCGATCCAGTCGAAATTGCACGGCCCAAGGAGACAGAAATTAGGGTTTCAGGTGTTCGATCTATTTACGTACGTACATATCTAGGCTATCTACATATACTATGTCTATACGTGTGTGTATTCCATATATAGTGCAAGTGCCCACTATATACCCCTTTCCAGCAGTACTTGCCTCAAGGCGGAAGCAAGCGAACATGCTCAAGCTTCCATGTTGCTAAGCAATGCATACAACACGCGCGAGCCCACTCGTTTCTTTCTGATCGCTCGAGGCTTCTGTCTAGTAGCCAGATCGTTTAATGATCTGGCGTAGTGAATCGCGATCAAGAATGGCACCAAAGTCCGTCACATAGACGTCTATACCCATCATGTCCATATGCTTGAGCTGCCGCTTGAAGTGCTCGACCTGCTCCTGGCTGTACGGCCCGAAGCCGCCTTGCCCAGCGTCGCCTCCAGCGTCGGCACCCGAAACGCTGCTGTCATCTGCAGTGGATCCTGCAGCGGCACCCAAAACGGGGCCGGTGGCACTGCTGCCAGTCGAAGTCGAAGCAGCTGGGCCGCTGCTGTCAGTCGAAGCAACTGGGCCGCTGCTGTCAGTCGAAGCAACTGGGCCGCTGCTGTCAGTCCCTGCGGTGCCCGTGGCGCCACTGCTGCCAGTCGAAGCACCTGGGGACTCACGCTTACGGCCGGCACCACCAAAGATGCCATCGCTTTGATTGTTGAGGAAACCTCTCTGCATGATCGAGCGCAGCTAAATGCAGGATTGCTTGGGCCGTGCACCAAAAACTGCAGAAAGCACATCTCACCCTGCCCTGCGAGGATGCACAGGTAAGTCTTCTGAGCCTGCAGCGCTTGACTGGTTTGAGTGCACAGGTGAGCTTGCGAGGATGTGCCAGCGCAAGTCGGCACTGATCCACCAGTGCACACTTTCCAGCGTGTGAATCTCCGAGGGTGTCAGGTATTGGCCCAGAAATTCACAGACCAAGGGCAAAGCGCAAGCCACAATCAACGGAGGATCACGATCAATGGACACTGAGCGGGCGGCCCCCTCTAGCGTGTGAATCTCCGAGGGTGTAAGGTATTGGCCCAGACAATTGCAGACCAAGTGTAAACGACACACAACAATCAACCCAGGCTCACGATCGACTGCAACGGACACGGAGCGGGTGGCCATCAAAGCTGCGTGCTTTGTTTATAATAGATCGAACTATGGCGATGTCAAAGTATTCTGTTTGCACAGCTGTTTCTCGGTGTGGTAATTGCCAACGACCGATTCTGCAGCCATATCTTAAGATGTGTGATTTTGCTATAGTCATGTACACTTAAATCTGAAAGTCATATAGGTCCAAAACATCATGATGAGCCTCTGACTGCGGACAAAACCGACCAGTTTTCCCAATCAACCCAGGCTCACAATCGAGTGCAACGGACGCGGGCCGGACCATGCATAAGCGAAGCTGTGTGCTTTTTTATAAAAGCACGATGGTGATGTGAAAGTATTTTGTTTGCACAGCTGTTTCCCGGTGTGGCAATTGCCAACGCCCGATTCTGCAGCCACTCGGTGCTTGGGCTCTCGGTGCTTGGGAGGCTCTCGGTGCTTGGGCTCTCGGTGCTTCGGCTCTCGGTGCTTGGGCTCTCGGTGCTTCGGCTCTCGGTGCTTCGGCTCTCGGTGCTTGGGCTGAGGGGCGGCAAGAGTGTACAGTTATAACACACGTTTCTCGGGGTGGCAAAATGCCATCGCCCTGGTATAATACGCATACGATGTGTCATTTTCGCTCAACATATGTGCACTATCAAAGTCGTATAGGCATAAAATATCGCCTGAGGAGCCTCTGACTGCGGACAAAATCACATAGTTTTCAAAGGACCTATCAATCGAACGTTAAGAAACATCAAATAGCCAGCCCCTTTGGGGAAGAAACGACACATGACAGCAAACACCACGCGACGTTTAAGAAACGACAAAGGGCTGTCCAGGTGGGGGAAGCCAAATTGGGTCGCCCAAGACAGCCGAGGTCATGGTAAGAGTCTGGCTGTGCTGAGGCCAGCATCCAGGCGTCCCAGGCTGCTTGGCGAGTGCAACTAGGCCCAAACAAGGGATCCACCAGGCAGCAAAATGCACCCTGCTGAGTGCAATAGAGGGAAGGTGCGGGGTTCTGCCCATGCCTGCCGTTGAGCATGTCGAAGCCCGAGAAATGACGTTGGCCGGATCCTCGCTCTACGCACTTACCAAGGCAAGAGGGAAGGCCAAACCATGTCAATAACGGACATCGACGTATGTCGACGTGCCGGCAAGCTTAGGAGTCCCGAGGGGAGAAGAGCACAGCGCAGGCGCCCCCCCTTGGCCCCAAGTCCAATGGCCCAGAAAGTGCGGCGCGACCAGTTGGCGTCGACCCTGCTCATAGACAACCAGAAGCGGCAAGCACCAAAGGCTGAAACGGATGAGCCTCCAGACCACAATAGGAGGCCAATGCAGCGGGTGAATAGTTTTGAAGTGGCATCAGCCTTCCAAATCGGAGAAGTGATGAACCCAGCTTGTTGTCGGGCCGACTCCTATGCCGAAGATGAAGAAAGGAAGGAACCACAGCGACGTATGTCGTCGGTTTCACCGGCACAAGCCAAGCGGTGTCTGTGTCGTTGCGCGCAAGTGGCCAATAAGGCCGGAGCCCGTGGCAATCTAGACAGGGTATGCGGTCAAGTCCTGCAAGCAAAAGGGGACCGAGCAGCACCGCCCTTTGGCCAGAGTTCCGCGTAGGCCGGCGATGACCGCTGACTCGCCACGGAAGCCGAACATCTCAAAGTCGGCCAGAAGCAGCCAACCCCCAGATGGATCGTCGGGGCCTCACATACACGAGGAGCCAAGGAGTGATGTGGCCATCCTCTGATCCGTATGCATTGAACTGGACATACTGGTGCCCAATGAAGAGGGTCCTCCAGCCCCACATTGGAGAAGCGCTAGGTGCGAAGAGCCCAGTGGTGTGGAGAGCGGCCAGTGCTCTTGCGCGTGGATGAGCAAGCAAAGCGATGCCCGAGTACCGACGTGGGCAGATGTTTCGCGCCAACACTTGCCACAGGAGCAAACTGTTGTCAGAAAAGGGACATCGATGTACGGCGACATGCTGGCAGCTTAATGCAACCCGACGCATTGAGGACCCAGCGTGGACACCGCCACGCTGGCTGGTGTCCCCCCCCCCGGGCATACGCCCGGCAAGGAGGAAAACCAATCCGGTGTCACTGAGAACGAACATCGACGTATGTCGGCGTCCCGGTGGCTCCACACGGCGTGACTGGTCGGGACGCCGCGGTCGCCTGTCCGTCTCATTAGTCCCGTGTTGCTCCGGCAAGGGATCACCGAATGCCAAAACAAGACATAACGACGTATGTCGTCTGTCACAATCGGGGTGAGCAGAGATCACCGGGCAGAGCCGGACGCCTCATCGGACGGCCAGCTGTCTAGCAGGCGTTGCATGTCGCGCCCATTCGAGGGGAAGTGACTCTCGTTCAATAGGTAAAGCATCTGGTAATTTCGGGCAGTGTACATTTCCTTCAAACGTGAAAAGGAATACTGGTGGGTATCGTGGTCCTCACTATGAAGGTGTGGCATGAGCTCCGTGGAAATGCAGGGAAGTTGGAGGCCGGGCCCGAGACCCCCTTCACTGAGGAACTCATCTGCCGCCGCCTTCCAACGTTCCTGCGCCCGAGGGTGCCCTAGCCGGAACCTTGGGCGCGTGCCATCAGGCAGATTTTGTGTGCGGCCTTCCTCCTGGGCGACCAACCTTTGAAGGAGGACCAACGCTTTGGCCTCCGTTGCGTCGAAGTGTGCAAAGCGCCACAGGCGGGTCGGAAAATAGAATTTCTTTTTCTGCGGCCCACGGATCCAGTAGGCAACTACCGCACGGAGATCCCAGCCTCCAGAGGTTGTCACTGCACGGAGGCGCCACAGGGCACTGTGGAGTAGGCCTGCAGCCTGGATCGCCAGCGACGGCTGAGCACGTAGCCCCAGCGGAACATCCGCCAGCGGAAAAAGCAGTCGAAAGGTGCCACGATAGGAGCCAGGATACGCAAACATGCGCGGTTCGAACTCTCCGCGTCTGGCTGGGAGGAGTCCATTCTCGAAGCCCTCCATCACGCGGCCCGCGATGGCAATCTGCGGACGGCCTACCAAGTCAACAGGAACCTTGCATGTGATTCGGACCTCAATATGCTGGCCATCTCGCCCAGGAGTTACACTGGCGAGTTGCAGGAGTGGGGCGGACGATGGGTCGTCGGCCAACGAACGGGTAAGGAAAAAGAGTAGTTGCACCGGCAGCAGTACTCCACAATGCAGAAGCGGAGTACCCTTGTTGTCCTCGGCAACAGTGCTGCCTCCCCCGGTGGTACGCCGCTGGCTGGAGTTCTCCCCCCGTCGGCTATTGGTCGGCAAAGGGTCTGGTGTTGCAGTAGGGTCGCGCTTGGGAGCCAGAGACATCTGGATAAGGCTGCCATCGCGTACAGGGGATTTCCGTCCTGCGAGAGCCCGTGGGAGAGAGCTTTTGAGCCCCGACAGTTCGTCAAGGAGCAGCCACCACCAAATCTCCGGCCGGGCCAGTTCGTACCAGGACAGGTCGAAAACCTGTCCTTCCGCTAAGCGCAGGACTGGATCACAAAACTGGGCCAATGCCACGGACACAGCGAGCAGTGGTGTTAAGCAGACGCGAAAGGCTTCGCTCTCAGTGCAGCGTCGCAACATGAGGGCTCGGTCCGCAAAATCCACAACTTTCACCCCAAAGTTCTGTGGACTGAGTTTGAGCTCACAAGCAGGCAACGACAAGGGGAGGGAAAGCAGGGTAAGGCAGTCCGGAGAGCTGGGGAGTAATTGCTGAAGTGCCCCAGCGCAGTCAATTCCTTTAACCGGCTGTTGAAGTCTGCCCCTAGCTTGGTAACGGCGAAGGGTGTCATGCTGCTCCGCGAATTCATCCTCATCATCTGCTGGTACACACCTGCTGGCAATTGAGGTGACCCCTGGCACAAGACGATCAGGCGGGGATTCGACCGCGCCCAGTAGGTCCTCCACACGTTGAGTCCATGTAGCGGTAGGTGCAACTGGGTGAGAGGCCGCACAGCTTTGGCTGCGCAGCTCGGCTGTCAGCGTCGGATCTTCCTTGGCAGGCTCGCCGATCTCCGGGTCCGGGCGCACCGCACCTGTCGGATCATATAGGGCTCTTGGCAGTCCAGTAGTAGCCACCGGCGGGAGCAATGTTGCCTGAGGGAAAGAATGTCGTAGGCACGACGACACATAGCGCTGCAACCTCCCTAGCAGCCTGGTGTTGACCGTGTCAGAGGAAATAGCGTAGAAGTAGAATGCGCCGGGCACGGCCATCACTGTTGACTCCGACACACCAGCATTGCCGCGGCACTCAGTGGCAGGTTCCGTGCAAGGCATGTGAGACCCTATCAGCGATCTGTGATGGGTGGAGCGGAGGGCACTGAAGAGCCTCTTGGGGAGAGGGACACCCCCTCCTCTGTGGTCACGGAGGC